>JAVYIG010001237.1:42500-364307 GCA_035222895.1 Strongylocentrotus droebachiensis | reverse complement strand
CTAGCTCCTGGAGACACACTAAGTGTGGAGGTAGGAGGTATGACCATCAGCCCTACAGAATCTGGTGAAACCATACTGTCTGGGCTACTTGAGACGACACTGGTTTTGACTGCGACGTTGACGAGGGCTGCGAACTCGGCTGGAGCATCGGGGTACCTTATCACCTTTACCAGTGAGTTAGCCTTTTATTGCCGGAAAATCAACGTTTGGTGTTTTTAACGCTTTCAATTGACAAAAAAAAGACAATTTTCATACGAGATCGTTTTTCTTACTTACTTAAAGGAAGTAATTTCTAAAAACGATTCCAAATGACCTTCAATTTTTAGTCCCTTCCGTTGGAATAGGATGAGTAGCCTTTCTAGATGGTCCTGAAACATTCGCTATATCGAGTCTCCCTCCCTTCATTTGCGTATTAGTAAAGACGTTATATAACATTTTTGAAAGTACAAAGTAAAATTAGAGAATTGTTATAATCAACAAGTGGTTAATTCAAATGACTCCCAATCCAATGGGTTGGGGGCCCGGGTTCAAATCCCAGCTAGGCACAAACGTCAATTGGCAAGACATAAATCTACTTTTAACACTACCCCTCCCCCCCCCCTTGTAGGTGTATATTGTTAACCTGGCAATTGTAATTATTATCATTACTATTATTGATTATCTTTATTATTAGTATCATTATTACAAGTAGTAGAAGTGGTAAGAGTAGTAGTATGAGTATTATTAGTAGTAGGTCTATCATTAAAGTTGTTATTCTTATCATTATATTCTTTATTTTTATGATCATTATTATCATCATCATCATCATTATTATCTTTATACAGTAGATCCAACCGCAACGATGCCTCAAACTACGCCGACCATATCAACCACCCCGACGACTTATCAACCAGAGATGACCTTATCACCCTCATCATCCTCATCATCATCATCCTCATCATCTTTATCATCACCAGTTTCACCAGCCTCACCAGATCCAAACTCTACATCAATCTCTCCAGATGTGGTCCCGACTTCACTCGCTGTGAAAGCGACCCCTCCTCCTTCCAAAGATGAAGCACTGGCCCTGCCATGACTACAGCCCCTGTCACCATACCTCCAAACCCTTGTAAGCGTTATGTCAATCGGACACCCTGTGTCATTTTGATACAGGACTATGAAAATAATGTGCACCTACGCTTTTGAAATCAACACAATGTTGCTCTGTTCATTTTTCTAACTAATTGCTTTTCTCAATGATCATGGATGATCACACTTTCAAGAGCACATCAAGGACAGCACCAATCACTGACGCAGTCCTACGCCAGTACATTGACGCATCTTGTGCAATGGGCGTTAGAGGGCCTTTGATGTCAAACATCCGGTAAAGCTGCAAACCGCTTTACCTGTTTTTTCTCGAACTTATGCATGAATGTTTTATGCTCATTTCTTACTCTCTATTTCATTACTGACACTGCTCATTTAACCAGTTTTATTTGGCTTCTTTACACTTCTTTCGAATTTGTTTATCAATATATTCATAGGTCTCTCCATTCTTTTTCTCCTCTCGCTCCTTCGCCACTAATCTAAGTATTTTGGAGGTTATCTATTTCTTTTTCTTCTTCCTGTTCTTCTTCGGAAGAGTCTTATAAGGTACAGTGGAGACAGCTTCAGAAAACCTTGGTCGGAGACTCATTTCCTGCCTCCACCTGTAAGATGCTAAACCTATTTTGCACTGGCCACTCTATACTTTTACGTCACTTCTTTGCCCTCTCTTTAAAGGTAGGCGTTACTACTGCAGCTAGAAGGGATTAGACCACACAGCGAGCCAACGAGGTCACTGTGACAGGTGGCTATCTCATTAACTCAGCTCTCATTTAACATAAGAAAAAGAGGATCATGGGGGACCAAGAGGCACCGATTTGGGAAGTTTTCTATATAGAGGGAGCAAGTAGCTACAAGTAGGACAGTGTGCCTTTAAAAAGTCAAGTTATAATCGCTGGCTTGCCTCCGTCTTTTTCAACTTTCTTAGCATGACATGCATGTGACTGATGAGGAGAACATGGTCGATGTGGCATCCAGCTCCGTGATATCCTTTAGCTTGTCGTATGGAATTTCGGAATGTCCGGTTCATGTTGATGTAGTCAATCTGGTGTCTGGTTTTCTCGCCTGGAGTTTTCAAGTCCACAGTCGTCTCGGATTTGAAAAAAACATGTTTGTGTAAATGGTGACTTGTAAACTAATTTATCTCTATACTCTTTCAGTACTGGTTCAAAGTCCATGAGGTCCTACTGTGCTATCAGCCGTGGTGAAAGTTATTACCTGTGACTTACAATGCTTCATGGCCTTTTCCAAATCCTCATAGAATTTGTCTACATCTTCCTCTGAATGACCCGTAGTATAGGTGCGTAAACCTGACCAATATACATATTGAAAGGTTGACCCTTCAACTTAACAAACAGCACTATATCTGGTTTAGACCAAAAGCCAAGTAAACATCTTGATGTAGCAATCGAGAATTGGATATAGCGCAGCCTGCGGCCGGTACCGTTCGCCACACTTTTGATTTAGGACAAGTAGCAGTAGATAGGCTTTCATCGAAAGGGTGCGGTGCGGCACGGCACGGTGTGGTGTGCTCAACGCACCCATTCGATAAAAGAGGGGGGGGGCTTTTCTCGAAAGGGTGCGTTGAGAGCGGAGTACCGTTTTAACACACCCTTTCGATAAAAGCGGGGGGGGGGGGGGCTTTTCTCTAAAGGGTGCGTCGACTAGTCTTTCGCATCAGTCGTTTAAATGAGGATCTCGGACAAAAGGTAATAGTTGCCAATTTAAGTATATCGAAAATGTATTTAAAAAAATGAAATGGTCTTGATTACAGAGTGGTCTCTTTCGTTATTACTATGTTGATGGGGGAGACAGAGAGAAGGAAAAAAAGGAAGAAAGGAAGAATAAAAGGAAAGAATAAGAAGAAAAGAGGGAAACTGGGGGGGGGCGAAGGGCTCTTGCCTCCTCACCCCCCCCCCCCCCCCCCCCCCCCCGCCAAAAAAATAAATAAGAGAGAGAAAGAGAGAGAAGGGAAAGGAAAGAAAGAAGAGGAATAAGAAGGAAAGAGGGAAGAGGAAGAAGGAAAGAGGAAACGGGGGAAGGGCGAAAGGCTCTTACCTCCCACCCCCCCCCCCCCCCGCCAAAAAAATAAATAAGAGAGAGAAAGAGAGAGAAGGGAAAGGGAAAGAAAGAAGAGGAATAAGAAGGAAAGAGGGAAACGGGGGAAGGGCGAAGGGCTGTTGCCTCCTAAAATAAATAAGAGAGAGAGAGAGAGAGAAGGAAAGGGAAAGAAAATATAAAAGGAAATAAAGAAGAGGAATAAGAAGGAAAGAGGGAAACTGGGGGGGGGCGAAGGGCTCTTGCCTCCTCACCCCCCCCCCCCCGCCAAAAAATAAATAAGAGAGAGAGAGAGAAGGGAAAGGGAAAGGGAAAGAAAATATAAAAGGAAAGAAAGAAGAAGAAGGAAAGAGGGAAACGGGGGAAGGGCGAACGGCTCTTACCTCCCCCCCCCCCCCTCCCGCCAAAAAATAAATAAGAGAGAGAGAGAGAGAGAAGGGAAAAGGAAAGGGAAAGAAAATATAAAAGGAAAGGGAGAAGAGGAAGAAGAAGAAAAGAGGAAACGGGGGAAGGGCGAAGGACTCTAATTGCCCCCCCCCCCCCGCCAAAAAATAAATCAGAGAGAGAGAGAAGGGAAAGGGAAAGGGAAGATAAAAGGAAAGAAAGAAGAGGAAGAAGAAGAAAAGAGGGAAACGAGGGCAAAGGGCTTTTGCCTCCACCCCCGCCCCCCCCCCCGCCAAAAAAAAAAAAAAAGAAAGAGAGAGAAGGGAAGGGGAAAGGGAAAGAGAAGATAAAAGGAAAGAAAGAAGAGGAAGAACAATAAAAGAAGGAAACCGGGGAAGGGCGAACGCTCTTGCCTCCCCTCGCCAAAAAATAAATAAGAGAAAGAGAGAGAAGGGAGAGGGAAAGAAAATATAAAAGGAAAGAAAGAAGAGGAAAAAGAATAAGAAGGAAAGAGGGAAACGGGGGAAGGGCGAAGGGCGAAGGGCTCTTGCCTCCCCCCCCCCCCCCCCCGCCAACAAAATAAATAAGAGAGAGAGAGAGAGAAGGGAAAGGAAAAGAAAATATAAAAGGAAAGAAAGAAGAGGAAGAAGAATAAAAGAGGGAACGGGGGAAGGGCGAAGGGCTATTGCCTCCCCTCGCCAAAAAATAAATAAGAGAGAGAGAGAGAAGGGAGAGGGAAAGAAAATATAAAAGGAAAGAAAGAAGAGGAAAAAGAGAAACGGGGGAAGGGCGAAGGGCTCTTGCCTTAAAAAGATTAGTGGGGGTGCGACACCCCCCCCCCCCCCCCCCCCACCTGTCAGGATATTGTCGGTAAAACTGCGCTGCCGTCGGGAAAAAATGAGAAAAGGGGGAGGGGAAAAAAGAGAGGAAAAGGGAAAGAAAAGAAAAAAAGAAAAAGAAAAGAAAAAAGAAAAAAGAAAAGAAAGGAAAGAAAAGAGAAGAAAGAAAGAGGAAAACGAAAAAGAGGGAGAGAGGAAAGAAAGGAAAAGAAAGAAAAGAAAGGAGGCAAGAGCCCTTTGCCCCCGTTTCCCTCTTTTCTTCTTCTCCCTCTTCTTTCTTTCCTTTTATCTTCTCTTTCCCTTTCCTTCTCTCTCTCTCTCTCTTATTTATTTGTTGGCGGGGGGGGGGGGAGGGAGGAGGCAAGAGCCCTTCGCCCCCGTTTCCCTCTTTTCTTATTCTTTTTCCTTTTCTTTCTTTCCTTTTATATTTTCTTTCCCTCTCCCTTCTCTCTCCCTCTCTTATTTATTTTTTTGGCGGGAGGGGGGGGGGGGGAGGTAAGAGCCTTTGCCCTTCCCCCGTTTCCCTTTTTCCTCCTTCTTCTTCTTTCTTTCCTTTTATATTTTCTTTCCCTTTCCCTTTCCCTTCTCTCTCTCTCTCTTATTTATTTTTTGGCGGGGGGGGTGAGGAGGCAAGAGCCCTTCGCCCCCCTCCCCCAGTTTCCCTCTTTCCTTCCCTATTCCTCTTCTTTCTTTCCTTTTATATTTCCTTTCCCTTTCCCTTCTCTCTCTCTCTCTCTCTTATTTATTTTTGGAAGGGGGGGGAGGAGGCAAGAGCCCTTCGCCCTTCCCCCGTTTCCCTCTTTCCTTCTTTTCTTCTTTCTTTCCCTTCTCTCTCTCTCTCTCTTATTATTTTTTTTGGCGGTGGGGGGAGGTAAGAGCCTTTCGCCCTTCCCCCGTTTCCCTCTTTCCTTCTTCCTCTTCTTTCTTTTCTTTTATATTTTCTTTCCCTTTCCCTTTCCCTTCTCTCTCTCTCTTATTTATTTTTTGGCGGGGGGGGGGGGAGGAGGCAAGAGCCCTTCGCCCCCGTTTCCTTCTTCTTCCTCTTCTTTCTTTCCTTTTATCTTCTCTTTACCTGTCCCTTTCCCTTCTCTCTCTTATTTATTTTTTAGCGGGGGGATGCAAGAGCCCTTCGCCCCCGTTTACCTCTTTTCTTCTTCTTCTTCCTCTTCTTTCTTTCCTTTTATATTTTCTTTCCCTTTCCTTCTCTCTCTCTCTCTCTTATTTATTTGTTGGCGGGGGGGGGAGGGAGGAGGCAAGAGCCCTTCGCCCCCGTTTCCCTCTTTTCTTATTCTTTTTCCTTTTCTTTCTTTCCTTTTATATTTTCTTTCCCTCTCCCTTCTCTCTCCCTCTCTTATTTATTTTTTTGGCGGGAGGGGGGGGGGGAGGTAAGAGCCTTTGCCCTTCCCCCGTTTCCCTTTTTCCTCCTTCTTCTTCTTTCTTTCCTTTTATATTTTCTTTCCCTTTCCCTTTCCCTTCTCTCTCTCTCTCTTATTTATTTTTTGGCGGGGGGGTGAGGAGGCAAGAGCCCTTCGCCCCCTCCCCCAGTTTCCCTCTTTCCTTCCCTATTCCTCTTCTTTCTTTCCTTTTATATTTCCTTTCCCTTTCCCTTCTCTCTCTCTCTCTCTCTTATTTATTTTTGGAAGGGGGGGAGGAGGCAAGAGCCCTTCGCCCTTCCCCCGTTTCCCTCTTTCCTTCTTTTCTTCTTTCTTTCCCTTCTCTCTCTCTCTCTTATTAATTTTTTTGGCGGGGGGGGGGGAGGTAAGAGCCTTTCGCCCTTCCCCCGTTTCCCTCTTTCCTTCTTCCTCTTCTTTCTTTTCTTTTATATTTTCTTTCCCTTTCCCTTTCCCTTCTCTCTCTCTCTTATTTATTTTTTGGCGGGGGGGGGGGGAGGAGGCAAGAGCCCTTCGCCCCCGTTTCCTTCTTCTTCCTCTTCTTTCTTTCCTTTTATCTTCTCTTTACCTGTCCCTTTCCCTTCTCTCTCTTATTTATTTTTTAGCGGGGGGATGCAAGAGCCCTTCGCCCCCGTTTACCTCTTTTCTTCTTCTTCTTCCTCTTCTTTCTTTCCTTTTATATTTTCTTTCCCTTTCCCTTCTCTATCTCTTATTTATTTTTTGGCGGGGGATAGGGAGGGAGGAGGCAATTAGAGCCCTTCGCCCTTCCCCCGTTTCCCCCTTTCCTTCTTATTATTCTTCTCTCTTTCCCTTTCCCTTCTCTCTCTCTCTCTCTTATTTATTTTTTGGCGGGGGGGGGGGGAGGTAAGAGCCTTTCGCCCTTCCCCCGTTTCCCTCTTTTCTTCTTCCTCTTCTTTCTTTCCTTTTATATTTTCTTTCCCTTTCCCTTCTCTCTCTCTCTCTCTTATTTATTTTTTGGCGGGGGGGGGGTGAGGAGGCAAGAGCCCTTCGCCCCCTCCCCCCCCCCCCAGTTTCCCTCTTTTCTTCTTATTCTTTCCTTTTATCTTCCCTTTCCCTTTCCCTTTTTTCCTTCTCTCTGTCTCCCCCATCAACATAGTAATAACGAAAGAGACCACTCTGTAATCAAGACCATTCCATTTTATTTAATACATTTTCGATATACTTAAATTGGCAACTATTACCTTTTGTCCGAGATCCTCATTTTAAACGACTGATGCGAAAGACTAGTCGACGCACCCTTTCGAGAAAAGCCCCCCCTCTTTTATCGAAAGGGTGTGTTAAAACGGTACTCCGCTCTCAACGCACCCTTTCGAGAAAAGCCCCCCCTCTTTTATCGAATGGGTGCGTTGAGCACACCACACCGCGCCGCGCCGCACCGCACCCTTTCGATGAAAGCCCAGTAGATAACTCATTACTCCGCAGGCTAGACTGTATTTAAAACAGAGCATCCAATATATCTAATATCAGTAGGTACCCTGTCAATGATTACAAATAGCATACTCGAGCTCTTTTCCATACATGCGGTTCTTTATTCTGTTCGGGTATACAAGTGAGGTGTAAGCCCCTACTCGAAGGTCTTTTATTTTCATCAAAGATGGGGGATGCTTTCAATAGACTTGGATGTGGAAGACCCTTTGTATTTACTCGTGCAAGTTAAGGGCTTTTATATAAGACGAGTAAAACTCTGCCCATCATTATTCGCATGTTAAAAAGTTGTTTATTTACTAGACGAAAATAAGGATCGTACTGTAGAGAGTGAAACAAAAATATAACACATTCGCATCCAACCGGGTACCTGGGGGAAAGGAGCTATGTAGGTATAAAACTCCTTGATCATGGACATCAGTGTCGTGCATGGGCTTGAAATCACGTATGACCTCGTTTGGGATCAATGAAATATTCATTTGACCACTATTTCAGTTTCCAACATAATATTATGAAAAATATAGTGCCATCCCAAGTTTTTATCTTTCATATTCCTTTCCCTTAAAGCCAACATGTAGTCAAGACGCTCAAATTAATCGGTGTACTAAACTATTAAATCTTCCTTATCTCTTTATTGTTTCTAGCTTCCACACCTTATGCTGTTAGACAGTGTATGCCATGGCTTATTCCCGTATTAGCTTCTGTTAATGTTTTGCAATTCATCATCATATATGTTCTGCTAATGCTGTTTTGCTACCAGCGAAGGTAAGTACATCAACCAAAACATCAATAAAAAAACTCTAGAAACAACAAACTGTCATAAAAGAAAATACTTCTTTCCTTCGAAAATGTGAATTTTCTCTTTTTTACAGTTTGTTATTATTTCCAGACTAACACTAATTGTATAAGTATAAGTTTTCATATTCTATTATGGAATGAATCATTAACACATTGTTTTCTTTCTTTTGTTGAGGAGGGGGGGGGGCTCAAATTCCATGACAAAACTATTACATTTAAAAGAGGGTAGGGTATATGATTAAACAATGCTAAAATACTGTTCCCTAAATATTGGCATACTTTGTTCAAAATTGTCCTGCATGTTCAAAATTGTCCTGCATGTCAAAATTTTAAAAATATCAGGTAATATATTGCCTAGCGTAAGGTTCATTATGTATCTTACCAATGTTGGTCATTTCTTTATCTATCCAGAGTGATATTGTCCTATTAGGCTCAAAATCAGCCATGCACAAAGAAGACGGAAGACTTGACGCAACAAACTAGAGTTGACAAGGACTTAACTCCGTTTCGTTGACGATTAGCCATGCACAAAGAAGACGATAGACTTATTGACGCATGGCTGATCAACGAAACGGAATAGTCTTTTGTCAACTCTGTTTGTTGCTACGGCAGGTAGCCAGTGAAAAACCAATTTGTTTAATCAAATTATGGAAATGCAAGTATCACTTTAACCAAAAAAAAAGAACTTTGTTATTCCTGGCTCATTTTTTCTGATTGAGGTGGCATATGAAAGGGCAAAAATGAACTTTCTAGAAATGTGATTTTCCCTATGAAATTTAGAAACCGCCCGCCAAATGACTTTTTGGTACCCTCTCTTCAAATTGTTTTCAATCGCTCATGCGTTAAATATGCATCATATGAGTTTCATCGAATGACAGAAGAGGATCTTAACTTTACAAATATGTGTCATTTATCAATTATAATGTTGATTAAATTATGATTAAACATCGATAATTCTCAGTTTCATTTTTTTCTCTTTTTCACTTGTATTAATAATGATTAATGATGATTATGATGAAACGATGATGATAGTTTCTATAATCATGTTGATGATGAGGATCGTGATGGTGATGATGATATTGATGTTGGTAGTGATGATGATGATGATGATGATGTTGAGAATGATGATGTTGATGATGATAAAAGTGATTTGAATGATGATGATTTTCATGATGATGGTAATGATGACGGTGATGATAATGATGAGAATGAAAATGTTGATGAAGATGAGAATGATGTTGATGATGATGGAGATAGTGATTAGAATGATGATGGTGATTATGGTGGTGATAATAATGATAATGATGAGAATAATGATGTTGATGATGATGATGATGAAAGTGATTTGAATGATGATGATGTTGTTGATGATGATGATGATGATGGTGGTGATGGTATTGATGCTGATGCTGATGATGATGATAGTGATTATAATGTTGATGATGGTGATGATGATGTAAATAATGATGCTGATGATGAAGACGATGATGATGATGATGAGGTGATGATATTGATGATGTTGATGAATATGATGATAATGATGAAGGTCAAGAAAATGGTGATAATGATCCTGATGAAGATTATGATAGTGATTTAAATGATGATATTGACGATGATGATAATGATGAGAATGATGATGATGATGATGATGATGGTGACGATGATGATGATGATGATAATGATAATAATGATAATAATGATGATGATGATGGTGATGTTTGTAATAAGAATAATAATGTGATTTATGACCATATTTGCATAATTTAAATTTTTCAAAAAATTTAAATTATCATAGTATTCTATACACTTCACTTGACATGCGTGCACATTTTCGCCCGTCTTGATGCGCGCAAGGACATGGTTTTGACCAAAGGGTGTGACCCGCCTAAAGTTTACCCATGACGTCAAGTTTATGCATATGAAATATCCTTCAGAAATGATAATTTATGACGGAAATATGGTCAATAATAGAAATTAACAAAATGGCGCCTAAATGACGTCACGCATCAGTAATAAAAAAAATCATCTTCATTTGGATCAATTATAATGCATAGGCGCATGGCATTCATTAGGTATGGAGCGAACAAAATCCATACAGAAAAAAAGGGTAACAAAAAAGGGGGAAAGGATAGATACACGGCAGATCACCTAATAATAGTCGGGTATAAAATACATCGACAATGTTTCTAAGCGCTTCACCCCGGTATTAAGATTCAGGCTTGCCCGCTCACAATGTATCAATTTTTCCATCCACTGGGGAGCATTTCAGCGCAATTTTTAATGGCACTGAAACTACAAAGACGTATGCACCGGTGCATGCATCCTACCGGGTATCCATTTAATACTTGGATGGAGAGTGATGAATGTGGATTAATACGGATTTATTCATGTGATTATTTTGTCTGTAACAGACGCAAAGTACCAACCAGGAGTGGAGAGAACGAAACAGATCCTTACATGGACCTACAACCCAGAACCGAGGCAGGCAGGACATACCAGGAGATGGCTATCACCTCAACGGCTTCGTCCAAAACACCAGAAGAAAGACGTCTACCATCACCAAACCTGATTTATGAGAACCAGAATGTTATGCAGATTGCACACAAAATAGAAGAGGGTGCTCATGTTTAGATTGTACTTCCCCAAAATAGCAATGATTAGAAGCTTTATAAAAACACAATATAAATGTCAGCAATCTTCCTTTTCATTTTAGAGAACAACATCAACAGATTAATTTTTTTTTTTTAATTCTGTTTTTAAAGCAATACAAAAATAATCTCACATAATGCTCACATTGGCAAGTGTAACTGGAAAAGAGGATTATTTTTAAATCGATTCCGTTCAATTTTATGTAATTCAGTTTACAAAAAATATTACATGTAACAATCGGATATATTACACTGTCGCTCATAAAGGTGGAATATTTTTTGTTTATTCCAATTTATGGAGTTATTTTAAAAAGAATTTAAAAATAATAGATCTAGATAATAGTATACATTCTCAGATTTTATTGAATAATAATTTGCCAATGTGTGTTTTGCGTGACTGCTAAAGCATGTGTATGCTACTATGCTTATCAACTAGGGGACCTATGCCCTTAAGTCATAAATGACAGTAATGAGGATTAATGCCCCACAAAAGGGCACTAATATAGCACATCGACACGGTTTTGATCCTGGGGCCTCACAGTTACGAGGCCATTGCTTTGTCACTGAACCATGACTTACGCAGCGGGGGCTAGGGTAGGGGGCAGTTTCCATAAATAAAAAAAACACAGAAAATGCAATAAATTTTCAATAATTTATTGCATTTAACCCCGGTTCCCAACATAAACAAATCTTCTGTGTGCCCATGCCTCGAGCCATAATGCATGGCCGTCCAGAGGGTTTTTTTATGTTGGGGACCGGGGTAAAATGCAATAAATTATTGAAAATTTATTGCATTTTCTGTTTTTTTTTAAATTTATGGAAACTGCCCCCTACCCTAGCCCCCGCTGCGTACAGTCATGGTTCAGTGACAAAACAATGGCCTCGTAACTGTGAGGCCCCAGGATCAAAACCGTGTCGATGTGCTATATTAGTGCCCTTGTGTGGGGCATTAATCCTCATTACTGTCATTCATGACTTGAGAGCGTAGGTCCCCTAGTTAATAAGCATGGTAGCATACACATGCTCTAGCAGTTCCGCAAAACACGCATTGGCAAGTTATTATTCAATAAAATCTGAGAATGTATACTATTATTTATATCTATTATTTTTAAATAATTTTTAAAATAATTCCATAAATTGGGGTAAAACTAAAATATTCCACCTTTATGAGCGACAGTGTACATAAAATACACATGAACAACATATTGGACTAGCACATAAAAATAAACTTAATAGGCTGCAACCTGAAAGGATATATAATACTTATAAAGGTTGAACCATTTTCGATAACAAAAAATATGAAACATATTCGTTAATGAACATTATTCAAGACACGAATCAAAACAACAAACATAAATACAAACAAACCAAATATGTCTTGATTTAAAATGATTAGTGCAATTTACCTAAAATAAATTGTTTTACCTACGTTTTAATACATTTACACTAGCAGAATTATGTATGTAACGAAGAAGAGCAATCCACAGAATGGTCCTTGGAAGAAAAGAAAAAAAATCGTTTTTGGTTGAGTAATGTACGAATCAATGGCAAATGAAAAATTTGAGCATTTTTATTTCTATAACTATGAATATTATAGCTTGATATACAACATTTGGGAATGGAATCACGAAAAATTGTTATGATATAAATGCTTGAAATTACCTACTCGTAATTAATATACATCCCTTTATTGTAACATGTTTAATGAGTAAAATATTGGATTGGTATTGGCAAGAAAGAAAAATGATTAATAGTTCTTATTCAGGTTTTGTAATTTACACAATCTATCTTGATGAATTAAAGCAGCATTGCCCCCAAACTTTAATAGCATAATAAAAGTAAGGGTACACAATGGCATAGTATGTCATTTTGAGAAGACTGGTGATGACGTTGGTGATGATGATAATGATAGTGATTAGAATGTTGATGGTGTTGATGATGATGATAATGAAAATGAATATCATGATAATAATGAAGTAATGATGATAAGAATTATGATGATGATCATAATTATGAGAATGATGATGTTTATGATGGTGATAATGATGCTGATGATGATGATGATGATGATAAGGGTTAGAATGATGATGATAATGATAATGATGAAGACGATAATGATGATGATGATGATGATAATAATGATCATGATAGTGCTTTAGACCTTTATCATGAGAACACTAAAGGAGTTCTAGATGGATCTTGACAGCATAAAGCATGGAAGCATTTCCACTCAGACAATCAAACCTAAACCAAAGACATTGACCACCATATCGATTATGAAGAGAATATTCCTGACTTACGTCCTGAAATTTCAGTGTCCGGAGGCGATGGTATAGATACTACAACAAAGTAGAAAACAGTAGAAAAAGAAAAAGCCCAGGTTAAAAATGAAATCCGAGGTTCAACTAGTTCTGTCACGATTTTTGTTCGATCCGTTATATTTTTTTGAGGTTTAATCGTGTCCTACTTTGGTCGGATGCAGACCGAGCACCGTCACTTCTCACTCTGAGCTGTACGATCACTTAGTATTAGGCCGTGGGACGAGGCACCGACAGCGGCCTAACTTTCGTACATATGGTACTCGGCCCTACGCAATAAACATCTTAGAATTACCTTTAAAATATGCAAAATCCGAATCCTGATGTACTTAAAAAGACAACTTTCACACTGACGAGACATTTTTGTAAATAACCATTGCGCTTTACAGCTCACAAAACGCCGAAGTCATCGGGAACAAAATGGCAGCCCCTCAGAACCACACGCCGATAATCGCTACACTCATGCGTGTAACACAACGCTGATGCAAGTGTTATTTTAAAAGGGGCATACTGATCGGAAAGATGTGACAAGCTCATAGAAATCACACTATGTTTTAATACTATGGATAATATGATAGGTAACATCTAGTCATTTATTCCGGCTCATGACCAAACCAAATATACACGCTTATTTTTAATTAATGAATGTTGGGTTATTAGATAAAGAGTTTATTCAACTACAAGATAAGAATAATTTATATGTCTCTACAACCGAAGACTTTATTTCATAAATATTGCTTCCTGCACCTAAAAACAATTTTACCTAACTTCAGCCTGTTGTTTTAACCTGTCTTTTCAACAAAAAATAAATAGATAAAGAAATACATTTTTCAATGCAACCAAGTATTTATTCAATCGCTTTATGTGTTAGATTTACTTCAAAAAAGAAATACACATAACCTGCAAAAAAAAGTAAATATTTACAAGAAAACTTGTATCCATATTTCAGAATGCTAAACAAAAGTAATAATATCCAAAGATATACTCTATTAAAACTTGAATATTATTTTCAATGCTTATCATTATAACAGGAAATTCAGGCAGCTGAAATAAAAATAGACCTCCGTGATATTGAAAGCTCTATAGAAAGAAACACCTAATCCCTGTACTTTCTTAACAAACTAAACTAACATCCCTGTTAATATAGTCATTCTAAACATTAATATGTCTTTTCAATTATCCTACCATTAATTACATCTACTCGTCTCCTCTAGTTTGCGTGCAGAACATCCTGGTTGCTGCCTTTTATCAAATGGCACGGCTGCAATTAAGTCTTTATCCTGGAAATGGTGAAGTGATGTTTGACTTCCCTCAGTTTGAGGGGGGATACAGCAAAAGGAAGGGGGGACAAAACGGAAAATACAAAAAATCAAGTCCATGAATAAAAAACACAATATTTTATATCAAACTTCTTCATTAATTTTTTCTTCTTAAAAAGCTGTTAATCCTGTCTCACTTTGTTTTCATTCTCTCAAATGTGATTAAACCAACGAAAATAATGAATACTCAATCTACCTATTATTATGACTAGTCTGCTCCATCAAAAGAGTCATCAAACCAATAAAAGAAGCATGGTACGACAAACAAAATTGTTCAAATAGATCAAAAGTTTCAGATTAAATTGCAATACAAAATGTTACCAAGTGTTGCTATTCAACATACTTGAAATGTCATTTTGTTAAAATTGTACAAATGGACATCACAGCTCTTTTTTTAGCAATATTGATATTTCAAATTCTCTTTCACAAAGTACAACTTATGAATCACGGCTATGAATATGTACAAAGAAATAGGAAATACAATTGTGGAAATTGTCATTAAAATCACATCTAAACACTGTCAATACGTAGAGGGAATGACCTTGAACTACATGTATTTAACGCGGTACCCTGAGAGATTTTCTGACCATCTTAAAATTCTCAATTCTCTGTTTGAGATGAATATTTAATCATGGGTTTCATGATTATATCTTGATATAATTATTTTCCCAGTACACTTAGGTACCATTTTCATTTGAATCTCTGCATGCATGACTGAACATCAGACAATCTTTACAAGACTACCAGATCTCACTTGCGCCAAGTTGCTGGGTGAGGAATAAAATAGTGTTCTGAACAAAGACAGCCAGACAGACAAACACATACACACACCCACACATACACACGCACACAAATGAGCGTTCCATTCCCGACAAGGCCCATCACCCAAACTGTTACTTTTTGTCGGGACGAAAAGTTGAGTGGCCGCTGTCCTCTTGGCGCGTATTGGCGGATGTTGTGCTTCATGATGATGATGATGATGATGATGATGATGATGATGATGAAGATTAAAATGATGAGAATGATGATGATGATGATGAAGATTAAAATGATGAGAATGATGATGATGATGATGACATGATGGTGGTAGTGAATGTGTACTAAAGGGAAAGATTGTCAGGGTTAGCCACTTAAACATTCAGCAATCTTGATAAAAAAATCAATGCTTAATCAGAAAAAGGGGAAATTATGAAACAATTGTCACCGTGTGTGTTGTGTGCGAGTGTGCGTATGGGTGCATGCGTTTGTGTGCGTGTGCGTGCGTGTGCGTGTGTGTGTGTGTTTGTCTGTCTGTCTGACTCTCTTTGTTCAATTCACTGTTTTATTCGTCACCTTACATATAAAATTGTTTTCCACTAGCGTTACAGTCATATTCAATAAAATACATAACTACAATAAATAAATACATCACGTTTATAGAATGAAATACATGAAATAAGGAACAAATACATGCAAGAGATAATGAAGCGACAAAAATGGTCATTGGTACATGTACTTCAAATCATGAGTTTCAGAATTAAGCCTTGGTCATTGGTATTTCAAATCATACAATTAATTTCCAACGCAGAAGTTTAACGTTTAACCTGTGAGTTGAATTTATGAACAGAGTCGGGTACAAATGAATATCTGAATCGTGAAAAGCGATGGGGTGGGGCGAAGTCGGATACCAGAACGATTAAATGAATAAAATAAATGAAGTGGATGGGTATTGTCGTTCATGATTGCACAGACCTTATCAACAATTTGCTCAGTACAATGAGACTCGACAGAAGCTAAGTCTACCCCGATTATGCGTTGTGCTATTTTACGTGGCCTTTCCAATTTCTTCTTGTCCTATTTTGAGAGATTGCCAAATGAACATATAATATTGAAAAGCAGGACACTCTGTATTGTTGAATTGTAGAACAGGGTCAGGATAGTTGCATCTATATGGAAACTTTTCAACTTACGCAGAAAAAAACAACCTTTTGTTAACTTTCTTATACACCGATTGTTTGTTATCCCTCCATGATAATTTGTCATTTAAGACAGTTCCAAGATACTTATAGTTTCCAAACTGTTCAATCGCCTCATTATGAATGATCACACTCTCGTGGTCTGTACCTTTTCGACGGAAGTCGATTACCATTTCTTTGGTTTTGGTCGTGTTTAATGTTAAGTAATCACATCAGCGAATGAATTCGTCTACCTGTGAGAAATAATCATTCGCCTGATCAGACAAAAGAGCAACAATTACGGTGTCATCAGCATATTTGAGTATGCTACAGCAAGAAGTTGAGCTTACACAATCACTTGTATATAGTGAAAACAAAACCGGGGATAAGACACACCCATGAGGGGCACCTATGTATGTAGTCACCGTAAATGACTGATGACCACCCGCCTTTACACACTATGTTCGACCTATCAAGAAGTTGTGAATGCATCTAGTCAATATAAGGTCTACATTCATTCTTATCAGCTTACGAGCCAGACAGTGAGGTGCAATAGTATTAAACTTGCCGCAAGTGAGATTTGGCAGTCTTGTAAAGATTTTCCGATGTTCAGTCATGCATGCAGAGATCCAAATGAAAATGGTACCTAAAATACTGGGAGGATAACTCTATCAAGACATATCATGAAAACCATGATTAAATATTCATACTTCAAACAATACA
The DNA here is from genome assembly GCA_035222895.1 of Strongylocentrotus droebachiensis. Taxonomy (NCBI): domain Eukaryota; kingdom Metazoa; phylum Echinodermata; class Echinoidea; order Camarodonta; family Strongylocentrotidae; genus Strongylocentrotus; species Strongylocentrotus droebachiensis. Next base: position 347,366 of record JAVYIG010001237.1, on the reverse strand, counting down.
ACTTTTAAAAAGTGGGACATTTTTTCTGCCTCACTCTGTATAGGCAAGTTTAATTGGAAGAAACCATCGTAGATGAAGCACGCCATCTAGCGATGATCTTTGCTTTTGAGAATCAAAGCCTTTTGTACCTTTTGATAACATCACTCGACCGTTCAATACTTCTATGCTTATTTCGCTTGAATCAAATGTAATTTAAAATTTCTCGCAATTTGTATAATAAATTTGACTAACAATAGAGCTATCACTCATACTGTAAACACTACAGTGAATATAAACCTCGTTGACTTGTATCAGTTGAAAAGACATTTCATATAACCAACATAGTTGATACTCCAGTCCAGACAAGACCAATGCTAGATCGATGACGTACTGAACAAAATCCGAGAATGGCCAAGATTTGAAATGGTTTCATTGGGTTTTGAGTTGGTTTAGCGGTGAGATTTGGTTATTATAAATTCGAAAAAGGTGAAGTTCATTTAGTGTCAGATAGCTTAAAGGCACACTGTCCTACTTGTAGCTACTTGCTCCCTCTATATAGAAAACTTCCCAAATCGGTGCCTGTTGGTCCCCCATGATCCTCTTTTTCTTATGTTAAATGAGAGCTGAGTTAATGAGATAGCCACCTGTCACAGTGACCTCGATGGCTCGCTGTGTGGTCTAATCCCTTCTAGCTGCAGTAGTAACGCCTACCTTTAAGAGGAATGTAGTGGCAAGCAGAAACACCCACGTCATGAACACAAAACGACATGATTGTTGAAAATCGCAACAATGCATTAAAACTTAGAGGTAGCACGCACCTTTACTTGCTTCGATTGCTACAATTTATTGCTTCGGGTTATATTTTCGTCAAAGTTATAGAGTTAAAGTTAGGAACACAATTTTGGCTAAAGGAATAGGTTTACAGATAGTGTCAGGGTTAGGATTACATATTTACCATACTCTAGAATGAAATAACTATAGAGAGGCTACGTTCTCAAAACTATGGCTTACTTGTTACTCCTAGGGTTAAAACCAAGTGGGGGGAGCGAACCTTCCCTCCATGATAATTTGTCATTTAAGACAGTTCCAAGATACTTATAGTTTCCAAACTGTTCAATCGCCTCATTATGAATGATCACACTCTCGTGGTCTGTACCTTTTCGACGGAAGTCGATTACCATTTCTTTGGTTTTGGTCGTGTTTAATGTTAAGTAATCACATCAGCGAATGAATTCGTCTACCTGTGAGAAATAATCATTCGCCTGATCAGACAAAAGAGCAACATTTACGGTGTCATCAGCATATTTGAGTATGCTACAGCAAGAAGTTGAGCTTACACAATCACTTGTATATAGTGAAAACAAAACCGGGGATAAGACACACCCATGAGGGGCACCTATGTATGTAGTCACCGTAAATGACTGATGACCACCCGCCTTTACACACTATGTTCGACCTATCAAGAAGTTGTGAATGCATCTAGTCAATATAAGGTCTACATTCATTCTTATCAGCTTACGAGCCAGACAGTGAGGTGCAATAGTATTAAACTTGCCGCAAGTGAGATTTGGCAGTCTTGTAAAGATTTTCCGATGTTCAGTCATGCATGCAGAGATCCAAATGAAAATGGTACCTAAAATACTGGGAGGATAACTCTATCAAGACATATCATGAAAACCATGATTAAATATTCATACTTCAAACAATACAACTTTTAAAAAGTGGGACATTTTTTCTGCCTCACTCTGTATAGGCAAGTTTAATTGGAAGAAACCATCGTAGATGAAGCACGCCATCTAGCGATGATCTTTGCTTTTGAGAATCAAAGCCTTTTGTACCTTTTGATAACATCACTCGACCGTTCAATACTTCTATGCTTATTTCGCTTGAATCAAATGTAATTTAAAATTTCTCGCAATTTGTATAATAAATTTGACTAACAATAGAGCTATCACTCATACTGTAAACACTACAGTGAATATAAACCTCGTTGACTTGTATCAGTTGAAAAGACATTTCATATAACCAACATAGTTGATACTCCAGTCCAGACAAGACCAATGCTAGATCGATGACGTACTGAACAAAATCCGAGAATGGCCAAGATTTGAAATGGTTTCATTGGGTTTTGAGTTGGTTTAGCGGTGAGATTGGGTTATTATAAATTCGAAAAAGGTGAAGTTCATTTAGTGTCAGATAGAGGAATGTAGTGGCAAGCAGAAACACCCACGTCATGAACACAAAACGACATGATTGTTGAAAATCGCAACAATGCATTAAAACTTAGAGGTAGCACGCACCTTTACTTGCTTCGATTGCTACAATTTATTGCTTCGGGTTATATTTTCGTCAAAGTTATAGAGTTAAAGTTAGGAACACAATTTTGGCTAAAGGAATAGGTTTACAGATAGTGTCAGGGTTAGGATTACATATTTACCATACTCTAGAATGAAATAACTATAGAGAGGCTACGTTCTCAAAACTATGGCTTACTTGTTACTCCTAGGGTTAAAACCAAGTGGGGGGAGCGAACCTTCGCTCATGCTGGGCCTTCATTATGGAATACTCTCCCTCAATGGATTAAAAATAGCAGTTCTGCTGAAGTGTTAAAAACAATCTTAAGAAATATCTGTTGAATTATGCAAGTACACATGTATATATTGTAAATAATCTCCATATTACATTTTTGTTGTTTTTTTTTTGTCAAAAAAATGCAATTTTTTGTATAAATAATCTGTAGATACATGTATCTATGACTTTTTAACCTGGTATATCCTCTTCATAATTATATTTGGAGTGTAGAAATTGTGCTACGGTATTACTCAACATGTATACTTCTACTGTCAAGTTTTATTTTTTGATAATGATATATTTATTTTTGCCAAGTGTGTGCTAAGAACAGGGGCCAGACTCGACTAGCACATGTGCTATTATTTGGCTCCTTTTCATCACCTTCTATATTCTATGAGAAAAGACATATGTCTAGCATATCAATACTTTGTTAGGTTTTTCTTTAATATGATCTATAATATTCATTTATGAACATGTACCATTCACGATGTATTCAAATGTTTAATCACTGATGTTATTGATGATGAATAAATAAAATCAAATCAAATCAAATCAAATCAAATCAAATTTAGCTTATAATTGATTGCCATTACCTTTTATGTCTGTACCTTTCCTATTGCACTTTTTTTTATATATTATGTATCATGTATTTCATCTTTTGCACAAGCTGCGCCTTGAGCATTTGACTGTCAAGTGGATTTGGCGCCTTATAAATCTTATGTTTTAATTTCTCTATAACATACATGTATATGTTTAAATACATGACATCCGCTCATGTTGTTGAAATCTAGTGGAGATTTATCACTTAAAATTTCAATTTTCTTTTGTTGCACAAATATTTTACAAATAGGATCATTCTCAGAACGTCATGGGGTGATACTTGGCGAACTGTGGACTTCATGTATTGAGTACTCCACAAACAGGCGGTGCCCTGTTGCAGTTTATAGATACAATAAATAAAAAAAATGACAAAAGAAAGAACTTTTCTGGTCGGTCGCATCCCGCATATCACTCACACACACCCCGATTGTATCATTGACTATGACGTTGAAATATTTCTATAAGGTTGACTGCACTAACTATATGAATATTTCAAAAGATATTTCTCTCTTTGGGTGAACTTTGGTTTCGGAAAGAGGAATACGAAAATATGATGTAGCATACACAATCTGAAAAGACGTCGCACACCCATATGTTCTTGTACGTTAGTTGTATACTCGCCCTTGCTCAGAGCGTGGATAGGACTACTCAATGTTAAAACTTTTACCATGATTGTGTGAATGGATTTTAATTGATTATCCACCATGGATTCTCTGATTTTATTCTGGACTCAAGTCATCTTACTAGTTTCAACAGGATCGGGAATATTAGGACAATCTCCAGGTAAAAGTATATCATTATAGCAATATGAACAGTGTTTTTGCAATACACTATAATGCCACGCCTTTGGTAAATTGACGTGTATAAATAATAACTACTTGAAATAACGGGCACTATATTAAAGAAAATGAATTCTCACAGAATCGAACGAAACTTACACTGAATGTTCAAGATTACAAATAAATGTCATTTGCCAAACAATTTTGGTAGAAAATGTATACTGGCTGAGTAATGAGCATGAAAAGATAAGGAAATCAAGGTAAGTAGGCCCGACACCATTTGTGTAGTCCCATATACATCTTTCTGTGTACAGGGCTTGTTACTGTACCAAGACTGGGCCAAATTTATTATGATTTTAATGACTCCAGAACCTTGCAGTACACACAAATACTTACATGTATACATGATCAACTTTTTCTGATCCATTTCACACCTTTTCTTTCACAATGCAATCGCATGACCAGAACTCAACTTTGTCTTTTAGAGTTGAATACAATTGTACTCACGTTTGGTTAAAAAGGAAATGTGTTTGTTTGCTTCAAAAGAGTTAGGTTAAATTTTACCCAACAAACATGCATGCTCCCTACGCTTTTTTCACCCAACATGAGTAAATTATCCAACTCCTTTTTGCAGTGTAAAACTTTCAATAGATCAAAGGATCACAAAGTATAAAGTTTACACAAGAAACTAATATATTTTGATAATGTCTCATGTACGCTACCGACACAACCATTAGGTTGGTATATTTTGATCAATTACAATTCAATCAAGTGATAGAAATAGTTATGCAACAAGAGTAGAAGAAAAATAATGGCGTGGATGTGTATATGGAGGTAGAGCAATGTTATGTAAATCCATATAATGATGTAATAGTTACAACATGTACAAATATAATGAATTATATTCATTTGTACCATTCCCTCATGCATGCGAAACCTAGAATGAAAGAAATGGAAATGTTCAATTTGACTCTACAGTGGCAGTGTTAAATATTCTTGATAATAATTTACATAGGTCATCTATATCGTGTACTTCCTTAAAAACAGACTATACTAAAGTAAAATGTTCATGTTCGTATACTGTACTGTGAAATATAGAATTGAGCAATTCCATAAATAAGCAAAAGGTCAAAATTTCAAAACTAACTGAATGTAATATATTTAGTCTCATTTGACAGCTAAAACATTACAGTTTATTTGTTTTTGTTTAATGACTAATCCATGTTATTCTGTTAATCATTTTTGTTATTCTAAACCTGAATTTCATAGATCCTAATAACATTAGTAAACTCAAAGCTCAGATGAGCTTCAAAACCTTTCAAGCTATCGACTTATTATTATTTCACATGTAAATCAAAATATCATTAGAAGATTTTGTATTTACGTTCTTGAAATCAAAGTTACTAGGTGTGTACAAATAAAGTTATTCATATTGTATGTCTCTTGGCTTTTGATGTGTATTTTTAAGTAGTCGTTACAGTCTTTAGCTTCATGAGAGTACATGTACTTGTAGATTTGTAAAATAATGTTCAATCTTAATCAAATGAATTTGAAAACAGATTGAATCTAATTATAAGACCCTGACAATTGTCATTAAGCAGCATTTCAACAAGATATTTTTCACGGAAAATCTTCGCGTTTGAACCTCTATAGAAATTTCTTGATTTTCCCGCGATGTGAAAGTTCCTAGGGGACATGGATCTTGAGAGTGAATAAAGTTTACATTGTTTTCTGTTACAATCGTAATGGTCATAGATATCCATGAAGTTTGTTTGGTTGTTTGTTAGTTTGTGAAATCAACAGGGATAATAAACCACAAATAACATTTTCACTTTATGGTCAGACGTTTAGAATCTGGAAAGGTGCCAAATATTGTCACCTACAGTTCATAGTCTGACACAAAAGATCTCTCAAAATTCTATTTTATTTGAAAGACTACAAACCAGACATATTTTAATGTAGGTTTATGAACAAATAATTTGTAGATTTTGTGCAAGTGGTGTTTAAAGGTAATCAGATATACAGGATTTGTTTAGTTTGAATAATGCACATCCGAACCCCTCATAATGTTCGTCCGACCCCACCCCCCTCCACCAGATCAATCCATATCTAGAATATGGCAACGTAGATCAACATCTTTCCTTCATCTAATTAAAGAGTGCTTTCTTAGAAACCAATTCATACAGAAAATGTAAGACTTGGCTAATACAAATCACAGAGATTTTAACTTTAACTCAAATAAAAAGTTGAGTTCTGATTACACGGTGTGAAATCGATCAGAATAAGTTGATGATGTAGCATATAAGTATTTATGTGTACTGCAAGGTTCTGCAATCATCAACATGATAAGAAATGTGGGACTAAACGAACACGGGGCAGAACGAATTTTGTCCTCATTTTCAAGCTGTAACATGTCATATTTAGAATATGAAGGCATTCGGCCGGAGAGCCATGCTTTTTTAGGAAACATTTTTTCTTGAATATGTTCTTCCACATTTGCTTAAAGGTAAAGACCAGTTTTAGAAACGCCCCTCTCTCAAAAACATGAAATGGAAGCTCTTATGTGAAAGAATATGTTTTGACTAAAACGTGATCATACCAATTTTGCCGAGAAACCGCCTACTATTTGATATATTTGGTAAATTATTATATCTATTTGAACTTGATAAATATAACGCCGCGCACGTGTGCGTAGTCCCATATACATCTTTCTGTGTACAGTGCTTGTAACTTTACCAATAATGGGCCAAATTTCTTATCATTTTGATGATTCCAGAACCTTGCAGTACACACCAATACTTATATGCTAGATGAATAATTCCACACCATTTCTTTCACAATGCAATCGCATGACCATATCTTTATCTTTAATGCACATGAAAACGCTCCACATTATTGTTCACCTCTCCCCAGAACTCATTCTTCTCTTTGAGTTGAAAAGTCTGAAAACAGTTTTCTCTGATGTAAGTCCGACCCCCACATTTATATCTATATTTTCTTCACTTTAAGTTATTGGCTATTTTTGCTATAATGGAGTGATAACCCAACTCAGATGTCATACTGAACTGGATTTGTTCCATTTAAATCAAACAAGATGTCGCTCAATAAGTTGTATGCTTGTACATCCGACCTTCATGGAATGACCCATTTATGAAGTAAAAAATCACCGAATAGGCCAGTTTCGTAATGTAACCGAATTTGTAGTGTCACGATACAAATTATTTCATTCACCTGATACGAATAATTATATTTTAATAGTCAGAATGCAAATTGCATATATTAGGTGTTTCTATGGGTGCGTTTATTGGGTTTTGCCACTAGATATGTACATATCGTACCCCACTATCATACCCCACTATCGAACCCCACTATACGATCGTGATTTGCTGGATGTCATGTTTATCGTCTCTTCACGATTCAAAATAAAGGCCTTGTCTCTGCGCAGCTGCTCTGCGCCGTTTGACCAGGGAAGTAGACAGTTTCTCAGAGGTCAACTACACACACATGGCTTGTACACAACACATGGCGTGCTAGCCTCCGAACCGGAAATTAACCTGGGAGGTCCGATTTGTATATGGGGTTCAAAACAGCTTTGCGTTTATCATCTCTCATAAACGTGATTCCGGCTGTATGTCACATTCAAAACACACCTTTTGCGTCTTTAGATATGCCCATATCTAAAGACCTTTAAAAAAGGCTTTGCGTTTATCACCTTCTAAGGGCGCGTTTATGGAGGCTTGCCACTAGATATGTACATATCGTACCCCACTATCATACCCCACTATCGAACCCCACTATACGATCGTGATTTGCTGGATGTCACGTTTATCGTCTCTTCACGATTCAAAATAAAGGCCTTGTCTCTGCGCAGCTGCTCTGCGCCGTTTGACCAGGGAAGTAGACAGTTTCTCGGAGGTCAACTACACACACATTGCTTGTACACAACACATGGCGTGCTAGCCTCCGAACCGGAAATTAACCTGGGAGGTCCGATTTGTATGTGGGGTTCAAAACAGCTTTGCGTTTATCATCTCTCATAAACGTGATTCCGGCTGTATGTCACATTCAAAACACACCTTTTGCGTCTTTAGATATGCCCATATCTAAAGACCTTTAAAAAAGGCTTTGCGTTTATCACCTTCTAAGGGCGCGTTTATCGAGGCTTGCCACTAGATATGTACATATCGTACCCCACTATCATACCCCACTATCGAACCCCACTATACGATCGTGATTTGCGGGATGTCGCGTTTATCGACTCTTCACGATTCACAATAAAGACCTTGTCTCTTTGCAGCTGCTCAGCACTATTTCTCCGAACCGGAAACTAGCCTTGGAATTCCTATTTGCATGTGAGGTTCAAAACAGCTTTGCGTTTATCGATCTCTCAGAAACGTGATTATGGCTATATGTCACATTCAAAACACACCTTTTTGCGTCTTTAGATATGCCCATATCTAAAGCCCTTTAAAAAAGGCTTTGCGTTTATCACCTTCTAAATTTGCCTGAAAGACGTTTGAGAAACCTGATTCTAGCCAAAAATGTGGTCGATAAACGCAATCTAAATTTGCCTGAAAGACGTTTGAAAACCCTGATTCTAGCGAAAAAATTGGTCAATAAACGCACCCTATGTAGTACAAGCCATAAGTATTATCCTACCTAACAACAACTGAATACATAAAATTTGCATTGTAAATATTGTGATATACAATTTCTCGTAATTGGTGAACAAAATAATTCGTATCGAGGCGCTTCACAAAGGCATATGCACGAATTTGGTTACTTTACGAAAATGTCTTATTAAATGAACACAATACATGAAGTCGTGTGTTCGTTCACGGACCTTCTTAGGGCGCGTTTATCAAGGCTTGCCACTAGATATGTATATATCGTACCCCACTATTGAACCCCACTATCATATCCCACTATACGATCGTGATTTGCGGGATGTCGCGTTTATCGTCCCTTCACGATTAAAATTAAAGGCCTTGTGTCTGCCCAGCTGTTTTGACCCGGGAAGCAGACAGTTTCTCGGAGATCAACTTCACACACATGCTTGTAAACAACACCTGGGTGGTCCTATTTGTATGTGAGGTTCAAAACAGCTTTGCGTTTTAATATCGATCTCTCAGAAACGTGATTCTGGCTGTATGTCACATACAAAACACACCTTTTTGCGTCTTTAGATATGCCCATATCTAAAGCCCTTTAAAAAAGGCTTTGCGTTTATCACCTTCTAAATTTGCCTGAAAGACGTTTGAGAAACCTGATTCTAGCCAAAAATTTGGTCGATAAACGCAACCTTAGTGGGTCCATGCAGTGGAGTACGAAGGATTTTTTCAAGGGGGGGGGGGGTAAAATCGGGCCAAACATTTCGCAACGACTCAGCCAACCGCTGAATAAACGGGGGGGGGGGGGTAAGAGGACACCTTTTTTTTTTTTTTTTTTTGGAGTCCTAAAAAAATCGCAACGACTCAGCCAGCCGCTGATTAAGCGGGAGGGGGGGGGGGGGGGGGGGTAAGAGGACACCTTTTTAAAAACTCAAAAGGGGGGGGGGTTCCCGAAAAACATACACAAAACATACACATAAAACAAACTCAAGGGGGGTTTAACCCCAACCCCCCCCCCCCCCCTGCGTAAGCGCCTGGGTCCATGGTTCGATACTCACTGTGTGATTACCTCCTGAGAGATGATGTTAAACCCATATCTGACCTCTCGACCCAAGTATATTAAATGCGTATCTGACAATGCTGGGTTCATAACAAATACAGGGTTCGTAGATGGAGTAGTATAGTAAACACTAAAGTGGCTACCCCGGTTATTGATTAGACCACATTATTATTATACCAATGAATGCTTAGAATCAATTTTAGTCTACTGACGAGAGATGTTTTGAGTAAATTACCCTTTTTTGGATAACGGGCTGATTGGTAGTGCTTAAAGCTATTTACATATTTCGTCTTTCTTTCTATAGGTGATGTTCGACTGGCTGGTGGTAGTTCCACTCTGGAAGGAAGGGTAGAGGTGTATTATGATAACCTTTGGGGTACGATATGCAACCGAGGATGGGATAGTACAGACAGTGGTGTAGTCTGCAGACAGCTAGGTTTGTATGAAAACTCGTCATGTTTACAATCCAATAGGCTGAACAATAGTAATTGGGGATCAATAATGTAAATATTTATAAACAAAATATAAGATATAAATTGCTTTTTCATACAATACATTTGTTTTTGGACCAGACCGAATAAGGAAGCCAACGGAAACTTGCTAAAAATCAATTTCTCTGAAACTACTCCGAAAAATGAGACTGTGACTAAAAGTACGTGGGTCTCGACTACTATAGCTCAATTTCTACTTATCCTTATTCTTCAATCTTCTTATTTTTCTTCTTCTTCTACCTCTTCTTTTTCCCTTTCTTCTTTTTTCTTCTTTAATCTTTTTCTTCTTCATCTTCTCATCCTTTTTTTTTCTTCTTCATTTTCTAATTCTTGTTATTTTTATTCTTTGAATCGACTTGATTTTAATTTATTTATTAATTAGTGTAACTATAACAACAGTCTTCTTCAAAGCCATTGGTAGATATGTATGATAAAGAATTCAAAGTTACACATACAAATTAACACAGATTGCAATGTAAATCAAATATCAGAAAGGAAGTACAAACCTGGTTTTAAAGAAATTACAAACCAGGATAATTATGTAACAAGAGACAATATGAATGAGCTTGGAATGCTGAAGAAGAATTAGAGCAATACACCAAATCCGCTATGCTTTAAACTCTTCTCTATTGATTCCCCAACCAAAAACAGATATAGCTCCCTCTTTGTACAATAAACTCCCCAAAAGATGTCAAGTAGTTATAAATGTGTTGTAATGACATGGTTGTCATCCTTTATTACCTGTTCAGTTTTGTTCTTACTTTTATAATTCTTGCAGTGTTATTGTTCATATATGTCACCTATTATTTGTACAGTGATATTTCTAGTATTTCATGGTAACGTTTTTCTTCTTTTGTTGTTGTCGTTGCTCATTTGTTTGTATGTTGCAGCAGGGCTCCATTGTAAAGCAGTTTTTAACAGAAAGACCTACACTGCTTTTAAAAGAAGACATGAATATATAAATAAATAAATAACTATATCACAATGTTTAAAAAAAAAATTCTGAATCATTATTTGTGCAACATCATTTGGAATGGGTAGTTCGTCGTAGCTGAAATGATGTTAAATAGTACATTTAATTACAGATATAGTCAAATGATATTGTGTTAGACTGGGCCTCAGACAACCATTACATTTCTAACCCATCATCCTTAAATTACATACATGTATTACTGTATGTCTCGGTTACTTTATAAATTTGTCTTTCATTGATGTTGAATTGTCTTTGTAATTAAGCACAAAAGTATTGAGTCGATATTCCATGTATTTGGAAGTAAAGGAATTATAGACTGTCAGAAGCATGGGTCAATATTAAACCAGGGCTCCTAAATTATGAACTCATTCAGGCCGGGTATTCCAACATTTATCTATTGTGCTTTGTTTATTTCCATTTTGTGGAATGAACACCCTTATTGGCACAAAGGTTGTTTTACACAGGACTCCAATTTAGACTGAACAGTGGTTTTTCGTATTGTGAAATGTCCACTTTTCATGTTTAATATAGGTTTTCAAGTTTCTTTGAGCAGTCCAAGTTTCGGGCCTGGCATTCCAACACAACGTATCTGGTTAGCTGACGTACAATGTGAATCATCCGATGGACGTCTGAACGAGTGTGTTACAGACGACCAATGGGGACAGACCTCTACATGCCCCCATAACAACGATGTAGGTGTTAGGTGCTCAGGTAAGTCTTCAAGCCTCATGGAATTACCTTTTTTTCCTCGATGACCTATATCTTGCATCTGATAATCGACCTTTCTCATCATAATCGTTTGTGTGTTGTTTTTGTTTTACTTTTAAAGTTCCTGTGAAGGAGAGTGACATTTATCTCGAGTAGATCACATGTATCACAAATTGGACAATTAACTTCGTAGCTACAAATGAATATTTCTTCCATCATAATGATACTCGAAAAGGTTAAATCATCTAATCCTGTTTACCCGTCTCGAAAAAAAGAAAAACGTATGACTACAGTCATTGTACATGTATTTGTTTTCCTTCGTCATATTCACTTTGTTATTATTTCTTATTATTGTATTACTAGTATACGAAAAAATAAATGATATATGAAGTTCAATACAACAAAATATATAAACCGACAGATTCAACATTTTCCCGATTGATGTTATATTTTACAGAGACCGGAGGCTGAGATAAAAAAAAAAGTTATAATAGCACGTTAGAATTCTAAATCTTGAAGTGATTATATTTCATTTAATGATGCTATGCATTAATTATTTATTCTACTCGAGAGCAGCAATAGGTCTATTTTCAACGGAAACCTACAGTCTAATTGTTTGAACGTAACCCATATTTATTTTTGCATTTTTCTTAGGCTTAAACGTTGGGATTGCGCCAAATTACCGAGGGTGCTACAGTTTTGCAGACAGTCCTTTATCGAACTCAGCAATTACTTTCCCGGCAAATACTATTGAGACTTGCTTAGACAGCTGTTCAATAAATTATATGTTTGCTGGTTTATATGGAACCACATGACCAGATAAATCCTTCAGCCCAGCCTGTTGATAACACTATGTGTAGAATGCCGTGCCCAGGTAACTCTGCTCAGCTATGTGGCGACGATGAAGTCAACATGGAAGTCCTATCTGTTTATTCTGGTAAGCGTTTTCATATCTCAAAAAAAAAAAAAAAAAAATGTCTGAATTGTAGTCTAAAACAATAATGAAGATTTTAAAAAAAATAACTAATATACATGTAATATTCCAGGCTAAGGTGTGTGGTTTTAAAATCTGGATTAAAAATAAATAAATTACAAATATTGTCATCTTCTTTCAAGAAGCTGTTCTTTTGCTAAACTTATCGTAATTTCATATCAGTCGTCTGTTAATGGCCAGAAAGGTGTTAATTGATATTATTCTAAAAAGAGTTAATGCCCTTTTGTTTCTCAACAGATCTCACACATTCAAAACAATTCCTGATTACAAAGGTTTAATAAAAGTTCTATTCAAGCTGAACCTGACAATCTGATAATGAAAATCTTGTTTGGTGTTTCATTTTATATTTTTTTTACTTCCATTTTCATTTCAAACTATCTAGTGTCTGTTGGCGATGGTTACGTCTCATCACCATGGTTTCCTGGTAATTACGTCCTACCAATTACTGATACATCCCAACCAGAAGACCTCATCTCCACAACCGATGTCACTGCGTCATCAGGGGTGCTCTTGATTCGAGTTCTGGCTTTCGACCTAGCTCCTGGAGACACACTGAGTGTGGAGGTAGGAGGTATGACCATCAACCCTACAGAATCTGGTGAAACCGTGCTGTCTGGGCTACCAGATACGGCACTGGTTTTGACTGCAACGTTGACGAGGGCTGCGAACTCGGCTGGAGCATCGGGATACATTATCACCTTTACCAGTGAGTTAGCCCCTCATTGCCGACAATTTCTAAAGACAATCCTAGATGACCTTCACTTTTTAGTCCCTTCCGAGGGAATGGGATGAGTAGCCTTTCTAATTGGTCCTGAAACACATGATACGATCCCTAAGGCATTCGCTTTATCCAGCGAGTCTCCATTACTTTACTTGCGTAAATTAGTTAAGACGTTACTATAACATTTTACTATAATAAGTACGGAGTAAACTTTGAGCATTGTTCAAATCAAGAAGCGTTCGTTCGAATGACTATAAATCCAAAAGTTTGGTTGGTTTTAATCCCAGGTTGGCACTAACTTCCAATGGCATCCACTTTAACCACCCCTCCCGTCCCCGCCCTCCAGGTGTAGATCGTTAAACTGGCAATTATTATTATCAATTATATTATCATTATTACACTATTATCATTTTTTTAAAGAATTATTATTATTGTTATTATTCATTTATTATCATTATTAGTAGTAATATTATTAGAAGCAGTATTATCATTATCATTAGTAGTAGTAGTAGTATTATCATTATCATTAACATTAACATTATTATTGTTATTATTATCATTAGTATCATTGTTATCATTACCATCATCATCCTCCTCATTATTATCATTATACAGGAGATCCGACCACAACGATGCCTCAAACTACGCCGACCATAGTATCAGCCATCCCGATGACTAATCAACCAGGGGTGACCTCGACATCCTCAGCATCACCGGCTTTACCACCTTCACCACCTACACCAGCTTCACCAGATCCAAACTCTACATCAACCTCTCCAGATGTAGTCACGGCTTCACCCGCTGTGCCACCGACCCCTCCTCCTTCCACAGATGAAGCCACTGGCCCTGCAATGACTACAGCCCCTATCATCATTACTCCGAACCCATGTAAGCATTATGTCCACCGCACACTAGGCGTCAGTTTCATTGCGTTATTACCTGCGCTCATCAAGACTATGAAAACAATGTGCACCTACGCTTTTGAATTCAAAATTCAATCTCTGACGCAGTCATACGTCGGTACATTGACGCCTCGTGCGCGATGGGCGTTAGAGGGCCTTTGATATCAAACATCCGGTAAAGCTGCACACCGCTTTTCTCGAATTTGTGCATGAATGTTTGATGCTCATTTCTTACTCTCTATGTCATTACACTGCTCATTAAGCCAGTTGTCTTAGGCTTCGTTACTCATCTTTCGGATCTGTTTATCTAGATATTCATATGCCACTCTACTTTTCCGTCATTCCTTTGCTCTCTCTCTCTTAAAAGGTCAAGTTCTAATCGCTGGCTTGCCTCCGTCTTCTTCAACTTTCTTAGCCTGAAATGCATGTGACTGATGAGGAGAACATGGTCGATTTGGCATTCAGCTCCGAGATATCATTTAGCTTGTCGTATGGAATTTCGGAATGTCCTGTTCATGTTGATGTAGTCAATCTGGTGTCTGGTTTTGTCGCCTGGAGTTTTCAAAGTCCACAGTCGTCTCGGATTTTGAAAAAAACAGGTTTGTGTAAATGGTGACTTGTAAACTAATTGCAATGACGAACCTTCGTCATTGCCTTGTTTTCGTTCACATTCTGCCCCATTAATATTCTCCTCCTTATATTCCTCGTCAGAAAATCGCATTCGTTTTACACATGGTGCTTGTGATTCCTAGTTAGGTGCTTTCCTCATATCTTTTTCATTTCAAATTTCATAGGCATAGTCTCTAGCATCTCATCAAGGTCACCTACTTTTTCGATTTTCGAAATCACTCATGCATAACCGTCCAGGCGCCATTTTGTCCGTTTCTGGTCCATTTTAAGGCCTTTCTATCTTCCTTCCTATCTCCACTATCCTAGATCCTACACATTTCGAACAAATTTCTCTAGATAGTCTAAGAGATGTTCTTTCATCTGCGACGTATAACCTGACCTTCAAAATGCCATCTTCGTACTCAAAATTCAAATCTGAAACTGACTGCGTCAAAAATCTCTCAAATTCTTAAAAAATGGACCCCTAAAAATCTAAAACTGCCATAACTTTCTCATATAAATTCCGTTTTGTGTTTAAATCTCACATTATCCTTATCTCATAATTGCACATAGCCATGCCAAATTTCATGCTCCAATGACTATGCAAAACATAAATAGCGCCCTCTAAAGTTCTGGGAATTGGCTTTCTCTCTGTGGCCGTATCTCCATAATGGCTTGGCAAACCCGTACCCTTTTTTGGATTTAGATACTTGAAGATATGCCCTTTCCAGCCATATACATAATTATATACCCTATAACTGACCAAATATGAGAAAATTGCCCTCCAAATTCGCCATTTTCAAGAAAATTGAGAAATAACTTCAACTTGCTCTAAACCGGCGATCTTTATACCTACATCAATGAAACTTGGCAGACACATGTATCCATATACGTGACAACTGTCTGCTAAGTTTGGTAAATTGTAATGCCCTATTCGCAAAGTTATCGCCAAAAATGATGAATTTACTATGCTTTACGTATTAGCGCGTTTGATGCGTGCAGTACGTTTTGCGCAGATGACAATGGTGTCAAACTGACCGCACTGAAGTGCCCTTTCGAATGATACCAAGTATGGTATATGTTCACGCACAAAATTGTGAGTAAATCACATTTGAACAAGTATGAATTCCGCCGAGTTTCCATGACGTCATTTTGTTAAGACTGTTATTCGGTTGTGTTAGTATGGGCGGCCGTTCGTGCCAAAGCACGCGTCGTAACATGTTCATCATGCACCAAGTCATATTGGTTTTGCACGCAGTGCTTGCGAGCCCTTTCTAGATCCCTTCCTCTACTTCAATTCCCTTCAAAATTCGTAGGCGTAGTCTCTAGCATTCCTTCAAGGTCACTAAATTCTTCGTTCTCCGGAAACCCTCATGCGTGACCGTCCAGGCACCAATTTTTCCGTTTCGGGCCGTTTTGGTGACCTTTCTTTCGCCCTAACTATCTCCACTATCACAGAAGCTACAGACTTCTTTCATATTGCTCTGGATAGTCCAAGAGTAGCTCCTTCGTTTGACACGTAGAAACATGGCGTCATTGCACGCACATCGTTGTGACACGATTGCATTTCTAGTTTATCTCCATATTCTTTCAGTACTGGTTCAAAGTTCATGAGGTCCTACTGTGCTATCAGCCGTGGTGAAAGTTATTACCTGTGACTTACAATGCTTCATGGCCTTTTCCAAATCCTCATAGACTTTGTCTACATCTTCCTCTGAATGAGCCGTAGTATAGGTGCGTAAACCTGACCAATATACATATTGAAAGGTTGACCCTTCAACTTAACAAACAGCATAGACCAAATGATATAGACCAAACGCCAAGTAAACATCTTGATGTAGCAATCGAGAATTGGATATAGCGCAGCCTGCGGCCGGTAGCGTTCGCCACTTTTGGTTTAGGAGAAGTAGCTGTAGATAACTCATTGCTCCGCAGTCTGGACTGTATTTAAAACAGAGCATACAATATACCTGACATCAGTGTACCCTGTCAAATAATACAAATAACATAATCGAGCTCTTTTCCATACGTGCGGTTCTTTGGTGAGCATTAACTAATTCTGCTTGGGTATCCAAGGGAGGTGTAACCCCCTACTCGAATGTCTTTTATTTTCACCGAAGAAGGGGGATGCTTTCAATAGACTGGGATGTGGAAGACTCTTTGTATTTCCTCGTGCAAGTTAAAGATAAAGTTGAGTTCTGGTCATGCGATTGTATTGTGAAAGAAAAAGTGTGGAATGGATCAGAAAAAAGTTGATCATGTAGCATGTAAGTATAAGTGTGCAATGCAAGGTTCTGGAGTCATCAAAATCATAATAAATTTGGCCCATTCTTGGTCAAATAACAAGCACTTAACACAGAAAGATGTGTATGGGACTACACAAATGGTGTCGGGGCTACTTACTTTGATTTCCTTTTCTTTCTATGCTCATTCGTCAGCTATTATACATTTTCTACCAAATTGTTTCGCAAATGACATTTATTTGTAATCTTGAACATTCAGTTTAAGTTTCGTTTGATTCTGTGAGAATTGACTTTCCTTTTTTCCCAGAACTCAAGTTTATCTTTAAGGGCTTTTATATAAGACAAGTAAAACAAACTCTGCCCATCATTATTCGCATCTTAAGAAGTTTTTTATTTATTAGAGGAAAATAAGGATCGGACGGTAGAGAGTCCAAAAAATATAACACATATGCATCCAACCGGGTACCCAGTTAACACTGTGGCGGAAAGGAGCTATGTAGGTGAAACTCCTTGATCATGGACATAAGTGTCATGCATGGGCTCGAACTCACGTATAACCTCGTTTGGGACTAATGAAATATTCATTTGACCACTATTTCTGTTTCCAACATAATCTTATGAAAAATATAATGCCATCCCAAGTTTTTATCTTTCAATAGTCCTTTCTCTTAAAGCCAACATGTAGACAAGACACTCAAATTAATCGGTGCACTAATTAAATCTTCCTTATTTATTCATTGTTCTAGCTTCCACACCATATGCTGTTAGACAGTGTATGCCATGGCTTATCCCCGTATTAGCTTCTGTAATTGTTTTGCAATTCATCATCATATCTGTTCTGCTAATGCTGTTTTGCTACCAGCGAAGGTAAGTACATCAACCAAACCATCAATAAAAAAAAACTCTTGGAACAAAATGTCATAAAAGAAAATACTTCTTTCCATCTAAAACGTGAATTTTCTTTTTTAACTGTTACTCACAAACATTTTTTTTTTATTTCCAGACTAACACAAATCGTATATATATAATTTTTCATATTCTATTATCATATGGAATGAATCATTAACACGTTCTTTTTTCTTTCTTTTTTTGAGGGGGGGGGGGGGGGCTCAACTTCCACGACAAAAATGTTACAATTAAGAGAGGGCAGGGTATATGAATAAACAATTACGCATAGACAAAGGTAAATTTTTTAATACGTAAGCAACCCATGCTTACACATTGAGATAAAATAGAAAAATACAAAATAGATATTCTGGAGTAAGACATTCAACATGTCAAATGCTAAAATATTACTCCCTATATATTGCCATAATTTGTTCAATTTTGTCCTGCATGTCAAAATTAGTTGTCTTAAAAATATTAGATAATGTATTGCCCAGCGTAAGTTTCATTATGTGTCTAACCAATGTTGGTCATTTCTTTACCTACCCTGAGTGATATTGTCCAATTAGGCTCAAAATCAACCATGCACAGAGAAGACGAAAGACTTGACGCAGCAAACAGAGTTGACAAGGACTCCGTTTCGTTGACGACCAGCCATGCACAAAGAAGACGATAGACTTGACGCATGGCTGATCGTCAACTATACGGAGTTAACTCTTTTGTCAACTCTGTTTGTTGCTACGGCAGGCAGCCAGTGAAAACCAATTTGTTTAATCAAACTATGGAAATGCAGGCATTATTTAAAAACAAAAAAATTGTTATTCCTGGCTCATTTTTCCTGATTGAGGTGTCACATGAAAGGGCAAAAATGAACTTTCTAGAAATATGATTGCCCCTTTGAAATTCGGATAGCGCCCGCCAAATGACTTTTTGGTACCCTCTCTTCAGGTTGTTTTTAATCACTCATGCATTAAATATGCATCATATGAGTTGCATCGAATGACAGATGATCTACAATTTACAAATGTGTGTCATTTATTGATTATAATGTTGATTAAATTATGATTAAACATCGATAATTCTCAGTTTCGTTTTTTCTCTTTTTCACTTTTACTAATAATGATTAATGATGAGATTGATAATGATAATTATGATGAAACGATGATGATAGTTTCTATAATCATGTTGATGATGAGGATCATGATGATGATGATATTGATGTTGGTGGTGATGATGATGATAATGATGATGTTGAGAATGATGATGTTGATGATAATGAAAGTGATTTGAATGATGATGGTAATGATGGTGGTGATGATAATGATGAGAATGAAAATGTTGATGTTGATGATGATGATGAAAATGATAATGTTCATTATGATGATGATAGTGATTTGAATGATGATGTTGTTGATGATGATAGTGGTGATGGTATTGATGATGATGATAATGATGATGATGATGATGATGTTGATGATGATGATAGTGATTATAATGTTGATGATGATGATGTAAATAATGATGCTGATGATGATGTTGATGATGATAGTGATTATAATGTTGATGATGATGATAATGACGATGATTTTGATGATGATGATGATAATGATAATAATGATGATAATGATGATGGTGATGTTTATAATGGGAATAATAATGATGAGAATGACGCCGATGTGTTAATGATGATGATATATATTTTGTATAAAAGCTGCGCTATATAAATTTATTATTATTATTATCATGTTGATGATGGTGCTTTTTACCATAATCATGAAGACATTAACTGAGTTTTTATTATGGTCTTTAATTGTGGTGTTTAACCCTAATAAGGCCGGGGGCATTATGTCCCGTCCCCCCCCCCCCCCTCCTCCACGATTTTTCTGATTATGCGAGAACGCATATGGATGGCGCCCTGCCGCTCACTGGCCTTTTTTCTTTCGAGTCTTGTGCATCTTTAAAAGAAATATTGTTGAAAATCGGACGTACAGTTAGAAGGTCACGTGACCTTTTGTCTTTGCATGTCAGCCCGAAAATCGCTCATTTTCGTGATTTGTCTACACATCATAAAAAAAGATCAAACATTGGTTATTGGGTTATGTTTAAAGTTTAGCTGGTTGTTTTGGGAGTCAAAATAGTTGAATTGTAGTTAGAAATTAAATAAAAATAATAAAAAAACAATAAAGTTTTAAAAAACAATGAAATACATAAGAAATTATCAAAACAAGAGATATCATAAGGAATAAGCTGGCTCTTCCAAATTATTTGTCGTATTATTATTCCTAAAGGTCTAATGAATAAATGTAGTGAAAAAGAATGCTTAAATATGAATAATATATGATTTATGGGTAAAAATGTGATTTATGACCATATTTGCATAAATTACTATAAATATGCTAATAAGAGAATTTTTCAAAAAATTGGAATTATCATAGTATTCTCTACATTTTTTTTGTTTTGAATATGGACCAATAAAATCATCTATCTATCTATCTATCTTTTTAGAATTATTAAAGCTAATTTGAGGTCAATAATGGCTAAAAATTAATTTGAATTGCAAAAAATAGTCTCAGCAATATGTGAACAAGTTAGAATAATATATTCAGTACGGACGGCACACGTAAAACGCGCGCGTATGCATCCGCGCTCGCACAATTTTTGAATGTTACATAAAGGTCTGAAACGTGTAGTAAATTGGTCCAATAAGCATTGTTGACCAATTCCAAATGTTCCATCCACTGGGGAGCATTTTAGACAGGCTCTTTTTTAATGATGAGCACTGAAACTACAAAGACGTATGCACCGGCGTGTGCATCCTACCGGGTACCCATTTAATACTTGGATGGAGAGTGATGAATGTAGATTAATATGGATTGATTCATGTGCTTTTTTCTGTAACAGACGCGAAGTCCCAAGCAGGACTGAGGAAAACGAACCAGATCCTTACATGGACCTACAGCCCAGACCTGAGGCAGGCAGGACATACCAGGAGATGGCTATCACCTCAACGGCTTCGTCCAAAACACCAGGAGAAAGACGTATACCATCACCAAACCTGATTTATGAGAACCAGAATGTTATGCAGATTGCACACAAAATAGAAGAGGGTGCTCATTCTTAGATTGTACTTCCCCAAAATAAAGGAAATTAGAAACTTTAGAAAAACACAATATAAATGTCAGCAATTTTACGTATCTTCATTTTCATTTACAGAGAACAACATCAACAGATTAATTTTTTTTAAATTCTGTTTTGAAAGCAATACAAAAATAATCTCACATAATGCTCACATTGGCAAGGGTAACTGGAAAAGAGGGATTCTTTTTAAATCGATTCCATTCAATTTTATGTAATTCAGTTTACAAAAAACATTACATGTAACAATCGGATATATTACATAAAATACACATGAACAACATATTGAACTAGCACATAAAACAAACTTAATAGGCTGCAAACTGAAAGGAAACATAATCCTTATAAAGGTTGACCCATTTTCGATAATAACAAGTATGAAATATATTCGTTACTGAACATTATTCAAGACACGAATCAAAACAACAAACATAAATACAAACAAACCAAACATTTCTTGATTTCAAATTATTATTGCAATTTACCCAAAATACATTGTTATACCTACGTTTAAATACATTAACACTAGCAGAATTATGTATGTAACGAGGAGGAGCGTTCCACAGTAACGCTCCTTGGAAAATAAATAGTTTTTGGTTGAGTACTGTACGAATCAATGGCAAATAAAAAAATGTGAGCATTTATACTACTATAACTATGAATATAACAGTTTGATATACAAAATTTGGGAATGGAATCAGTAAGAAAATTGTTACGACATAAATTCTTGAAATCACCTACTTGTAATGAAGTTACATCGTTATATTGTAACATGTTTAATGAGTAAAATATTTGATTGGTATTGGCGAGAAAAGAAAAATGATTAATAGTTCTTATTGCACGTTTTTGAAATTTAAACAATCTATCTTGATGAATTAGAGCAGCATTGCCCCCAGACAATAATAGCATAATGAAGTATTAAAGGGTACATAATTGCATAGAAGTATGTCATTTTGAGAAAACTGGTGATGACGATGGTGATGATGATAATAATAATGATTAGAATGTTGATGATGTTGATGATGATGATGATAAAAATGAATATGATGATAATGATAAAGTAATGATGATAAGAATGATGATGTTGTTCGGATGTTGATGATGGTGATAATGATGCTGATGATGATGATAATGATGATTATGGTTAGAAAGATGATGATGAGAGCTGTGATGATAATGATAATGATGAAGACGACAATGATGATGATGATGATGATGATGATAATGACCATGATGGTGCTTTAGACCATTTTAATAAGAAAAATAACTGAGTTCTATTTGGATCTTTAAAGCATACAACCCAGAAAAACCAGGCCCTACAGATGGAGGCATTTCCACTCAGACACTCAAACCTAAACCAAAGACATTGAACACGATATTGATTATGAAGAGTATATTCATTGAACACCATATTGATTATTATCACCTACAAATGAGTTATCCAGTGCCATAGGAGAAGGATCGTTATACACTGTCGCTCATATAGTTGGCATATTTTTTTTTTACCCCAATTTATGGAATTATTTTGACAATGATTTATTCTTAATAGATGTAGATAATAGTATACATTCTCAGATTTTATTGAATAATAATTTGCCAGTGTTTGTTTTGCGTGACTGCTAAAGCATGTGCATGCTACTATGCTTGGGGACCTACACCCATAAATGACAGTAATGAGGATTAATGCCCCACAAAAGGGCACTAATATAGCACATCGACACGGTTTTGATCATGGGGCCTCACAGTTACCTCATGGGACATCATGTTCTCACCCCTCCCCCTCCTCTCTTTCATCCCCCCGATTCTTTTGTTTTATTTTCTCTCTTTTTCCTTTTTTTCCTTTTCTCTTTTTCTCCTTTTCTTTGATTCCTTTCTTTTCTTTCTTAACACAAACGTAGATAGGGCTATCCTGGTTCCCCCTTTTCAAAGTAAGCACATCTTATACAATGAATAATGAAACTAACAATATCATAACAATGGAAAAAAGACAAAATATCTCTGCTTTCAAATATCAGAATATCCCAGGACCAGAAACATTGATAAATCCTGGAAACTATAAATCTCTTTATATCTGCATCAAATACAACTTTCATCAACCACTCCAATCCAAATATTTGTTATCTCCCATACTTGTCTTACTTCCAAACGAACTCCAATAATCCCCTGTTCAAACTCTGATCACTGCTCTTACTCCTATTATTCCATATCAATTTAACATGTAACAATGTTCTTTATAGCAGTCTGCAAAATGATAAATAAGGATTACAATGATAGAGGGCGCTAGAAACCCTCTAATGGCTAAATAATTAGACAAAGTTCGATCATCACTGCTTGATGTGCCATAATTAATATCCCCTTAGCAACCGAAATACAATCAGCATGCAATGCTTTTAAACACTCAACTTCTATCATAAGCATTTATTTTCTATGCTCCCGATATTTCTCACTGACCTCGTTCCTGAACCAAGACCTATACTCATCACACAAAAATTAGAGCGTAAACCTTTACCTGGTCCTGGTCCTGGGACCAGTTACAATATTAGCGCGCACGCACTACACCCAATGTTGGTACCGCAATCAACTACTAGTAATTAGTGTACATGACCATGTACTACTATGTAAATGCATATACTTAATCATAACGCTAAGCATCTCACATTTTAACATTAAATAATCATCGATTTCGATATAATCATATCAACCCACATGATACAACAAAATATGTACATAACAATATATTTAGCATAATAATATCAATATTTACTAAACATAAAAGTGTTACAAGTTTGATCAACTCACCTGTGAGAGGGACAAGCAAAGAGTGCCGGCTTGCCTCAGCACTCCGCCCTCTACAGGTCACAGGGTAATTTCCTAACCCCTAATACAATACTTTATTTTTTGGTTGTTGTTGAATACTAATTAATGTGCCAGATTTGCTAAAATGAACATGGGAATCTGTTTTTTTTTTTAAATAACCTCTTTTTTAAAGACTAAATTAGCTTACTGCCCTTTGGGGAGTGAACGAAACTTTTTTTTAAACGAAGTCATCCCGCGGCCTAGCTATAAAATTATTTGCAAGTTTAATTGGAAGAAACCACTGTAGATGAAGCACGCCAACTAGCGATGATCTGTGCTAGTGAGAATCAAAGCCTTTTGTACGTTTTTATGATAATTATTGTTGTACGTATTTTTGATTATTTATTTATTCATTAGTTTTATTTAGACGGGGTAACTCTTTCAGTATTCAAACTGTTTTCCTGAGAGGCCCTATACAAATATTAGGTTACAAATACAAATACATAGGCCTACATATCATATCATATCATGGATTTTTTTTTCTTCAATGCCGTCTTGCTTGTTTCGCTCAAATCAAATATTATTTCAAATTACTCGCAATTTGTATAATAAATTTGACTATTAATAGAACTATCACTCATAATGAAAACACCAAACTAAACATAAACCTCGTTGACTTGTACCGGTTGAAGAGTCATTTCATTTAACCAACAGAGTTGATACTCCAGTCCAGAAGAGGCCAATACTAGATCGATGACGGACCAAACAAAATCATAGAATGGCCAAGATTTGATGTGGTATCATTTGGTTTGGAGTTGGTTTAACGTTAAGATTGGGTTATTATAAATTCGAAAAGGAGCAAGTTCATTTAGTGTCAGATAGCTTGGAGGAATTTAATGCCACACAGAAACACCCACGTTACGAACACAAAACGGCACGATCGTTGAAAAGCGATGATCTTTGCTAGTGAGCATCAAAGCCTTTTGTACCTTTTTATGATAATTATTGTTGTACGCATTTCTGATTATTTATTTATTCTTTCGTTTTTATTTAGACAGGGTAGGTAACTCTTTCAGTATTCGAACTGTTTCCTGAGAGGCATTGTACAAATAATAGGTTACAAATACAGAGGAAATTGAACAAAGTTTAAATACATACATATCATATCATATCATGGATTATCTTCTTTTTATGTTCTTGTTTTTCCGATATAATCTGTTGGTTGGTCTTGGAAAGCGATTTGACTACGACAACGAGGCTTTTTAATATTAGAGGGGATCCTTGAGTTTGTCTTTAAAAGCCTCGAGATTGCAGAAATGACAGGCTTCTTTAACTTGTTTCCATCGTTTAGGTTTTTACCGGCCGGGTGGTGGAGTAAAACACATGTTGGGACTTTGAGCGATCTTTGACAAATACATGAATCCATTGATGTGAAAAATAAGTGAAAAGCCTTTCTTTTCAAAATACCAAAGGGCGCATTTCTCTTAACAATGGGAGCCCACAAGAGTTTGAAATATGTGCCTCCCTTAAAATTGATGATATCACGTAGTCAAATCTGCGAACCTCAGAAGTTACATCAATAATTCAATTTGATTTTTAATGAAGAGTGTAATCAACTTGGATCATGTGATTGAGCAAGCCTACATTTGTGCTAAACACTAGGCATGGACTATTCTTTTTCAAAAACATTTCTAACAAACTGGCTACGATTACTTTCAATCTGTTGTCCCATGCCTATTAATAAAAACTCCCTGCTTCTCTAAGAAATAGTGAAAAGCAATCTTGGCTAAAGGTTGGGTTTAGCACTAGTGTCAGAGTTAGGGTTACATATTCACCATACTCTACGATGAAATAAATATAGAGAGGGTACAATTCCTCTACAACTTACATATATATGTTTAAATACATGACAACCGCTCAGCTTGTTGAAACCTAGTAGAGATTTATCACTAAATTTCAATTTTCTTTTGTTGCACAAATATTTTACAAATAGGATCATTCTTAGAACGTCATAGGGTGAATCCTGGCGAACTGTGGACTTCATGTATTGAGTACTCTACAAACAGGCGGTGCCCTGTTGCAGTTTATAGATACAATGAATAACAAAAATGACAAAAGAAAGAACTTTTCTGGTCGGTCGCATCCCGCATATCACTCACACACACCCCAATTGTATCATTGACTATGACGTTGACATATTTCTATAAGGTTGACTGCACTAACTATATGAATATTTCAAAAGATATTTCTCTCTTTGGGTGAACTTTGGTTTCGGAAAGAGGAATAGGAAAATATAATGTAGCATACACAATCTGAAAAGACGTCGCACACCCATAGTTTCCTGTACGTTGGTTGTATACTCGCCCTTGTTCAGAGCGTGGATCGGACTACTCAATGTTAAAACTTTTACCATGATTCTGTGAATGGATTTTTATTGATTATCCGCAATGGATTCTCTGATTTTACTCTGGACTCAAGTCATCTTATTAGTTTCAACAGGATCGGGAATATTAGGACAATCTCCAGGTAAAAGAATATCATTATTATAATATGAACAGTATATTTGCAATACACTATAATGCCACGCCTTTGGTAAATTGACGTGTATAAATAATAGCTACTTCAAATAAATGGACACACTATTGAGATTTGGATAAAATTTTACTCTTATTTGGTAGAAAAGGGAATGTGTATGTTTGCTTGAAAAGACTCAACTCAACAGTTGGTAAAATGTAGCCAATATAGGGTAAGATTTACCCAGTGTTAGGTAAATTTTACCCAACAAACGTGCATGTTCTATTGGCCTTTGTTACCCAACAAGAGTAAAAATTATCCAATTTTCTTTTGCAGTGTAAAACGTCAATAGATTAAAAAGTTCAATGAACCAATATATTTTGTATAATATCTCATTTGATCTTTTGAAATGTCAATCAAGTGATAGGCGTATGCAGCAAGAGAAGAAAAGCAATAATGTCGTGGATGTGTATATGGAGGTAGAGCAATGTTATGTAAATCCATATCACGATGTAATATTGATAAAATGTATAAATATAATGAATTATATTAATTTGTTCCATTCCCTCATGCATGCATGCACATTAGGCATATTCCTTGAATTTATAATGAAAGAAATGGAAATGTTCAATTTGACTGAACAGTGGTAGTGTTAAATGTTCTTTATAATACTTTACATACACATGTAGGTCATCTATATCGTGTAATTCCTTTAAAAACAGCCTATACAAAAGTCAAATTTTCATGTTGGTATTCTATACTGTCAAATAAAGATTTGAGCAATTCTATAAATAAGTAAATGGTCAAAATTTCAAAATTGACTGAATGTAATATATATGGTCTCATTCGACAGCTTTAACATACAGTTTTTTGTTTCTGTGTAGTGAATAATCCATGATATTCTGTTAATTATTTATGTTATTCTAAACCTGAATTTCATAGATCCTCATACTATTAGTAAATTCAAAGCTCAGGTGAGCTTCAAAACCTCTTAAGCTCTCGGTTTATTAATATTCACATGTAAAGCAGAAATGTTATGTGAGTGGGAAGATTATGTGTTTACGTTCTTGAAGTCAAAAGTACTAGTTGTGTAAAAATAAAGTTATTCATATTGTATGTCTTTGGGTTTTTGATGTGTATTTTTAAGTAGTCGTATACAGTCTTTAGCTTCATGAGAGTACATTTATTTGTAGATTTGTAAAATAATGTTCAACCTGAATCAACTGAATTTGAAAACAGATTGAATCTAATTATAAGACCCTGACGATTGTCATTAAGCACCTTTTCAACAAAATATTTGTTCACGAAAAATCTTCGAGTTTAAACCAGTCTTGATTTTCCTGCGTTGTGCAAGTTCCTAGGGGACATGGATTTTGAAAGTGAATAAAGTTTATGTTGTTTTCTGTTACAAAATTATTGTAATGGTCATAGCCATCCATGAAGTTTGTTTGACTGTTTGTTAGTTTGTGAAATCAACAAGGGATAATAAACCACAACTAACATTTTTATGGTCGGACGTTCAGAGTCTGGAAAGGTGCCAAATGTTGTCACCTACAGTTCATAGTCTGACACAAAAGATCTCACAAAATTCAATTTTATTTGAAAGAATACAAACTAGACATAAATTATTGTAGGTTTATGAACAAATAATTTGTAGATTTTGTGTACTACAAGGTTCTGCAATCACCAAAATGATAAGAAATTCAGCGCAGTCTTGGTATTAAAGTAACAAGCACTGTACACAGAAAGATGAAGATGGGACTACACAAACATTTGGCATAAAATAAAAACGATCACAATGATTTTCACCTCTCTTAATAATTATTCCACATTATTATTATACCAATGAATACTTATAATCAAATCTAGTCTACTGACGTGAGATGTTCGACAGGGAATTCCAGTGTTCTGAGTTGATTTCCTTACTCTTCCGATATAGGGCTGATTGGTAATGTTTAAAACCATTTACATATTTTGTCTTTCTGTCTGTAGGTGATGTACGACTGGTTGATGGTAGTTCCTCTCTAGAAGGAAGGGTAGAGGTGTATTATGATAACCTTTGGGGTACGATATGCAACCGAGGATGGGATAGTACAGACAGTGATGTCGTCTGCAGACAGCTAGGTTTGTATGAACACTCATCATGTTTATAATCATATAAGCTGAACAATACTTATTGAGAAGCAATAATGTAGATATGTGTAAACAAATATAACATATATTTTTGCTTTTGTATACAAAACATTTGTTATTGGACCAGACAAAATAAGGAAACCAACAGAAACTTGCTAGAAATCCCTTTCTCTGAAACTACTCTGAAAATTAGAGACTGAAAATACTCTGAAATATGAGACTGTGACAGTGACTAAAAGTACGTGAGTATCGACTGCTATAGCTCAATTTCTATCTATTCTTCTTCTTTAATCTTCTTCTTCTTCTACCTTTTCTTTTTTCTCTTCTCCTTTTTTCTTCTTTAACCTATTTCTTCATCATCTTCTCATCCTATTTGTTCTTCTTTATTATATCATTCTTATTATACTTCTTTGAATCGACGTGATTTGAATTTTTACATTTATCTGTGTAACTATAACAAAAGTCTTCTTCAAAGCCATTGGTAGATATATATGATAAAGAATTCATAACAAAGTTTCACAAAACAATGAGTTATACAAACGCAGATTGCAATGTAAATAAGATATCAGAAAAGAAGTACAAAACTGCTTTGAAAGAAATTACAAACCAGGATTTGTAACAAGAGAAAATGGGTAAGAGCAGGGAATGCTGAAGAAGAAAAAGATTTTAAAAAGAAGCATGAAAAGGGAAACGCCCAAAAGAAAAGAAATGGGGAGAGAAAATCATAACCCCATGTTTTTTGTCTTAATTATTATTTCTCAAACATCATTTTGAATGGGTAGCTTGTCATAGCCGAAATGATATTGAATAGTACATTTAATTTAATACAGATATAGTCATTTGATATGTTGTGGGGATGAGCCTCAGACAACCATTACATTTCTAACCCATCATCCTTAAAATGCATATTATTGTATGTCTCGGTTAATTTATCACTTTGTCTTTCATCGACTTTTAATTGTCTTTGACATTAAACACAAACGTATTGGGTCGATATTCCATGTTTTTGGAAGTAAAGGAATTAACGACAGTCAGAATCATGGTTCAGTTATTAAACCGGGACTCCCAATGATGAAATCATTTAGGCCAGGTATTCCAACATTTATTCATGTTTGTATAATCGCACTTGTGAACAAGCGCGTAGCCAGGATTTCATTTTATGGGGGGCGGTAGTGAGCACGCGAAGCGTGCGAATCACTTAAAGAGCGCGCGTCGCGCGCTCCCTAGGGGGGTGGATGCAGGGAGAGGGGAGTTTTCCCCCTCCCGCGCGAAGCGGGAGCTTTGAAAGAAGACGATTCGTTGTACCTTTCTCGACTCATAATCCTTGTCTGAATTCAGTCCGCCCCTTCTGCGCATAGCGCGGAAGCTTTGACGTATTATTAGACAAAGAAGACGATTCGTTGTACCTTTCTCGACCCTTAATCCTTATCTGTATTCATTCCCCCTCACGCGCAAAGCGCGAAAGTTTTGACGTGTCATTAATTCATTAGAGAAAGAAGACGATTCGATGTACCGTTCTCGACTCTTAATCCTTATCTGAATTCAGTTTCCTCCCCACCCGCGCACAGCGCGGAAACTTTGAAGTTTCTTTAAATATTAGAGAAAGAAGACGACTCGAAGTACCGTTCTCGACTCTTAATCCTTGTATGAATTCAGCCCCCCCCCCCCCCTCCGCCTGCGCGAAGCGCAGAAGCATTGACCTTTTATTAGACAAAGAAGACGATTCGTTGTACCTTTCCCGACCCTTAATCCTCATCTGTATTCAGTCCCCACTTTGACGTTTCATTAAATTATTAGAGAAAGAAGACGATTCGATGTACCATTCTCGACTCTTAATCCTTATCTGAATTCAGTTTCCTCCCCTCCCGCGCACAGCGCGGAAACTTTGAAGTTTCTTTAAATTATTAGAGAAAGAAGATGACTCGAAGTACCGCTCTCGAATCTTAATCCTTGTCTGAATTCAGCCCCCCCCCTCCTCCTGCGCGAAGCGCGGAAGCTTTGACGTATTATTAGACAAAGATGACGATTCGTTGTACCTTTCCCGACCCTTAATCCTTATCTGTATTCAGTCCCCCTCTTTGACGTTTCATTAAATTATTAGAGAAAAAAGACGATTCTTTGTTCCGTTCTCGACTCTTAATCCTTAATTTGAACTCAATCTCCCCCGTTCCGCGCATAGCGCGGAAGCTTTGACGTTTCATTAAATTATTAGAGAAAGAAGACAATTCGTTGTACCGTTTTCGACTCCTTTCCCTTTTTCTCCCTACGTCCTCTTACTTATTTTCTTCTCTTTCTCTCTCTTTTTGTTTGGCCGGCGTTTTTTTTTTTTTGGGGGGGGGGGCGACCGCCCCCCCCCCCACCCCTGGCTACGCGCCTGCTTGTGAAATGGGACACCCTTTTTGGCACAAAGGTTATTTTACACAGGGCTCCACTTTAGACTTAACAGGGGCTTTTTTTATTGTGAAATGTCCACCTTTCATATTTAATATAGGTTTTCAAGTTTCTTTGAGCAGTCCAAGTTTCGGGCCTGGCATTCCAACACAGCGTATCTGGTTAGCTGACGTACAGTGTGAATCATCCGATCTACGTCTGAACGAGTGTGTTGCAGACGACCAGTGGGGACAGACCTCTACATGCCCTCATAACAACGATGTAGGTGTTAGATGCTCAGGTAAGTCTTCAAGCCTCACTGAATTACCTTTTATTTTCTCTATGACCTATACATTGAAACTGATAATCGACAGATTTAACGTTTTCTCGATTGATGTTATATTTTACCGAGACCGAGTTTGAAATTTTAAGTGAACTTGAGAATTCTGAATCTTGAGGTGATTATATTACATTTAATGATGCTATCCATTCATTATTTACTCTACTTGAGAACAGCAATACGCCTATTTTCATCAGAAACGTAATGTCTTAATATGTTTAAACATAATTCATATTTATTTTTGCACTTTTTTAGGCTTAAACGTGGGGATTGCGCCAAATTACCGAGGATGCTACCGTTTGTTAGACATTTCATCGAAAACAGCAATTCCTTTCCCGTCAAATACTATTGAAGCTTGCTTAGAAAGCTGTTCAAGAGGTTCTATGTTTGCTGGTTTATTTGGAAGCACATGTACTTGTACTGACCAGATAAATCCTTCAGCCCAGCCTGTTGATAACACTATGTGTAGAATGCCATGCCCAGGTAACTCTGCTCAGCTATGTGGTGACGCTGAAGTCAACATGGAAGTCATATCCGTTTATTCTGGTGAGTGTTTTCATATCTCGAAAGAAAGAAATAATTATAAAAAAATGAAATGTCTGAATGGCAGTCTAAAACAATAATGAAGATAACAAATTTAACGAATAGGCTATACATGTAACATTCAAGGCGTAGGTCTACAGTTTTAAAACCTTGGATTTGTTTTACAATTCTTGTCATCTTTCAAATAACTGTTCTTACCCAAAAGCTTATGAGCTTATCGTAATGTAATATCAGTCGTCTGTTAATAGCCAAAAAGGTGTTAACTGATATCATTCTTAAAAGTGTTAATGCCCTTTTGATTCTCAACAGATCTCACACGTTCAGCAATTTTCTGGATTACAAAGGTCTAATGATTTTCAACCTGAACATGTCAGTCTGACAATGAACAATCTTGTATTGTGTTTCATTTTTTGACATTTGTTTTTTACTTCCATTTTCAT
Organism: Strongylocentrotus droebachiensis; assembly: GCA_035222895.1. Lineage (NCBI taxonomy): Eukaryota > Metazoa > Echinodermata > Echinoidea > Camarodonta > Strongylocentrotidae > Strongylocentrotus > Strongylocentrotus droebachiensis. Next base: position 314,970 of record JAVYIG010001237.1, on the reverse strand, counting down.
TTCAAATTATCTAGTGTCTGTTGGTGATGGCTACGTCTCATCACCATGGTTTCCTGGTAATTACGTCCTATCAAGTAGTGATACATCCCAACCAGACAACCTCATATCCAGGACCGATGTCGCGGCGTCATCAGGGATGCTTTTGATTCGAGTCCTGGCTTTCGACCTAGCTCCTGGAGACACACTGAGTGTGGAGGTAGGAGGTATGACCATCAACCCCACAGGATCTGGTGAAACCATGCTGTCTGGGCTACCAGATACGCCACTGGTTTTGACTGCGACGTTGACGAGGGCTGCGAACTCGGCTGGAGCATCGGGATACCTTATCACCTTTACCAGTGAGTTAGCCCCTTATGGCCGGGAAAAAAAATCAACGTTTGGTGTATTTAACACTTTGACAAAAACAAAATTTCATACGAGATTGATCGTTTTCCTACACTTGATATAAAGGAAGTGTAGTCCCTTCCGAGTGTATGGGATGAGTAGCCTTTCTAAAAAAAAATGAAACACAGGATTCCTAAGGGCATTCGCTTTATCCAGCGAGTCTCCCTCTATTCAATTGCGTAAAATAATAAGAACGTTACTATAACATTTTACTATAAGAAGTACGGAGTAAACTTTGAGAATTGTTCAAATCAACAAGCGGTTCATTCATATGACTCTAAATCCAAAAGTTTGGTTGGTTTTAATCCCAGGTAGGCACTAACTTACATCGCCATCCACTTTAACCCCCACCCTTCCGTCCCCGCCTTCCATGTGTAGATCATTAAACTGGCAATTATTATTATCAATTATATTATCATTATTACACTATTATTATTAAAAAAAAGGATTATTATTATTATTGTTATAATAATTTATTATCATTATTAGTAGTAGTATGATTAGAAGCAGTTTAATCATTATCATTAGTAGTAGTAGTAGTAGTATCATTATTGTTAACATTAACATTATTATTATTATTATTATGATCATTAGTATCGTTATTATCATTACCATCATCATCATCCTCATTGTTATCATTATACAGGAGATCCGACCACAACGATGCCTCAAACTACGCCGACCATAGTGTCAGCCACCCCTATGACTAATCAACCAGGGGTGACCTCATCATCCTTAGCATCACCGGCTTTACCACCTTCACCACCTACACCAGCTTCACCAGATCCAAACTCTACATCAACCTCTCCAGATGTAGTCACGGCTTCACCCGCTGTGCCACCGACCCCTCCTCCTTCCACAGATGAAGCCACTGACCCTGTAATGACTACATCCCCTATCACCATACCTCTAAACCCATGTAAGCATTATGTCCACCGCACACTAGGCGTCAGTTTCACTGCGTTATTACCTGCGCTCATCAAGACTATGAAAACAATGTGCACCTACGCTTTTGAATTCAAAATTCAATCTCTGACGCAGTCATACGTCGGTACATTGACGCCTCGTGCGCGATGGGCGTTAGGGGGCCTTTAATATCAAACATCCGGTAAAGCTGCACACCGCTTTTCTCGAATTTGTGCATGAATGTTTGATGCTCATTTCTTACTCTCTATGTCATTACACTGCTCATTAAGCCAGTTGTCTTTGGCTTCGTTACTCATCTTTCGGATCTGTTTATCTAGATATTCATATGCCACTCTACTTTTCCGTCATTCCTTTGCTCTCTCTCTTAAAAGGTCAAGTTCTAATCGCTGGCTTGCCTCCGTCTTCTTCAACTTTCTTAGCCTGAAATGCATGTGACTGATGAGGAGAACATGGTCGATTTGGCATTCAGCTCCGGTGATATCATTTAGCTTGTCGTATGGAATTTCGGAATGTCCTGTTAATGTTGATGTAGTCAATTTGGTTTCTGGTTCTGTTGCCTGGAGTTTTCAAAGTTCACAGTCGTCTCGGATGGTGGAAAACATGTTTCTGTAATATTAACCTAATGGTGACTTGTAAACTACTTTTAATATCTCTATACTTTTTCAGTACTGGTTCAATGTCCATGAGGTCCTACTGTGCCATCAGCTCTACAATGACAAACTTCACAAGATCACCTGTGGTGCTGGTTATAAACTGTGATTTACAATGCTTCATGGCCTTCTCCAAATCCTCATAGAATTTGTCTACATCTTCCTCTGAATGATCCGTAGTAGGTGCGTAAATCTGACCAATATACATATTGAAAGGTTGACCCTTCAACTAAACGAAGAGTACTCTATCTGATAGAGACCAAACGCCAAGTAAACATCTTGATGTAGCAATCGAGAATTGGATATAGCGTAGCCTGCGGCCGGTAGCGTTCGCCACTTTTGATTTAGGAGAAGTAGCTGTAGATAACTCATTGCTCCGCAGTCTGGACTGTATTCAAAACAGAGCATCTAATATACCTAATATCAGTAGGTACCTTGTCAATGAATACAAATAACATAATCGAGCTCTTTTCCATAACATCCGGTTCTTTGTTGAGCATGAACTAATTATCCAATTAGCCCCTACTCGAATGTCATGTATTTTCATCAAAGACGGGGGATGCTTTCAAGTGATGTAGAAGACTTTTTGTATTTCCTCGTGCAAGTTAAAGAAAAAGTGTGGAATGGATCAGAAAAATTTGATCATGTAGCATGTAAAGTATTGGTGTGTACTGCAGAGTTCTGGAGTCATCAACATCATGATAAATTTGGCCCAGTCTTGGTATTAAGTAACAAGCACTGTATACAGACAGATGTATATGGAACTACACAAATGGTGTCGGGGCTACTAACCTTGATTTCCTAATCTTTCTATGCTCATTACTCAGCCTGTATACATTTTTTACCAAAATTGTTTGGCAAATGACATTTATTTGAAATATTGAACATTCAGTGTAATTTTCGTTTGATTCTGTGAGAATTTTTTTTTTTTTTTTTTTTTTTTAAAACCAGAACTCACCTTTATCTTTAAGGGCTTTTATATAATACAAGTGAAACAAACTCTGACCATCATTATTTGCATGTTAAAAAGTTGTTTATTTACTAGAGATAAATAAGGATCGGAGTGTAGAGAGTGAACAAAATATAACACATTCGCATCCAACCGGGTACCCAGTTAACACCTGGAGGAAAGGAGCTATGTAGGTGAAACTCCTTGATCATGGACATGATTGTTGTGCATGGGCTCGAACTCACGTATGACCTCGTTTGGGATCAATGAAATATTCATTTGACCACTATTTCAGTTTCCAACATAATATTATGAAAAATATAGTGCCATCCCAAGTTTTTATCTTCCATATTCCTTTCCCTTAAAGCCAACATGTAGTCAAGACGCTCAAATTAATCGGTGTACTAAACTATTAAATCTTCCTTATCTCTTTATTGTTTCTAGCTTCCACACCTTATGCTGTTAGACAGTGTATGCCATGGCTTATTCCCGTATTAGCTTCTGTAATTGTTTTGCAATTTATCATCATATCTGTTCTGCTAATGCTGTTTTGCTACCAGCGAAAGTAAGTACATCAACCAAAACATCAATAAAAAAACTCTAGAAACAACAAACTGTCATAAAAGAAAATACTTCTTTCCTTCGAAAATGTGAATTTTCTCTTTTTTACAGTTTTTTATTATTTCCAGACTAACACTAATTGTATAAGTATAAGTTTTCATATTCTATTATGGAATGAATCATTAACACATTGTTTTCTTTCTTTTGTTGAGGAGGGGGGGGGCTCAAATTCCATGACAAAACTATTACATTTAAAAGAGGGCAGGGTATATGATTAAACAATGCTAAAATACTGTTCCCTAAATATTGGCATACTTTGTTCAAAATTGTCCTGCATGTTCAAAATTGTCCTGCATGTCAAAATTTTAAAAATATCAGGTAATATATTGCCTAGCGTAAGGTTCATTATGGATCTAACCAATGTTGGTCATTTCTTTATCTATCCAGAGTGATATTGTCCTATTAGGTTCAATATCAGCCATGCACAAAGAAGACGGAAGACTTGACGCAACAAACTAGAGTTGACAAGGACTTAACTCCGTTTCGTTGACGATTAGCCATGCACAAAGAAGACGATAGACTTATTGACGCATGGCTGATCAACGAAACGGAATAGTCTTTTGTCAACTCTGTTTGTTGCTACGGCAGGGAGCCAGTGAAAAACCAATTTGTTTAATCAAATTATGGAAATGCAAGTATCACTTTAACCAAAAAAAAGAACTTTGTTATTCCTGGCTCATTTTTCCTGATTGAGGTGGCATATGAAAGGGCAAAAATGAACTTTCTAGAAATGTGATTTTCCCTTTGAAATTTAGAAACCGCCCGCCAAATGACTTTTTGGTACCCTCTCTTCAAATTGTTTTCAATCGCTCATGCGTTAAATATGCATCATATGAGTTTCATCGAATGACAGAAGAGGATCTCAACTTTACAAATATGTGTCATTTATCAATTATAATGTTGATTAAATTATGATTAAACATCGATAATTCTCAGTTTCATTTTTTTCTCTTTTTCACTTTTATTAATAATGATTAATGATGATTATGATGAAACGATGATAGTTTCTATAATCATTTTGATGATGAGGATCGTGATGGTGATGATGATATTGATGTTGGTAGTGATGATGATGATGATGATGATGATGTTGAGAATGATGATGTTGATGATAATGAAAGTGATTTGAATGATGATGATTTTCATGATGATGATAATGATGACGGTGATGATAATGATGAGAATGAAAATGTTGATGAAGATGAGAATGATGTTGATGATGATGGAGATAGTGACTAGAATGATGATGGTGATGATGGTGGTTCTAATAATGATAATAATGAGAATAATGATGTTGATGATGATGATGATGAAAGTGATTTGAATGATGATGATGTTGTTGATGATGATGATGATGGTGGTGATGGTATTGATGCTGATGATGATGATAGTGATTATAATGTTGATGATGGTGATGATGATGTAAATAATGATGCTGATGAAGACGATGATGATGATGATGATGAGGTGATGATATTGATGATGGTGATGATGATGTTGATGATGAATATGATGATAATGATGAAGGTCAAGAAAATGGTGATAAAGATCCTGATGAAGATTATGATAGTGATTTAAATGATGATATTGACGATGATGATAATGATGAGAATGATGATGATGATGATGATGGTGACGATGATGATGATGATGATAATGTTGATGATGATGATAACGACGATGATTTTGATGATGATAATGATAATAATGATAATAATGATGATGATGATGGTGATGTTTGTAATAAGAATAATAATGTGATTTATGACCATATTTGCATAATTTAGATTTTTCACAAAATTTAAATTATCATAGTATTCTATACACTTCACTTGACATGCGTGCACATTTTCGCCCGTCTTGATGCGCGCAAGGACATGGTTTTGACCAAAGGGTGTGACCCGCTTAAAGTTTACCCATGACGTCAAGTTTATGCATATGAAATATCCTTCAGAAATGATAATTTATGACGGAAATATGGTCAATAATAGAAATTAACAAAATGGCGCCTAAATGACGTCACGCATCAGTAATAAAAAAAAATCATCTTCATTGGGATCAATTATAATGCATAGGCGCATGGCATTCATTAGGTATGGAGCGAACAAAATCCATACAGAAAAAAAGGGTAACAAAAAAGGGGGAAAGGATAGATACACGGCAGATCACCTAATAATAGTCGGGTATAAAATACATCGAAAATGTTTCTAAGCGCTTCACCCCGGTATTAAGATTCAGGCTTGCCCGCTCACAATGTATCAATTTTTCCATCAACTGGGGAGCATTTCAGCGCAATTTTTAATGGCACTGAAACTACAAAGACGTATGCACCGGTGCATGCATCCTACCGGGTATCCATTTAATACTTGGATGGAGAGTGATGAATGTGGATTAATACGGATTTATTTTGTCTGTAACAGACGCAAAGTACCAACCAGGAGTGGAGAGAACGAAACAGATCCTTACATGGACCTACAACCCAGAACCGAGGCAGGCAGGACATACCAGGAGATGGCTATCACCCCAACGGCTTCGTCCAAAACACCAGAAGAAAGACGTCTACCATCACCAAACCTGATTTATGAGAACCAGAATGTTATGCAGATTGCACACAAAATAGAAGAGGGTGCTCATGTTTAGATTGTACTTCCCCAAAATAGCAATGATTAGAAGCTTTATAAAAACACAATATAAATGTCAGCAATCTTCCTTTTCATTTTAGAGAACAACATCAACAGATTAATTTTTTTTTTTTAATTCTGTTTTTAAAGCAATACAAAAATAATCTCACATAATGCTCACATTGGCAAGTGTAACTGGAAAAGAGGATTATTTTTAAATCGATTCCGTTCAATTTTATGTAATTCAGTTTACAAAAAATATTACATGTAACAATCGGATATATTACACTGTCGCTCATAAAGGTGGAATATTTTTTGTTTATTCCAATTTATGGAGTTATTTTAAAAATAATTTAAAAATAATAGATCTAGATAATAGTATACATTCTCAGATTTTATTGAATAATAATTTGCCAATGTGTGTTTTGCGTGACTGCTAAAGCATGTGTATGCTACTATGCTTATCAACTAGGGGACCTATGCCCTTAAGTCATAAATGACAGTAATGAGGATTAATGCCCCACAAAAGGGCACTAATATAGCACATCGACACGGTTTTGATCCTGGGGCCTCACAGTTACGAGGCCATTGCTTTGTCACTGAACCATGACTGTACGCAGCGGGGGCTAGGGTAGGGGGCAGTTTCCATAAATAAAAAAAACACAGAAAATGCAATAAATTTTCAATAATTTATTGCATTTAACCCCGGTTCCCAACATAAACAAATCTTCTGTGTGCCCATGCCTCGAGCCATAATGCATGGCCGTCCAGAGGGTTTTTTTATGTTGGGGACCGGGGTAAAATGCAATAAATTATTGAAAATTTATTGCATTTTCTGTTTTTTTTTAAATTTATGGAAACTGCCCCCTACCCTAGCCCCCGCTGCGTACAGTCATGGTTCAGTGACAAAACAATGGCCTCGTAACTGTGAGGCCCCAGGATCAAAACCGTGTCGATGTGCTATATTAGTGCCCTTGTGTGGGGCATTAATCCTCATTACTGTCATTCATGACTTGAGAGCGTAGGTCCCCTAGTTAATAAGCATGGTAGCATACACATGCTCTAGCAGTTCCGCAAAACACGCATTGGCAAGTTATTATTCAATAAAATCTGAGAATGTATACTATTATTTATATCTATTATTTTTAAATAATTTTTAAAATAATTCCATAAATTGGGGTAAAACTAAAATATTCCACCTTTATGAGCGACAGTGTACATAAAATACACATGAACAACATATTGGACTAGCACATAAAAATAAACTTAATAGGCTGCAACCTGAAAGGATATATAATACTTATAAAGGTTGAACCATTTTCGATAACAAAAAATATGAAACATATTCGTTAATGAACATTATTCAAGACACGAATCAAAACAACAAACATAAATACAAACAAACCAAATATGTCTTGATTTAAAATGATTAGTGCAATTTACCTAAAATAAATTGTTTTACCTACGTTTTAATACATTTACACTAGCAGAATTATGTATGTAACGAAGAAGAGCAATCCACAGAATGGTCCTTGGAAGAAAAGAAAAAAAAATCGTTTTTGGTTGAGTAATGTACGAATCAATGGCAAATGAAAAATTTGAGCATTTTTATTTCTATAACTATGAATATTATAGCTTGATATACAACATTTGGGAATGGAATCACGAAAAATTGTTATGATATAAATGCTTGAAATTACCTACTCGTAATTAATATACATCCCTTTATTGTAACATGTTTAATGAGTAAAATATTGGATTGGTATTGGCAAGAAAGAAAAATGATTAATAGTTCTTATTCAGGTTTTGTAATTTACACAATCTATCTTGATGAATTAAAGCAGCATTGCCCCCAAACTTTAATAGCATAATAAAAGTAAGGGTACACAATGGCATAGTATGTCATTTTGAGAAGACTGGTGATGACGTTGGTGATGATGATAATGATAGTGATTAGAATGTTGATGGTGTTGATGATGATGATAATGAAAATGAATATCATGATAATAATGAAGTAATGATGATAAGAATTATGATGATGATCATAATTATGAGAATGATGATGTTTATGATGGTGATAATGATGCTGATGATGATGATGATGATGATAAGGGTTAGAATGATGATGATAATGATAATGATGAAGACGATAATGATGATGATGATGATGATGATAATGATCATGATAGTGCTTTAGACCTTTATCATGAGAACACTAAAGGAGTTCTAGATGGATCTTGACAGCATAAAGCATGGAAGCATTTCCACTCAGACAATCAAACCTAAACCAAAGACATTGACCACCATATCGATTATGAAGAGAATATTCCTGACTTACGTCCTGAAATTTCAGTGTCCGGAGGCGATGGTATAGATACTACAACAAAGTAGAAAACAGTAGAAAAAAGAAAAAGCCCAGGTTAAAAATGAAATCCGAGGTTCAACTAGTTCTGTCACGATTTTTGTTCGATCCGTTATATTTTTTTGAGGTTTAATCGTGTCCTACTTTGGTCGGATGCAGACCGAGCACCGTCACTTCTCACTCTGAGCTGTACGATCACTTGGTATTAGGCCGTGGGACGAGGCACCGACAGCGGCCTAACTTTCGTACATATGGTACTCGGCCCTACGCAATAAACATCTTAGAATTACCTTTAAAATATGCAAAATCCGAATCCTGATGTACTTAAAAAGACAACTTTCACACTGACGAGACATTTTTTTAAATAACCATTGCGCTTTACAGCTCACAAAACGCCGAAGTCATCGGGAACAAAATGGCAGCCCCTCAGAACCACACGCCGATAATCGCTACACTCATGCGTGTAACACAACGCTGATGCAAGTGTTATTTTAAAAGGGGCATACTGATCGGAAAGATGTGACAAGCTCATAGAAATCACACTATGTTTTAATACTATGGATAATATGATAGGTAACATCTAGTCATTTATTCCGGTTCATGACCAAACCAAATATACACGCTTATTTTTAATTAATGAATGTTGGGTTATTAGATAAAGAGTTTATTCAACTACAAGATAAGAATAATTTATATGTCTCTACAACCGAAGACTTTATTTCATAAATATTGCTTCCTGCACCTAAAAACAATTTTACCTAACTTCAGCCTGTTGTTTTAACCTGTCTTTTCAACAAAAAATTAATAGATAAAGAAATACATTTTTCAATGCAACCAAGTATTTATTCAATCGCTTTATGTGTTAGATTTACTTCAAAAAAGAAATACACATAACCTGCAAAAAAAAGTAAATATTTACAAGAAAACTTGTATCCATATTTCAGAATGCTAAACAAAAGTAATAATATCCAAAGATATACTCTATTAAAACTTGAATATTATTTTCAATGCTTATCATTATAACAGGAAATTCAGGCAGCTGAAATAAAAATAGACCTCCGTGATATTGAAAGCTCTATAGAAAGAAACACCTAATCCCTGTACTTTCTTAACAAACTAAACTAACATCCCTGTTAATATAGTCATTCTAAACATTAATATGTCTTTTCAATTATCCTACCATTAATTACATCTACTCACAATACCTCAAAACTGCTTTGATATAAAGCTTCTCCTGGGTTCGTCTCCTCTAGTTTGCGTGCAGAACATCCTGGTTGCTGCCTTTTATCAAATGGCACGGCTGCAATTAAGTCTTTATCCTGGAAATGGTGAAGTGATGTTTGACTTCCCTCAGTTTGAGGGGGATACAGCAAAATGAAGGGGGGACAAAACGGAAAATACAAAAAATCAAGTCCATGAAAAAAAAAAACAATATTTTATATCAAACTTCTTCATTAATTTTTTCTTCTTAAAAAGCTGTTAATCCTGTCTCACTTTGTTTTCATTCTCTCAAATGTGATTAAACCAACGAAAATAATGAATACTCAATCTACCTATTATTATGACTAGTCTGCTCCATCAAAAGAGTCATCAAACCAATAAAAGAAGCATGGTACGACAAACAAAATTGTTCAAATAGATCAAAAGTTTCAGATTAAATTGCAATACAAAATGTTACCAAGTGTAGCTATTCAACATACTTGAAATGTCATTTTGTTAAAATTGTACAAATGGACATCACAACTCTTTTTTTTAGCAATATTGATATTTCAAATTCTCTTTCACAAAGTACAACTTATGAATCACGGCTATGAATACAGGTGTATGTACAAAGAAATAGGAAATACAATTGTGGAAATTGTCATTAAAATCACACCTAAACACTGTCAATACGTAGAGGGAATGACCTTGAACTACATGTATTTAACGCGGTACCCTGAGAGATTTTCTGACCATCTTAAAATTCTCAATTCTCTGTTTGAGATGAATATTTAATCATGGGATTCATGATTATATCTTGATAGAATTATCCTCCCAGTACACTTAGGTACCATTTTCATTTGAATCTCTGCATGCATGACTGAACATCAGACAATCATTACAAGACTACCAGATCTCACTTGCGCCAAGTTGCTGGGTGAGGAATAAAATAGTGTTCTGAACAAAGACAGCCAGACAGACAAACACACACACACACACCCACACACGCACACAAATGAGCGTTCCATTCCCGACAAGTCCCATCACCCAAACTGTTACTTTTTGTCGGGACGAAAAGTTGAGTGGCCGCTGTCCTCTTGGTGCGTATTGGCGGATGTTGTGCTTCATGATGATGATGATGATGATGATGATGATGAAGATTAAAATGATGAGAATGATGATGATGATGATGAAGATTAAAATGATGAGAATGATGATGATGATGATGAAGATTAAAATGATGAGAATGATGATGATGATGATGACATGATGGTGGTAGTGAATGAGTACTAAAGGGAAAGATTGTCAGGGTTAGCCACTTAAACATTCAGCGATCTTGATAAAAAACCAATGCTTAATCAGAAAAAGGGGAAATTATGAAACAATGAAACAGTGTGCGTATGTGTGCATGCGTTTGTGTGCATGTGCGTGCGTGTGCGTGTGTGTGTGTGTTTGTCTGTCTGTCTGACTCCCTTTGTTCAATTCACTGTTTTATTCCTCACCCAGTAATACAAGATACAAGATACAATATATTTTATTTGGTCTTTGCAAACAAGTTACATATAAAATTGTTTTCCACTAGCGTTACAGTCATATTCAATAAAATACATAACTACAAGAAATAAATACATCACGTTTATAGAATGAAATAGATGAAATAAGGAACAAATACATGCAAAAGATAATGAAGCGACAAAAATGGTCATTGGTACATGTACTTCAAATCATGAGTTTCAGAATTAAGCCTTGGTCATTGGTATTTCAAATCATACAATTAATTTCCAACGCAGAAGTTTAACGTTTAACCTGTGAGTTGAATTTATGAACAGAGTCGGGGACAAATGAATATCTGAATCGTGAAAAGCGATGGGGTGGGGCGAAGTCGGATACCAGAACGATTAAATGAATAAAATAAATGAAGTGGATGGGTATTGTCTTTCATGATTGCACAGACCTTATCAACAATTTGCTCAGTACAATGAGACTCGACAGAAGCTAAGTCTACCCCGATTATGCGTTGTGCTATTTTACGTGGCCTTTCCAATTTCTTCTTGTCCTATTTTGAGAGATTGCCAAATGAACATATAATATTGAAAAGCAGGACACTCTGTATTGTTGAATTGTAGAACAGGGTCAGGATAGTTGCATCTATATGGAAACTTTTCAACTTACGCAGAAAAAACAACCTTTTGTTATCTTTCTTATACGCCGATTGTTTGTTATCCCTCCATGATAATTTGTCATTTAAGACAGTTCCAAGATACTTATAGTTTCCAAACTGTTCAATCGCCTCATTATGAATGATCACACTCTCGTGGTATGTACCTTTTCGACGGAAGTCGATTACCATTTCTTTGGTTTTGGTCGTGTTTAATGTTAAGTAATCACATCAGCGAATGAATTCGTCTACCTGTGAGAAATAATCATTCGCCTGATCAGACAAAAGAGCAACAATTACGGTGTCATCAGCATATTTGAGTATGCTACAGCAAGAAGTTGAGCTTACACAATCACTTGTATATAGTGAAAACAAAACCGGGGATAAGACACACCCATGAGGGGCACCTATGTATGTAGTCACCGTAAATGACTGATGACCACCCGCCTTTACACACTATGTTCGACCTATCAAGAAGTTGTGAATGCATCTAGTCAATATAAGGTCTACATTCATTCTTATCAGCTTACGAGCCAGACAGTGAGGTGCAATAGTATTAAACTTGCCGCAAGTGAGATTTGGCAGTCTTGTAAAGATTTTCTGATGTTCAGTCATGCATGCAGAGATCCAAATGAAAATGGTACCTAAAATACTGGGAGGATAATTCTATCAAGACATATCATGAAAACCATGATTAAATATTCATACTTCAAACAATACAACTTTTAAAAAGTGGGACATTTTTTCTGCCTCACTCTGTATAGGCAAGTTTAATTGGAAGAAACCATCGTAGATGAAGCACGCCATCTAGCGATGATCTTTGCTTTTGAGAATCAAAGCCTTTTGTACCTTTTGATAACATCACTCGACCGTTCAATACTTCTATGCTTATTTCGCTTGAATCAAATGTAATTTAAAATTTCTCGCATTTTGTATAATAAATTTGACTAACAATAGAGCTATCACTCATACTGTAAACACTACAGTGAATATAAACCTCGTTGACTTGTATCAGTTGAAAAGACATTTCATATAACCAACATAGTTGATACTCCAGTCCAGACAAGACCAATGCTAGATCGATGACGTACTGAACAAAATCCGAGAATGGCCAAGATTTGAAATGGTATCATTGGGTTTTGAGTTGGTTTAGCGGTGAGATTGGGTTATTATAAATTCGAAAAAGGTGAAGTTCATTTAGTGTCAGATAGCTTAAGAGGAATGTAGTGGCAAGCAGAAACACCCACGTCATGAACACAAAACGACATGATTGTTGAAAATCGCAACAATGCATTAAAACTTAGAGGTAGCACGCATCTTTACTGGCGACCGAACATTTGTACCTGCGACAATTGCTTCGGGTTATATTTTCGTCAAAGTTATAGAGTTAAAGTTAGGAACACAATTTTGGCTAAAGGAATAGGTTTACAGATAGTGTCAGGGTTAGGATTACATATTTACCATACTCTAGAATGAAATAACTATAGAGAGGCTACGTTCTCAAAACTATGGCTTACTTGTTACTCCTAGGGTTAAAACCAAGTGGGGGAGCGAACCTTCGCTCATGCTGGGCCTTCATTATGGAATACTCTCCCTCAATGGATTAAGAATAGCAGTTCTGCTGAAGTGTTAAAAAAACAATCTTAAGAAATATCTGTTTAAGTTAGCTTATAATTAAATACCATTACCTTTAATATCTGTACCTTTCCTATTGCACTTTTGTATATATTATTTGTTTGTTTTGTTTTGTTTTGTTTTATTTCCACTTTTTTCATATCAATACAAAGAAACATACAAATAAATATAATGAATAACATGTAAGTTTGACTAAATTTGTTTCTAGTTAAAATAAAAGTTTCATACAAAAGGAAAAAGCAGGAGGCCACATGTCGTAAGCGTAAATGCTTGAAGATGACCGTGGCCTCTGCCGAGTTAACACAATAAAAGAACAACCCATGCAACTGCATTGTATTCAATGTTAAATGAGAATAAGTGAAGTGATTAAAAGTGAGCATGGCTGAATTAATTTTGAGTGAAAATAACAAAACATATTTAATGAAATATTTCGTGATGAGAAGTGCATTTGTGCAAGGTGCAAAAATTTAGCTTGGTGGAACAAAAAGAGACTAATACCGTGATATTAATTGTGTGTTGGTTTCAGTTACGGGTGATAATATTAAATGTATGCAGGGTCCATTCCTGTTGAAAAACAAAGACAGTACAATTCAAGACATAACAAATGAGATAATTTTAAATTTCTATGTAAGATCTAGTAAACTATACTGAGTTAACAAATATGTTTTCATATAAGCTTTAAAAGAATAAAGGGAGCACCCACAACAAAAAGTGAGTCACCCTTACTCAAATTGATGAGTCACTGGTTTGTCCGTACAGCGAAACACTTGAAGGATCATGTGAGTCACTATGACTCGATACAAATGAGTCTCTAAGACTCACTTCAAGTGAGTCTTAGATAAATAAGACTCATTTGTATCGAGTCATAGTGACTCACATGATCCTTCAAGTGTTTCGCTGTACGGACAAACCAGTGACTCATCAATTTGAGTAAGGGTGACTCACTTTTTGTTGTGGGTGCATCATGACATAGACCCCCCTACTCCCTAGGCCTATCACACACATACCATACCATGCCAGAGTCACTGTCCACATTTGCAATGGAAAATATATCCTAAAATATCACATTTTAGCGATGTAATCGGTGGTCCCGCTACCCGAATCTGAAAAATCTACTTTGTACGCACTAAATTAAGCCTTAACTTGAGCTTTATTTGTCACCCATACTGTCACGAAACAATCTTGAATTAATTCGTTTTACATCAAATAACAAGGATCTAGGAGTTTCGTTGTATAAAACAATGATGCAAGATCATGCATGTTTTCATTCGACACGGCTTCGTGCGATACAGTAGACACTATGAACATGACAGACAATGAAAGCGGACAAAATATACAGTTCCTCAGGTAGACAAAGGGACAGCCCTTCACTGCTATTATGTAAAAATGTGTAGAACAGGTGTCACATGCATATTCACCTGTTCTACACATTTTTACATAATAGCAGTGAAGGGATGTTCCTTTGTTTTCCTGAGGAACTGTATATTTTGTCCGCTTTCATTGTCTGTCATGTTCATAGTGAGAATCTATAGTTAAGTTACACACAGCCTCATCAACTCGAGTGCGGATATCGTAAAATGAACGCATGCATCATTTGTATAATAATCAGAAGATTCAGCCCACGAATCCAGTCATAAAAATCATCGTTTAAAACCATATGAATAATTATGCGTACCAATTTTTCACTAGCTGCAGTCAAAACTCTTTTGAATCCAAGATATAAGATGGCGACATCGCGTCGTCGATCGGGAATTCAAATATGGCTCGAGAATGCGCATTTTGGATGACGTCACGAAAGCATGCGCGCGCATGCATACAGCCTCACTTTCAAGTTGACTCACTTTTTTCTTCTAAAATGCTCTTATGTTGATCTTGACTCATTTTTTACGACCATGTGAGTCAGTCGAAGCATTTTGCAAATGCGTCAGCTCATGATTGACACACTGGTGAAATATAAATGAGTCAATAGAGACTCATTGGTTGTTACTAATGAGTCAATTTACACCTGACTCACGAAAATTATGCTTAAATGTGTCAAATGACTCACTTTTTGTTGTGGGTGAGGTCCTAGTTTTAATATGGTTTGGTAAGTTATTCCAAATATCTGGTCCATGGTGTCTGATTGATCGTAGGGCTAAACTAAGTTTGGGATTATTAAGTTGGTAATCATGAGCATGTCGAGTTAAATATGAGTGTACGTTTACATTTAATAAATAAAAGTTTAAGAAAGATGCTGGAAGAGTTTTGGAAGTGTACTTATACATAAAAATGGCAGTTATGTATCATGTATGTATTTCATCTTTTGCACAAGCTGCGCCTTGAGCATTTGACTGTCAAGGGGATTTGGCGCCTTATAAATCTTATGTATGAATATCTCTACAACATACATGTATTATGTTCAAATACATGACAACCGCTCAGCTTGTGGAAACCTAGTAGAGATTTATCACTAAATTTCAATTTTCTTTTGTTGCACAAATATTTTACAAATAGGATCATTCTCAGAACGTCATGGGGTGATACTTGGCGAACTGTGGACTTCATGTATTGAGTACTCTACAAACAGGCGGTGCCCTGTTGCAGTTTATAGATACAATGAATAACAAAAATGACAAAAGAAAGAACTTTTCTGGTCGGTCGCATCCCGCATATCACACACACACACACCCCGATTGTACCATTGACTATGACGTTGACATATTTCTATAAGGTTGACTGCACTAACTATATGAATATTTCAAAAGATATTTCTCTCTTTGGGTGAACTTTGGTTTCGGAAAGAGGAATAGGAAAATATAATGTAGCATACACAATCTGAAAAGACGTCGCACGCCCATAGTTTCCTGTACGTTAATTGTATCCTCGCCCTTGCTCAGAGCGTGGATAGGACTACTCAATGTTAAAACTATTACCATGATTGTGTGAATGGATTTCAATTGATTATCCGCCATGGATTCTCTGATTTTATTCTGGACTCAAGTCATCTTATTAGTTTCAACAGGATCGGGAATATTAGGACAATCTCCAGGTAAAAGAATATCATTATTATAATATGAACAGTATATTTTCAATACACTATAATGCCACGCCTTTAGTAAATGGACGTGTATAAATAATAGTTACTTCAAATAAGTGAACACACTGTTGAGAGTTGGATACAATTTTACTCTTTTTGGGTAGAAAAGGGAATATGTATGTTTGTTTGAAAAGACTTAACTTAACAGTGGGCAAAATGTAGCAGAAATTGGGTAAGATTGACCCCGCAATGTTAGGTAAAATGTTACCCAACAAACATGCATGCTCCCTATACTTTTTTCACCCAACACGAGTACATTATCCAACTCCTTTTTGCAGTGTAAAACTTTCAATAGATCAAAGGATCACAAAGTATAAAGTTTACACGAAGAACTAATATATTTTGATAATGTCTCATATACTCTACCAACATCATTGGGTTGGTATATTATGATCGATTAAAATGTCAATCAAATTAGTGATAGACATATGCAACAAGAGTAGAAGAACAATAATGTTTTGGATGTGTATATGGAGGTAGAGCAATGTTATGGAATCCATATCATGATGTAATATTTAAAACATGTATAAATATAATGAATTATATTCATTTGTACCATTCCCTTGTGCATGCACATTGGGAATATATACTTTGAATTTAGAATGCAAGAAATGGGAATGTTCAATTTGACTCTACAGTGGCAGTGTTCAATATTCTTGATAATATTTTACATATAGGTCATCTATATCATGTACTTCCTTAACAAAAGACTATACAAAAGTCAAACTTTCATGTTCGTATACTGTACTGTGAAATATAGAATTGAGCAATTCCATCAATAAGCAAAAGGTCGAAATTTCAAAACTGACTGAATGTAACATATATGGTCTCATTTGACAGCTAAAACATTACAGTTTGTTTGTTTCTGTTTAGTGACTAATCCATGATATTCTGTTAATTATTTATGTTATTCTAAACCTGAATTTCATAGATCCTAATATCATTAGTAAACTCAAAGCTCAGATGAGCTTCAAAACCTTTCAAGCTATCGACTTATTATTATTTCACATGTAAATCAGAAATATCATTAGAAGATTATATATTTACGTTCTTGAAATCGAAATTACTAGGTGTGTACAAATAAAGTTATTCATATTGTATGTCTCTTGGCTTTTGATGTGTATTTTTAAGTAGTCGTTACAGTCTTTAGCTTCATGAGAGTACATGTACTTGTAGATTTGTAAAATAATGTTCAATCTTAATCAAATGAATTTGAAAACAGATTGAATCTAATTCTAAGACCCTGACAATTGTCATTAAGCAGCTTTTCAACAAGATATTTTTTACGGAAAATCTTCGCGTTTGAACCATTATAGATATTTCTTGATTTTCCCGCGATGTGAAAGTTCCTAGGGGACATGGATTTTGAGAGTGAATAAAGTTTATATTGTTTTCTGTTACAATCGTAATGGTCATAGATATCCATGAAGTTTGTCTGGTTGTTTGTTAATAGTTTGTGAAATCAACAGGGATAATAAACCACAAATAACATTTTCACTTTATGGTCAGACGTTTAGAATCTGGAAAGGTGCCAAATATTGTCAACTACAGTTCATAGTCTGACACAAAAGATCTCTCAAAATTCAATTTTATTTGAAAGACTACAAACCAGACATAAATTAATGTAGGTTTATGAACAAATAATTTGTAGATTTTGTGCAAGTGGTGTTTAAAGGTGATCAGATATACAGGATTTGTTTAGTTTGAATAATGCACATCCGAACCCCCCATAATGTTCGTCCGACCCCACCCCCCTCCACCAGATCAATCCATATCTAGAATATGGCAACGTAGATCAACATCTTTCCTTCATCTAATTAAAGAGTGCTTTCTTAGAAACCAATTCATACAGAAAATGTAAGACTTGGCTAGTACAAATCACAGAGATTTTAACTCAAATAAAAAGTTGAGTTCTGATTAAACGGTGTGAAATCGATCAGAATAAGTTGATCATGTAGCATGTAGGTATTTATGTATACTGCACAGTTCTGCAATCACCAGAATGGTAAGAAATGTGGCACAGCCTTGGTAAAAGTAACAAACCATGTACACAGACAGATGTATATGGGACTAAAAAATACGGGGCATTGTACAAAATGTTGTCCTCAAAAGATCAGTCCCTATCTGAAGTATTGCAATATAGATCTTTCCTACACCAAGTGATATCTTAGATACCAATTCATACAGAAAATTTAAGACTTGGCTTATAATATTACAGAGATTTTAGTTCAGGGACCCGTTAAATTTGTCATTGGTTATCAGCAGATTTGTCGTCGATTTTGTCATTTGTCATTGAAAAAAGGCTCTGTGAAACGGGTTTTTGTTCATGCAATTGCATTTTGATAGAACGGTGTGGAAACGATCATAGACAAGTTTATCATGTAGCTTATAATCATTGGTGTGTGCTGCAATGCTCTGGAAACATCAAAATGATAAGAAATTTGGCCCAGTCTTGGTATAAGTAACAAGCACTGTACACAGAAAGATAAGTTTGGGACTACACGAACGTGTGGCATAAAAATGTGGTCCTCATTTTTAGCTGTTACATGTCATACTTAGCAAATGGAGGCATTTGAAGAGCAATGCTTTTCAGGGAACATATTTTCTCTGATATTCTTCCACATCTGCATGATAAAAATAGAAACGTTCACACATTATTGTTCACCTTTCCCCAGAACTAAACATTTTCCTTTAATAGTTAAAAAGTCTGAAAAACAGCTGTCTCTGATGTATACGTCCGACCCCCACATTTTATGCCTTTATTTTCTTCACTTTAAGTTATCAGCTACGTTTGCTTTGATGGAGTGGTAACCCGAGTCAGGTGGCGTACTAAACTGGAAGATGAATTGTTAAAATCACTTGTATTTCAAATCAAACAAGGTGTCGCTCCACGTCCGACCTTCATTGAATGACCCACTTATGAAGTAAATAATCACCGAATAGGCCATTTCATAACATAACCAAATTTAGATGCTGCTTATAAGTATCAGCTTACATGGTGATGTAGATAAACAGTAGGCTTGCGGCTGCACCATGTGAGAGAGGGGGATATTCCCCATTCCTGACGACGGATAGTCAACCTGTTCGAAACGTCCAGCCACTCCTACCACCAATCCTCTCCAACCGGCGCTAAAGTTCTCCTTATAACTATAAGCTAAGAAAGATAACGAACAGTCTTTTTCAAGACTTCACCAACAATCCTTTTCAGGACTACACACACACAAGAAAGAAATATTAACGAGAGTCCTTTTCAGGACTCCTCAATCCTCCCCCTTTCTTACATAGTGCAACACAAGCCTACTTTATATAACCAGATTTTTTTGCATTACAAAAATGGTCTATTAAATGAAAACAATATTCAAGTTCGAGTGTTCAATCCTCGCTGTGTGATTACCTCCTAAGACAAGATGTTTGACCTATATCTGACCTCTCGACCCAGGTATATTAAATGCGCATCTGACAATACTGGGTTCATAACAAATACGGGGTTCGTAGATGGAGCAGTATAGTAGCACTAAAGTGGCTACCCCGGTTATTGATTGGACCACATTATTACAGTATAATACCAATAAATGCTTAGAATCAAATTTAGTCTACTGACAAGAGATGTTCTGAGTAAATTACCCTTTTTTTGGATAACGGGCTGATTGGTAGTGCTTAAAGCTATTTACATATTTCGTCTTTCTTTCTATAGGTGATGTACGACTGGTTGGTGGTAGTTCCACTCTGGAAGGAAGGGTAGAGGTGTATTATGATAACCTTTGGGGTACGATATGCAACCGAGGATGGGATAGTACAGACAGTGGTGTAGTCTGCAGACAGCTAGGTTTGTATGAAAACTCGTCATGTTTACAATCCAAATGGCTGAACAATAGTAATTGGGGATCAATAATGTAAATATTTATAAACAAAATATAAGATATAAAATTGCTTTTTCATACAATACATTTGTTTTTGGACCAGACAGAATAAGGAAGCCAACGGAAACTTGCTAAAAATCAATTTCTCTGAAACTACTCCGAAAAATGAGACTGTGACTAAAAGTACGTGGGTCTCGACTACTATAGCTCAATTTCTTCTTATCCTTCTTCTTCAATCTTCTTCTTTTTACTTCTTCTACCTCTTTTTTTTCCCTTTCTTCTTTTTTCTTCTTTAATCTTTTTCTTCTTCATCTTCTCATCCTTTTTTTTCTAATTCTTGTTTTTTTTTATTCTTTGAATCGACTTGATTTTAATTTATTTATTAATTAGTGTAACTATAACAACAGTCTTCTTCAAAGCCATTGGTAGATATGTATGATAAAGAATTCAAAGTTACACATACAAATTAACACAGATTGCAATGTAAATCAAATATCAGAAAGGAAGTACAAACCTGGTTTTAAAGAAATTACAAACCAGGATAATTATGTAACAAGAGACAATATGAATGAGCATGGAATGCTGAAGAAGAATTAGAGCAATACACCAAACCCGCTATGCTTTAAACTCTTCTCTATTGATTCCCCAACCAAAAACAGATATAGCTCCCTCTTTGTACAATAAACTCCCCAAAAGATGTCAAGTAGTTATAAATGTGTTGTAATGACATGGTTGTCATCCTTTATTACCTGTTCAGTTTTGTTCTTACTTTTATAATTCTTGCAGTGTTATTGTTCATACATGTATATGTCACCTTTTATTTGTACAGTGATATTTCTAGTATTTCATGGTAACGTTTTTCTTCTTTTGTTGTTGTCGTTGCTCATTTGTTTGTATGTTGCAGCAGGGCTCCATTGTAAAGCAGTTTTTAACAGAAAGACCTACACTGCTTTTAAAAGAAGACATGAATATATAAATAAATAAATAACTATATCACAATGTTTAAAAAAAAAATTATGAATCATTATTTGTGCAACATCATTTGAAATGGGTAGTTCGTCGTAGCTGAAATGATGTTAAATAGTACATTTAATTACAGATATAGTCAAATGATATTGTGTTAGACTGGGCCTCAGACAACCATTACATTTCTAACCCATCATCCTTAAATTACATACATGTATTACTGTATGTCTCGGTTACTTTATAAATTTGTCTTTCATTGATGTTGAATTGTCTTTGTAATTAAGCACAAAAGTATTGAGTCGATATTCCATGTATTTGGAAGTAAAGGAATTATAGACTGTCAGAAGCATGGGTCAATATTAAACCAGGGCTCCTAAATTATGAACTCATTCAGGCCGGGTATTCCAACATTTTTCTATTGTGCTTTGTTTATTTCCATTTTGTGGAATGCACACCCTTATTGGCACAAAGGTTGTTCTACACAGGACTCCAATTTAGACTGAACAGTGGTTTTTCGTATTGTGAAATGTCCACTTTTCATGTTTAATATAGGTTTTCAAGTTTCTTTGAGTAGTCCAAGTTTCGGGCCTGGCATTCCAACACAACGTATCTGGTTAGCTGACGTACAGTGTGAATCATCCGATCGACGTCTGAACGAGTGTGTTACAGACGGCCAGTGGGGACAGACCTCTACATGCCCTCATAACAACGATGTAGGTGTTAGGTGCTCAGGTTAGTCTTCCGAGCCTCATGGAATTACCTTTTATTTCCTCTATAACCAATATATTGAAACTGATAATCGATCTTTCTCAACATAATTATTTGTGTATTTTTGTCTGTGTATTTTATCTTTGTTACTTTTAAATTTCTGTGAAGGAGAGAGATATTTACCTCGAGTAGACCACGTGTATAAGTTGGATAATTAACTCCGTAGCCACAAACGAATATTTCTTCCATCATAATGATACAAAGGGTTAAATCATACGACCCTGTTGAGCCGTCTCCAGAAGAAGAAACAAAAAAGAAAAAATGACTACAATCATTGTAATTTTCTGCCTTCGTCGTATTCACTTTGTTATTATTTCTTACAATAATATTAATTTACTTTTAATGAGTGCTACGTTCATTATACATTTAAAAATGTCAAAGTCCAATATTATGATAGCGAAATGTATGAACAAACAGGTTCAGAATTTTTCCGATTGCTGTTTTATTTCAACGAAGCCATAGCCCGAGTTTATAATTGTAATTGCACATGGGAATTCTGAATCTAGGTGTGATTATGTTATATTGAATGATCAAATGCATTCAATATTTATTTTACTTGTAATCAGCAATATGCAACAGAAACCTTACGTCTAATTTTGTTTGAAGATAATTCATATTTATTTGTTGCACCTTTTTAGGCTTAAACGTTGGGATTGCGCCAAATTACCGAGGGTGCTATCGTTTCGAAGACTATGCTTTATCGGACACAGCAATTCCTTTCCCGTCAAATACTATTGAGACTTGCTTAGAAAGCTGTTCAATAAATTTTATGTTTGCTGGTTTATATGGAACCACCTGTGTTTGTGGAGACCAGATAAATCCTTCAGCCCAGCCTGTTGACAACACTATGTGTAAAATGCCATGCCCAGGTAACTCTGCTCAGCTATGTGGTGAGGATGAAGTCAACATGGAAGTCCTATCTGTTTATTCTGGTGAGTGTTTTAATATCTGAAAATAAAGAAATAATTATACAATTAAAATGTCACACTTGTAGTCTAAAACAATAAAAAAGATACAAAAATTAACGAATATACATGTAAAAGCATTCCAGGCTAAGATGTGTGGTTTTAAAAATGTGGATTAAAAATAAATAAATTACAACTATTGTCATCTTTTTTCAAGAAGCTGTTCTTTCGCTTATGAACTTATCGTAATTTCATATCAGTCGTCTGTTAATGGCCATAAAGGTGTTAACTGATATCATTCTAAAAAGAGTTAATGCCCTTTCGATTCCCAAGAGATTTCACACGTTCAACCATTTTCCTGATTCTCTCTCTAAGTGTCATATCGTTTGACTTTGGCGATCATGCTGTTCCACAACCCTCGGCTCCTAGCCTTCTGTATTAGTACCAGGGGCGGCGATTTCTTTTCATGACCGGGGGGACGAAATGCGAGGGTCGAGGGAGCAGTGGCATAATGGGCAAAAACGTTTGTTTTTTGGGGGGCAGAAAAAATCCGCATCACCACCACTCTTACACGTTACGCAGGCTCTGGGAACGTTTTTCAAAGTGGGGGGGGGGGGGCTAAAGTATTTACGATCAGGTAGAGCAAAGCAAAGTGAAGCGTACATTGGCGTGGGGTCCAGGGGCAAAGCCCCGGCGGGTGTCAAGGGGCGGAGCCTAATAAAGCTCAGGGGTTTTAGGCATTTATTATGGTCAGATGAGCATCCTGGGGGCGGAGCCCCCGGAAGCTCAGGGGTTTTAGGCATTTAATTACGGTCAGATTAGCATATTTGTGACACTGGCATGCAGGTCACTTATTGAAGTGGGGTCCAGGGGCGGAGCCCCCAGAAGCTCGGGGGTTTTAGGCATTAAATTACGATCAGATGAGCATCAAGGGGCCGCCTTAGGGCCCCTGGTGGGGTCCAGGGAGCAGAGCCCCTGGAAGCTCAGGCGTTTTAGGCATTTAATTACGGTCAGATGAGCAACCAGGGGGCCGAGTTAGGGCCCTTGGTGGAGTACAGGGGGCAGGGCACCCGGAAGGTCACGGAAAAAATCATGCCATTTCTACAACATTTGTAAATCACTGGTATCGAATTAGAAATAAACCACGTTTGAATTTCATTTTGGGGAAACTTCCCCCAAAGCTCCCCCCCCCCGCCCCCATCAGTACGCTAATGCGAGGGAGCATAGTGAATGAGAGGGGTGAAGGTGACGGAAGTGACTCCCGGCCCCCCCGCTCAGTGTTATTTAGGGTACGCATATGCTCGTTCCCTCTTTTTGAAAGCACCCCCTATCTGAGGACTGCCAACATTTCCGAACCCCCCTTTCGCAGGCTTTTCGCGGGCTTTTCCTGCCTTGGTGACCCCCCTAAATCAGGAAAAATGCTCAATGTACACCCCTAAATTCTGAATAATTTCTCAGGAGTCCAAAGAGATGAGAGAAAAAAAGAAAAAACACCCCCTTTTTAAAGAAATCTCCGGGTGAAAAGTCAAATAAACCCCTTTTTTTTCAATTCTCGGGCCGGACTTTGTCGCACGAAAAGTACCCCTTTGCCGGACATTTTGGCAACACGCATGCGGTCATTTTGAAACCTGAGTGGGAGGGGGGGGGGGGGGGCCGGGAAGTGACTACCCCCTCACAGGTTTTTTAAGTTTGGTTGTATTAAAAAATTACATTCCTTAGCAAAACTATAGTATAAACGTTAGCAATATACCTTTTTCACCCTTCAATTTTCTCGGTATTTACTTGTACATTTTGAAGGATATTATGCGAGGGAGCGTAGCTCCCGAGTGAGAAGATTTTCGCATATTTATTTGTTTAAACGCTGCACTCTTGGGCCCTCGGGAGCCCAAAAGTGTGTTGCAGTCTTTAGTCAGTATTTGCTATACATTTTGTTTTTTGCACTTTTTTCAAATTTTGAGGGGGGGACGATCCCCCCCTAAAAAAATCGAGGGGGGGACGTGTCCCCCCCGTCCCCCCCGGGATCGCCGCCCCTGATTAGTACCACTCCCAGTTCTTTCACTCCTCTCTCTTCCAACAATTTCTGCAGACTGTCCATCCAAAGTATCCTCCTTCTTCCCCTACTCCTTCTTCCCACTATTTTCCCTGTCAAAGCAAGATTCTCTAGGCCTTCTTTACGTGTAATGTGACCCATGAACTTCAACTGCCTAATCAACATCTCACGTATCATTTTCCTTTTATTTGCACTCCAGCTCGTGTAAGAACTTCCCCATTACTAACTTTGTCAGTCCAGGGGATTTTCATCATGACTTGAATTTTCCTGATTACAAAGGTCTAATGAAAGATTTATTCATTCTGAAACTGACAATCTGACAATGAAAACCTTGAATGGTGTTTCATTTCATTTTGTTTTTACTTCCATTTTCATTTCATATTATCTAGTGTCTGTTGGCGATGGCTACGTCTCATCACCATGGTTTCCTGGTAATTACGTCCTACCAAGGACTGATATATCCCAACCAGAAGACCTCATCTCCACTACCGATGTCACTGCATCATCAGGGATCCTTTTGATTCGAGTCCTGGCTTTTGACCTAGCTCCTGGAGACACACTGAGTGTGGAGGTAGGAGGTATGACCATCAACCCCACAGCATCTGGTGAAACCATGCTGTCTGGGCTACCAGATACGCCACTGGTTTTGACTGCGACGTTGACGAGGGCTGCGAACTCGGCTGGAGCATCGGGATACCTTATTACCTTTACCAGTGAGTTAGCCCCTTATTGCCGGGGAAAAAAATCAACGTTTGGTGTATTTAACACTTTGACAAAAACAAAATTTCATACGAGATTGATCGTTTTCCTACACTTGATATAAAGGAAGTGTAGTCCCTTCCGAGTGTATGGGATGAGTAGCCTTTCTAAAAAAAAAATTGAAACACAGGATTCCTAAGGGCATTCGCTTTATCCAGCGAGTCTCCCTCTATTCAATTGCGTAAAATAATAAGAACGTTACTATAACATGTTACTATAAGAAGTACGGAGTAAACTTTGAGAATTGTTCAAATCAACAAGCGGTTCATTCATATGACTCTAAATCCAAAAGTTTGGTTGGTTTTAATCACAGGTAGGCACTAACTTACATCGCCATCCACTTTAACCCCCACCCTTCCGTCCCCGCCTTCCATGTGTAGATCATTAAACTGGCAATTATTATTATCAATTATATTATCATTATTACACTATTATCATTTTTTTTAAGAATTATTATTATTGTTATTATTCATTTATTATCATTATTAGTAGTAATATTATTAGAAGCAGTATTATCATTATCATTAGTAGTAGTAGTAGTATTATTATTAACATTAACATTATTATTGTTATTATTATCATTAGTATCATTGTTATCATTACCATCATCATTCTCCTTATTATTATCATTATACAGGAGATCCGACCACAACGATGCCTCAAACTACGCCGACCATAACATCAGCCATCCCGATGACTAATCAACCAGGGGTGACCTCATCATCCTTAGCATCACCGGCTTTACCACCTTCACCAGTTTCACCAGATCCAAACTCTACACCAACCCCTCCAATTGTGGTCACGACTGCAGCCGTTGTGCCACCGACCCCTCCTCCTTCCACAGATGAAACCACTGACCCTGTAATGACTACAGCCCCTATCACCATACCTCTAAACCCATGTAAGCATTATGTCCACCGCACACTAGGCGTCAGTTTCACTGCGTTATTACCTGCGCTCATCAAGACTATGAAAACAATGTGCACCTACGCTTTTGAATTCAAAATTCAATCTCTGACGCAGTCATACGTCGGTACATTGACGCCTCGTGCGCGATGGGCGTTAGGGGGCCTTTAATATCAAACATCCGGTAAAGCTGCACACCGCTTTTCTCGAATTTGTGCATGAATGTTTGATGCTCATTTCTTACTCTCTATGTCATTACACTGCTCATTAAGCCAGTTGTCTTTGGCTTCGTTACTCATCTTTCGGATCTGTTTATCTAGATATTCATATGCCACTCTACTTTTCCGTCATTCCTTTGCTCTCTCTCTTAAAAGGTCAAGTTCTAATCACTGGCTTGCCTCCGTCTTCTTCAACTTTCTTAGCCTGAAATGCATGTGACTGATGAGGAGAACATGGTCGATTTGGCATTCAGCTCCGGTGATATCATTTAGCTTGTCGTATGGAATTTCGGAATGTCCTGTTAATGTTGATGTAGTCAATTTGGTTTCTGGTTTTGTTGCCTGGAGTTTTCAAAGTTCACAGTCGTCTCGGATGGTGGAAAACATGTTTCTGTAATATTAACCTAATGGTGACTTGTAAACTACTTTTAATATCTCTATACTTTTTCAGTACTGGTTCAATGTCCATGAGGTCCTACTGTGCCATCAGCTCTACAATGACAAACTTCACAAGATCACCTGTGGTGCTGGTTATAAACTGTGATTTACAATGCTTCATGGCCTTCTCCAAATCCTCATAGAATTTGTCTACATCTTCCTCTGAATGATCCGTAGTAGGTGCGTAAATCTGACCAATATACATATTGAAAGGTTGACCCTTCAACTAAACGAAGAGTACTCTATCTGATAGAGACCAAACGCCAAGTAAACATCTTGATGTAGCAATCGAGAATTGGATATAGCGTAGCCTGCGGCCGGTAGCGTTCGTCACTTTTGATTTAGGAGAAGTAGCTGTAGATAACTCATTGCTCCGCAGTCTGGACTGTATTCAAAACAGAGCATCTAATATACCTAATATCAGTAGGTACCTTGTCAATGAATACAAATAACATAATCGAGCTCTTTTCCATAACATCCGGTTCTTTGTTGAGCATGAACTAATTATCCAATTAGCCCCTACTCGAATGTCGTGTATTTTCATCAAAAAAGGGGGATGCTTTCAAGTGATGTAGAAGACTTTTTGTATTTCCTCGTGCAAGTTAAAGAAAAAGTGTGGAATGGATCAGAAAAATTTGATCATGTAGCATGTAAAGTATTGGTGTGTACTGCAGAGTTCTGGAGTCATCAAAATCATGATAAATTTGGCCCAGTCTTGGTATTAAGTAACAAGCACTGTATACAGACAGATGTATATGGAACTACACAAATGGTGTCGGGGCTACTAACCTTGATTTCCTAATCTTTCTATGCTCATTACTCAGCCTGTATACATTTTTAACCAAAATTGTTTGGCAAATGACATTTATTTGAAATATTGAACATTCAGTGTAATTTTCGTTTGATTCTGTGAGAATTTTTTTTTTTTTTTTTTTTTTTTTTTTAAACCAGAACTCATCTTTATCTTTAAGGGCTTTTATATAATACAAGTGAAACAAACTCTGACCATCATTATTTGCATGTTAAAAAGTTGTTTATTTACTAGAGATAAATAAGGATCGGAGTGTAGAGAGTGAACAAAATATAACACATTCGCATCCAACCGGGTACCCAGTTAACACCTGGAGGAAAGGAGCTATGTAGGTGAAACTCCTTGATCATGGACATGATTGTTGTGCATGGGCTCGAACTCACGTATGACCTCGTTTGGGATCAATGAAATATTCATTTGACCACTATTTCAGTTTCCAACATAATATTATGAAAAATATAGTGCCATCCCAAGTTTTTATCTTCCATATTCCTTTCCCTTAAAGCCAACATGTAGTCAAGACGCTCAAATTAATCGGTGTACTAAACTATTAAATCTTCCTTATCTCTTTATTGTTTCCAGCTTCCACACCATATGCTGTTAGACAGTGTATGCCATGGCTTATTCCTGTGTTAGCTTCTGTTAATGTTTTGCAGTTCATCATCATATCTGTTCTGCTAATGCTGTTTTGCTACCAGCGAAGGTAAGTACATCAACCAAAAAATCTTGGAACAACAAACTGTCATAAAAGAAAACACTTCTTTCCTTCGAAAATGTGATTTTTTGTTTGTTTCGTTAACTGTTACTCACAAACAGTTTTTTTATTTCCAGACTAACACTACTTGTATATGTATAATTTCTCATATTCTATTATGGAATAAATCATTAACACATTATTGTTTCTTTCTTTTTTGAGGGTGGGGGGGGGGGAGGCTCAACTTCCACGACAAAAGTGTTACATTGAAGAGAGGGCAGGAAACAATTACGCATAGACAAAGGTAAATTTGTTAATACGTAAGCAACCCATGCTTACACATTGAGATAAAAATAGAAAACTACAAAATAGATCTTCTGGAGTAAGACATTTAACATGTCAAATGCTAAAATACTGCTCCCTAAATATTGTCATACTTTGTTCAATTTTGTCCTGCATGTCAAAATGTAAGGTTCATTATGTATCTAACAAATGTTGGTAATTTCTTTACCTATCCAGAGTGATATTGTCCAATTAGGCTCAAAATCAGCCATGCACAAAGAAGACGAAAGACTTGACGCAACAAACAGAGTTGACAAGGACTTAACTCGGTTTCGTTGACAATCAGCCATGCACAAAGAAGCCGATATACTTGACGCATGGCTGATCGTCAACTAAACGGAGTTAAGTCTTTTGTCAACTCTATTTGTTGCTACGGCAGGCAGCCAGTGAAAACCAATCTGTTTAATCAAATTATGGGAATGCAAGCATCACTTAAAAAAAAACAGAACTTTGTTATTCCTGGCTCATTTTTCCTGATTGAGGTGTCATATGAAAGGGCAAAAATGAACTTTCTAGAAATTCGATTTTTCCCTATGAAAATCAGATACCGCCCGCCAAATGGCATTTTGGTACCCTCTCTTCAAATTGTTTGTAATAACTCATGCGTTAAATATGCATCATATGAGTTGCATCGAATGACAGAAGAGGATCTCAACTTTACAAATGTGTGTCATTTATTAATTATAATTAAATGTTGATTAAATTATGATTAAACATCGATAATTCTCGGTTTCTTTTTTTCTCTTTTTCACTTTTATTAATAATGATTAATGATGAGATTGATAATGATGAATATGATGAAACGATGATGATTGCTTCTATAATCATGTTGATGATGAGGATCATGATGATGTTGAGAATGATGATGTTGATGATAATGAAAGTGATTTGAATGATGACGATGTTTCATGATGATGGTAATGATTGTGGTGATGATAATGATGAGAATGAAAATTTTGACGATGATGAGAATGATGTTGATGATAATGGAGATAGTAATTATAATGATGATGATATTGTTGATGATGGTGATGATGCTGGTGATTATAATGATGATGATGAGAATAATGATGTTGATGATGATGATGATGATAGTGATTTGAATGATAATGATGTTGTTGATGACGATGATGATGGTGGTGATGGTATTGATGATGATTATGATAACGATGATGATGAAGATGTTGAGGATCATGAAGATGGTGATAATGATCCTGATGAAGATTATGATAGTGATTTAAATGATGATATTGACGATGATGATAATGATGAGAATGATGATGATGATGAAGATGATAGTTTTTAGAATGTTGATGACGATCATGATGGTGACGATCATGATGATGATCAGAATGATAATAATTTTGAAAATGATGATGATGATGATAATGTTGATGATGATGATAATGACGATGATTTTGATGATGATGATAATACTTATTATTATCATCATGTTGATGATGGTGCTTTTGACCATAATCATGAAGACATTAACTGAGTTGTTATTATGATCTATAATAATAGTGTTTAACCCTAATAAGGCCGGGGCCATTATTAACCCCCCCCCCCCCCCCCCCCCTCCCGCGCCCCCTTCTCCACGATATTTCTGATTATTCGGGAACGCATATAGATGGCGCCCTTGCAAAAAATAGTCTCAGCAACATGTGAACAAGTTAGATTAATATATTCAGTACGGACGGCACACGTAAAACGCGCGCGTATGCATTCGCGCTCGCACAATTTTTGGAATGTTACATAAAGGTATGAAACGTGTAGTAAATTGGTCCAATAAGTATTGTTGACCAAAATCCAAATTTAGACGCACGCGTACGCGTCGTCTTGATGCGCGCAAGGACATGGTTTTGACCAAAGGGTGTGAACCGCCAAAAGTTTACCCATGACGTCCAGTTTATGCATATGATATATCCTTCAGAAATGATAATGTACATTTTGTATGACAGAAATATGGTCAATAATGGAAATTAACAAAATGGCGCCTAGATGACGTCACGCATCAGTAATAAAAAAAAATCTTCGTTAGAATCAATTATAATGCATAATAGGTATGAAGCGAACAAAATCCATACAGAAAGAAAGGGTAAAAAAAAAAGGGGGGAAAGGATAGATTCTGACGAAATCAATAGGTGCTCTGCCACGCTACACGGCAGATCACCTAATAATAGTCGGGTATAAAATACATCGACGATGTTTCTAAGCGCTTCACCCCGGTATTAAGATTCAGGCTTGCCCGCTCACAATGTATCCATCGTTTCCATCCACTGGGGAGGATTTCAGCGTTTTTTTAATCCTGAGCACTGAAACTACAAAGACGTATGCGCTGGCGTATGCATCCTACCGGGTACCCATTTAATACTTGGATGTAGAATGATGAATGTGGATTAATATGCATTTATTCATGTGATTATTTTGTCTGTAACAGACGCAAAGTACGAACCAGGACTGAAGAGAACGAACCAGATCCTTACATGGACCTAAGACCCAGACCCGAGGCAGGTAGGACATACCAGGAGATGGCAATCACCTCAACGGCTTCGTCCAAAACACCAGGAGAAAGACGTGTACCATCATCTAACGTGGTTTATGAAAACCAGAATGTTGCGCAGTATGCAAACAAAATAAAGGAGGGTGCTGATTATGAGGATGTACCTATTCCAAATTAAGACAATTGGAAGCTTTAGAAAAACACAATATAAATGTCAGCAATTTTTACGTATCTTCATTTTCATTTACAGAGAACAACGTGAACAGATTAATTCTTTTTTTTTGTTTTGTTAAAGCAACAACAAAATAATCTCACATAACGCTGAATCAAATGAAACTAAACATTGGCAAGAGTAACTGGAAAAGGGGGCTTATTCTTAAATCGATTCCATTCAATTTTATTCAATTCAGTTTACCAAAAAAATTACATGTAACAATCGGATATATTACATAAAATACACATGAACAACATATTGGACTAGCACATAAAAATAAACTTAATAGGCAACAACCTGAAAGGAAATATAATCCTTATAAAGGTTGACCCATTTTCGATAATACAAAATATGAAATATATTCGTTACTAAACATTATTCCAGACACGAATCAAAACAACAAACATAAATACAAACAGACGGAACAGTTCTTGATCTCAAATGATTATTGCAATTTACCAAAATAAATATTTATACCTACGTTTTAATACATTTACACTAGCAGAATTATGTATGTAACAAAGAAGAGCGATCCACAGAATGGTCCTTGGAAAACAATTAGTTTTTGGTTGAGTACTGTACGAATCAATGGCAAATGAAAAATGTGAGCATTTATATTACTATAACTATGAATATAACAGTTTGATATACAACATTTGGGAATGGAATCACGAGAAAAATTGTTATGACATAAATGCTTGAAACCACCTACTTTAAATGAATATACTGTGCATCCCTATATTGTAACATGTTTAATGAGTAAAATATTAGATTGGTATTGTCAAGAAAATAAAAACATGATTAATAGTTCTTATTTACGTTTTTGTAATTTAAACAATCTATCTTTAAAGAATTAAAGCAGCATTGCCCCCAAACATTAATAGCATAATGAAAGTAAGGGTACACAATGGCATAGTATGTTATTTTGAGAAAACTGGTGATGACGATGGTGATGATTATAATGATAGTGATTAGAATGTTGATGATGTTGATGGTGATGATAATGAAAATGAATATCATGGTAATGATGAATTAATGATGATACGAATGATGATAATGATCATAATTATGAGAATGATGATGTGTATGATGGTGATAATGATGCCGATGATAATGATGATAATGGTTAGAATGATGATGATAATGATAATGATGAAGACGATGATGATGATAATGATAATGATCATGATGGTGCTTTAGACCTTTATCATGAGAACACTAGCTGAGTTCTATTTGGATCTTGAAAGCATACAGCCCCGAAAACCAGTCCCTACAGATGGAGGCATTTCCACTCAAACAATCAAACCTAAACCAAAGACATTGAACACCATATCGATTATGAAGAGAATATTCTTTAAACTTACGTCCTGAAATTTCAGTGTCCGGAGGCGATGGTATAGATACTACAAAAAAAAGTATATAACAGTAGAAAAAAGAAAAGGCCCAGGTTAAAAATGAAATCCGAGATTCAACTTGTTCTGTCACGAATTTTGTTCGTTCTGTTATATTTTGTTGATGTTTAATCGCGTCCTACCTCGGTCAGATGCAGACTGAGTAACGTCACTTCTCACTTGGTATTAGGGACTTTTAGATTTGCACGTCAACATAGTGGACTGCTACGTGTGATGTCCTTTTAAAGCAAGGTGATGTCCTTGTAAGGCACTGTCAGTACCTTAAATGGACGCCACACGTAGTAGTCCACTATTTCGACGTGCAAATCTAAAAGTCCTTATTATGTCATGGGACGAGGCACCGACAACGCCCTAGTATTTAACTTTCGTACACATGGTACTCGTCACTACGCAAAAAACATCTTAAAATTACCTTTAAAATATGCAAAATCCGAATCCTGATGTACTTTAGAAAACATTTTGCACACTAACGAGAAAATTTTGAATAATCATTGCATTTTACAACTCACAAAACGCCGAAGTCATCGGGAACAAATTGGCAGCCCCTCAGAACCACACGCCAATAATCGCTACACTCATGCGTGTAACACTACGCTGGTGCACGTGTTATACACGGGAGGCTATACACACGGCAAGGTACTAGTGAGATGAATGCTGCGTTGCCGTTTTAAAAGAGGCATACTGATCGGAAAGATGTGACAAGCTCATAGAAATCACATTATCGTAAAGATGTATCAAGCTCATAGAAATCACGTTATGTTTTTAATACTATGGATAATATGATAGGTAACATCTAGTTATTTATTCCAGTTCATGACCAAACCCAATATACACGCTTATTTTGATGAATGAATGTTGGGTTACTAGATAAAGAGTTTATTCAACTACAAGAAAATAATATTTTATCTGTCTCTACAACCGAAGACTTTATTTCATAAATATTGCTTCCTGCACCTAAAAACAATTTTACCTAACTTCAGCCTTTTGTTTCAACCTGTCTTTTCAACACAAATGAATAAATAAAGAAATACATTTTTTCAAAAAAAATAATGATTATAAAATACAAACAAATACATATATAATTCTATTCAATCGCACTATGTGTTGGATCCACTTCAAAAAAGAAATACACATAACCTGCCAAAAAAGGTATATATTTACAAGAAAAACTTGTAGCCACATTTCAGAATGCTAAACAAAAGTAATAATATCCAAAGATATACTTTATTAAAACTTAAATATTGTTATCAATGCTATCATTGTAACAGGAAATTCAGGCAGCTGAAATAAAAATAGACCTCCATGATATTAAAGGCTCTATAGAAAGAAACACCTAATCTCTAAAGCCATATAAACGTTACCAAGTGTTGCTATTCAACATACGTGAAATGTCATTTTGTTAAAATTGTACAATGGACATCACAACTTTCTTTTTTAAATAGCAATATTGATATTTCAAATTCTCTTTCTTACAACTTATGAATCACGGCTATGAATATGTACATATACAAAGAAAATACAATTTTTGGAAATTGTCATTAAAATCACATCTAAACACTGTCAATACGTAGAGGGAATGACCTTTGAACTACCTGTATTTAATGCGGTACCCTGAGAGATTTTCTGACCATCTTAACATTCTCAAAGTTACTCGGTAACGTTGCCTCAAATTCTGAAACAAAATCCTGGAGTTAGCTCATGCTTCAATCATATTTATAAACAGTTAGGTCAGTCTATTGAGGGAAATGAGTATGGTAAAACCGGTCACTCAAAGATTTGTATTTTTTTGAGGCACTTCATTATCATTTTGACGCGCACTTTTTGTTTAGGGCTTCTATATTACACCATATCACAGACACTGATAACACGTAGGGCCATGCATCTCAGATTTTACTAAACGATGCCTTTAACATCAGAAAAATTAATGGACGTACTAGAGAATAATTTTTAATGACTAAAACAAATTTGTCCAAAAAAAATAATACCAGTCATCTTCACTGCTTTCTCTAAAAAACTGCTGGATTTTGAGAGTCTGGCATTCCCTTGGGAAGACGTGTGGTCGATCCGTCTGGGGAGAACACCAGCACCAGCACCCGATCGAAGGAGACACTTTGCTGGTGGTTCTCCTGTCAGTCCTGTGACATCTTATTGGTCACCTACATTTACATACTGGAAACAAAAACAAAAAGAGTTTCATTACGTAACATAATCCCCGAGCTAAAGTGGTATTGACATGTATACCAAATACCGGGAATCGATGGGTCATCAGTCGGTGAGTGAGTCAGAAAAAATGTCCCACTTTTTAAAAGTTGAATAGTTTGAAGTATGAATATTTAATCATTGGTTTCATGATATGTCTTGATAGAATTATCCTCCCAGTACACATATGTACCTTTTTCATTTGGATCTCTGCATGGATGACTGAACATCAGACAATCTTTACAAGACTCACTTTTTTTCTGACTCACTCTGTGTAGGCAAGTTTAATTGGAAGAAACCATCGTAGATGAAGCACGCCATCTAGCGATGATCTTTGCTAGTGAGAATCAAAGCCTTTTGTACCTTTTGATAACATCACTCGACCGTTCAATGCTTCTATGCTTATTTCGCTTGAATCAAATGCAATTTAAAATTTCTCGCAATTTGTATAATAAATTTGACTAATAATAGAGCTATCACTCATACTGTAAACACTATAGTGAACATAAACCTCGTTGACTTGTATCAGTTGAAAAAACATTTCATATAACCAACAGCGTTGATACTCCAGTCCAGACAAGACCAATAGGGACTTTTAGATTGAGTGGACGAGAACACTACAAACGCCGACTGATCATGCGTGTCAACGTACTCAACTGCCCATGTTGACTACAGTTAGAAATCTTTTAGATTGCACTCGACGATAAACATGCATGCAGGAAGTAACACTATGAACATAACGGACAAAGAAAGAGGACAAAATATACAGTTCCTCATTCTACCCTCAACAATTGCTGTGGTAGACAAAAGAACATCCCTTCACTGCTATTATGTAAAAATGTGTAGAACAACAGGTGAATATGCATGTGACACCTGTTTTACACATTTGTACATAATAGCAGGGAAGGGATGTTCCTTTGTCTACCTGAGGAACTGTATATTTTATGCGCACGCAGCATACTAGTACCTTGAGCATGTTTATGTAAAGGCGCTATATAAATATCGATATATATGTATGTATGCATGTACTAGATTTAGGAAAATCAAGGTTGACGCATTCTCGATCGCCGACTGAGATGACGTGACGCATGCGCAGTGCCTTAAAATGACGTCACATGTTGCAGTCAAAGCTGTTTACGTGCAAATCTAAAAGTTCCTAGTGCTAGATCGATGACGGACTGAACAAAATCCGAGAAAGGCCAAGATTTGAAATGGTATCATTGGGTTTTGAGTTGGTTTAGCGGTGAGATTGGGTTATTATAAATTCGAAAAAGATGAAGTTCATTTAGTGTCAGATAGCTTAAGATAAATGTAGTGGCAAGCAGAAACACCCACGTCATGAACACAAAACGGCAAGATCGTTGAAAATCGCAACAATGCATTAGGAATTTAAGAGGTAGCACTCACCTCTACTGGCGACCGAACATTTGTACCTGCGACAATTGCTTCGGGTTATATTTTCGTCAAAGTTATAGATTAAAGGTTGGGAACGCAATCTTGGCTAAAGGTTCGGTTTAGCACTAGTGTCAGAGTTAGGGTTACATATTGACCATACTCTAGGATGAAATAAATATAGAGAGGGTACAATTCCTATATAACATACATTTATATAGTTTATATAGATGGCATCCGCTCGTCTTGTGGAAACCTGGTAGAGATTTATCACTCAATTTCTATTTTCTTTTGTTGCACAAATATTTTACAAATAGGATCATTCTCAGAACGTCATGGGGTGATACTTGGCGAACTGTGGACTTCATGTATAGAGTACTCTACAAACAGGCGGTGCCCTGTTGCAGTTTATAGATACAATGAATAAAAAAAATTGACAAAAGAAAGAACTTTTCTGGTCGGTCGCATCCCGCATATCACACACACACACCCCGATTGTACCATTGACTATGACGTTGACATATTTCTATAAGGTTGACTGCACTAACTATATGAATATTTCAAAAGATATTTCTCTCTTTGGGTGAACTTTGGTTTCGGAAAGAGGAATAGGAAAATATAATGTAGCATACACAATCTGAAAAGACGTCGCACACCCATAGTTTCCTGTACGTTAGTTGTATAGTCGCCCTTGCTCAGAGCGTGGATAGGACTACTCAATGTTAAAACTTTTACCATGATTGTGTGAATGGATTTTAATTGATTTATCCGCAATGGATTCTCTGATTTTATTCTGGACTCAAGTCATCTTATTAGTTTCAACAGGATCGGGAATATTAGGACAATCTCCAGGTAAAAGAATATCATTATTTTAATATGAGCAGTATATTTGCAATACACTATAATGCCACGCCTTCGGTAAATTGATGTGTATGAATAAGAGCTACTTGAAATAAGAGATCACTATATTTAGAGTTGGATACAATTTTACTCACGTTGGTTTAAAAAGGGGAACGTGTAAGTTTGCTTGAAAAGACTTAACCCAACAGTGGGTAAAATGTAGCCAAAATAGGTTAGACTTACCCAATGTTAGGTAAAATTTTACCCAACAAAGAAGCATGCTCCCTACGCTTAGTTTTAGCACCCAACACGATGAAATTATCCAACTCCTTTTTGCAGTGTAAAACGTCAATAGATCAAATGATCACACAGTATAAAGTTTACACAATGAACTAATATATGTAATAATGTCTCTTATAATCTACCAATACAATCATTGGGTTGCTATATTTTGATCAATAACAGTTTAAATCAAGTGATAGGCATAGTTATGCAACAAGAGTAGAAGAACAATAATGGCGTGGATGTGTATATGGAGGTAGAGCAATGTTATGTAAATCCATATCATGATGCAATATTTATTAAATGTATAAATATAATGAATTATATTCATTTGTACCATTCCCTCATGCATGCATGCACATCAGGTATATTCTTCGAACTTAGAATGAAAGCAATGAAAATGTGCAAATTGAATCTACGGTGACAGTGTTAAATATTCTTGATAATACTTTACAGAGATCATCTATTTCGTGTACTTCGTTAAAATGGACTACATGTATATAAAAGTCAAATTTTCATGTCCTTATACTATACTGTGAAAGATAGATTTGAGCAATTCCTTAAATAAGTAAACCTTTAGGTCAAAATTTCAAAATTTATTGAATATAATATATTATGGTCTCATTCGACAGCTTAAACATTGCAGTTTATAACATTTCAAAGAGTGTGTTTCTGTGTAGTGACTAATCCATGATGTTCTGTTAATTATTTATGTTATTCTAAACCTGAATTTCATAGATCCCAATACCATTACTAAATTCAAATGTCAGGTGAGCTTCAAAACCTCTAAACCTTTCGAATTATTATTATTTCACATGTAAATCAGAAATATCATTTAAGTGAGAAGATTATATTTGTACGTTCTTGAAGTCAAAAGTACTAGATGTGTACAAATAAAGTTTTTCATATTGTATGTTTTTGGGCTTTTGATGTGTATTTTTAAGTAGTCGTAATAGTATTTAGCTTCATGTGAGTACATGTATTTGTAGATTTGTAAAAGAAGTCATGTTCAACCTGAATCAACTGAATTTGAAAACAGATTGAATCTAATTATGAGACCTTAACGATTGTCATGAAGCAGCTTTTCAACAATATATTTTTTCACGAAAAATCTTCGAGTTTGAGCCACTATAAACATTTCTTGATTTTTCCTGCGATGTGAAAGTTCCTAGGGGACATGGATTTTGATAGTAAATAAGTTGTTTATTGTTTTCTTTTCGTTACAATTGTATTGGTCATATACATCCATGAAGTTTGTTTGGTTGTTTGTCAGTTTGTGAAATCAACAGGGATAATAAACCACAAATAACATTTTTGTTAATGGTCATACGTTCAGAGTCCGGAAAGGTGCCAGATTTTGTCACCTACAGTTCATAGTCTGACACAAAAGCTCTCAAAAAACTCAATTTTGTTTGAAATAATTCAAACCAAACATGAATTATTGTAGGTTTATGAACAAATAATTTGTAGATTTTGTGCAAGTGTTTTTTTAAAGGGGATCAGATATACAGGATTTGTTCAGTTTGCATAATGCACATTCAAACCCCTCATAATGTTCGTCGAACTCCCCAAAAGATCAATCCCCGTCTGAAGTCTGGCAATATAGATCAACATCTTTCCTACACCTAGTTAAAAAGTGATATCTTAGATACCAATTCATTCAGAAAATTTAAGACTTAGCTTATAAGATTTTAACTTTAACTTAAAGATAAAGTTGAGTTCAGGGACTCGTTTCACAAAACTGTTTATCAGTGACAAATGATAGTTTTTGTTATACGCTAGTGAAATCCTTGCTTCTGATTGGTTATCAGCAGATTTGTCATTGATTTTTGTCATTAGTAATTGAAAAAGGCTTTTTGAAACGGGTCCCTGGTCATGCGATTGCATTTTGAAAGAACGGTGTGGAAACGATCATAGACAAGTGTATCATGTAGCATTGTAGCTTATAAGCATTGGTGTGTATTGCAAGGCTCTGGAATCATCAAAATGATAATAAATTTGGCCTAGTCTTGGTATAAGTAAAAAGCACTGTACACAGAAAGATGAGTATGGGACTACACAAACGTGTGACATAAAAATGTGGTTCTCATTTTTCAAAGCTGTTACATGTCATACTAAGAATATGCAGGCTTTTGAAGAGCAATGCTTTTCAGTAACATTTGTTTCTTATATAGTCCTCCATATTTGCATAATAAAAATGAAAATGCTCACAAATATTTGTTCACCTCTCTCCATAACTCAACCTTTTCTTTAAGTTGAAAGGTCTGAAAACAGTTTTCTCTGATGTAAGTCCGACCCCCACATTCATGCCTGTAGTTTCCGCACTTTAAATTATTGGCTATTTTTGCTATGATGAAGTGATAACCCAACTCAGATGTCATACTTAACTGGATTTCTTCCTTTTAAATCAAACAAGGTGTCCCTCCACCAATTGTATGCATTTACGTCCAACCTTCATGAAGTAAATAATCACCGAATAGGCCATTTTCGTAATGTAACTGAACTTATACATAAGTGTCACGATGCGAATTATTTCATTCACCTGATACGAATAATTATATTTCAATAGTCAGAATGCAAATTGCATAGGCTACATTAGGTTTTGCTACGTAGTACAAGCCATAATTATTGTCCTACCTAGCAACAACTGAATACATACAATTTGCATTGTAAATATTGCGATATATACAATTTCTCGTAATTGGTGAACAAAATAATTCGTATCGAGGCGCTTCACAAAGGCATATGCACGAATTTGGTTACATTACGAAAATGGCTTATTAAATGAACTCAATACCCGAGGTCGTATGTTCGATCCTCGCTGTGTGATTACCTCCTGAGACAAGATGTTTAACCCTTATCTGACCTCTCGACCCAGGCATATTAAATGCGTATCTGGCAATTATGGGGTTACCACAATTGTGGGGCTCACAGGAAGAGAAGTAGTAACAATAAAGTGGCTACCCTGGTTAATAATTATTCCATATTATTATTATACCAATGAATACTTAGAATCAAATCTAGTCTACTGACGAGAAACATTCGAAAGGGAATTCCATTGTTCTGAGTTGATTTCCTTATTCTTCCGATATAGGGCTGATTGGTAGTGTTTAAAACCATTATTATGTCTTTCTTTCTGTAGGTGATGTACGACTGGTTGATGGTAGTTCCTCTCTGGAAGGAAGGGTAGAGGTGTATTATGATAACGTGTGGGGTACGATATGCAACCGAGGATGGGATAGTACAGACAGTGGTGTAGTCTGCAGACAGCTAGGTTTGTATAAAAACACTCGTTATGTTTACAATC
Organism: Strongylocentrotus droebachiensis; assembly: GCA_035222895.1. Lineage (NCBI taxonomy): Eukaryota > Metazoa > Echinodermata > Echinoidea > Camarodonta > Strongylocentrotidae > Strongylocentrotus > Strongylocentrotus droebachiensis. The sequence goes on along the minus strand of JAVYIG010001237.1, from coordinate 273,521 downwards.
AAATAAGCAGAACAATAGTTATTGAGAAGCAATAATGTAGAAATGTGTATACAAAATATAACGTATTTTTGCTTTTTCATATAATACATTAGTTTTTGGACAAGACAAAATAAGGAAACCAACAAAAACCTGCTAAAAATCACTTTCTCTCAAACTACTCCGAAAAAAATGAGACTGCGACTAAAAGTACGTTGGTCACGACTACTATAGCTAAATTTCTTCTTATTCATATTCTTCAATCTTCTTCTTCTTCTTCTACCTTTTCTTTTTTCATCTTCTCATCCTAGTTTTTCTTCTTTATTTTTATCATTCTTATTATACTTCTTTGAATCGACTTGATTTGAATTTGTAATTAATATGTGTAACTATAACAAAAGTCTTCTTCAAAGCCATTGGTATATATATAATAAAGAATTCATAACAAAGTTTCACAAAACAATGAGTTATACAAACGCAGATTGCAATGTAAATAAGATATCAAAAAGGAAGTACAAAACTGCTTTAAAAGAAATTACAAACCAGGATTTGTAACAAGAGAAAATGGGTAAGAGCAGGGAATGCTGAAGAAGAAAAAGATTTAAAAAAGAAGCATGAAAAGGGAAACGCCCAAAAGAAAAGAAATGGGGAGAGAAAATCATAACCCCATGTTTTTTTTTTTAATTATTATTTCTCAAACATCATTTTGAATGGGTAGCTTGTCATAGCCGAAATGATATTGAATAGTACATTTAATTTAATACAGATATAGTCATTTGATATGTTGTGGGGATGAGCCTCAGACAACCATAACATTTCTAACCCATCATCCTTAAAATGCATATTATTGTATGTCTCGGTTAATTTATGACTTTGTCTTTCATCGACTTTTAATTGTCTTTGACATTAAATACAAACGTATTTGGTCGATATTCCATGTTTTTGGAAGTAAAGGAATTAACGACGTCAGAATCATGGTTCAGTTATCAAACCGGGGCTCCCAATGATGAACTCATTTAGGCCAGGTATTCCAACATTTATTCATGTTTGTATAATCCCACTTGTGAAATGGGACACCCTTTTTGGCACAAAGGTTATTTTACACAGGACTTCACTTTAGACAATAACAGGGGCTTTTTTATAGTGAAATTTCCACTGCCATTTTTAATATAGGTTTTCAAGTTTCTTTGAGTAGTCCAAGTTTCGGGCCTGGCATTCCAACACAACGTATCTGGTTAGCTGACGTACAGTGTGAATCATCCGACCGACGTCTGAACCAGTGTGTTACAGACGACCAGTGGGGACAGACCTCTACATGCCCTCATAACAACGATGTAGGTGTTAGGTGCTCAGGTAATTCTTCCAAGCCTTATGGAATTACCTTTTATTTCCTCGATGACCTATATATTAAAACTGATTATCGACCTTTCTCAACATAATTATTTGTGTATTTTTGTCTGTGCATTTTATTTTGTTACTTTTAAAGTTTCTGTGAAGGAGAGAGATATTTACCTCGAGTGGACCACATGTATAAGTTAGATTATTAACTCCGTAATCATAGACGAATATTTATTCCAAGACAATGATACACAAAAAGGTTAAATTATCCAATCCTGTTTACCCGTCTCGAAAAAAAGAAAAACATATGACTACAGTCATTGTATTTGTTTTCCTCCGTCATATTCACTTTCTTATTAATTCTTATAATAGTATTACTATTATACGAAATTATAAATGCTATGAAGTTCAATACAACAAAATATATGAACCGACAGATTCAACATTTTACCGATTGATGTTATATTTTACAGAGACTGGAGGCTGAGAAAAAAAAAATATAATTGCACGTGAGAATTCTGAATCTTGAAGTGATTATATTTCATTTAATGATGCTATGCTTTTTTTTATTTATTCTACTCGAGAGCAGCAAAAGGCCTATTTTCAACGGAAACCTACAGTCTTCAGAAGCGGATCTAGAGGGGGGGTTGCAACCCCCCCCCCCCCCCCCCCCTCTTGGGCGGCCCAAAAAAAAAAAAAAAAAAAAAAAAAAAAAAAAAAGAAAGAAAAAAGAACGCACGTTGGAGAGAAACCCTTTCAAGTGCAAATATTGTGAGAAGATATTCAACTCATCTGGTAACTTAACCAAACACATGATAACTCTTGATATAACTAGGTATTAAACTGTTACTTGATTTAAAAAGACGTTATCATGCACTGCTTTTTATGGTCTCCATTGTGTTAATAGATGCCAGGAAAACATCACTTACGGGGTTCAAATAAACACCCCAAAAAAAATCGGCTCGCCGCTTCGCGGCTCGTGGGCGATGCTCCGCATCGTCATTATTTTGGTCAAACCCCCCCCTTAGCAAAAAGCTAGATCCGCCCCTGGTCTTAATTTGTTTGAACGTAACCCATATTTATTTTTGCATTTTTCTTAGGCTTAAACGTTGGGATCGCGCCAAATTACCGAGGGTGCTACAGTTTTGCAGACAGTCCTTTATCGCACTCAGCAATTACTTTCCCGGCAAATACTATTGAGACTTGCTTGGAAAGCTGTTCATTAAATTTTATGTTTGCTGGTTTACATGGAGGCATATGTACTTGTGATGACCAGATAAATCCTTCAGCCCAGCCTGTTGATAACACTATGTGTAGAATGCCGTGCCCAGGTAACTCTGCTCAGCTATGTGGCGACGATGAAGTCAACATGGAAGTCATATCTGTTTATTCTGGTGAGTGTTTTCATATCTAAAATAAAGAAATAATTATAAAAAATACAATGTCTGAATGGCAGTCTAAAACAATAATGAAGATAACTAATGTAACGAATAGGCTATACATGTAACATTGCAGGCGTAGGTCTACACAGTGGCGTACGCAGGATTTTTTTCAAAGGGGGGGGGGTTAACATTTTGAAATTGAGTCGAAAATTTCGCAACGACTCCGCCAGCCGCTGAATAAGCGGGGGGGGGGGGGAGAGGACATTTTTTTTTTTTTTTTTTTTAGTCCCCAAAAATCGCAACGACTCAGCTAACCGCTGAATAAGGGGGGGGGGGGGGGGGGGGTTAAGAGCACACTTTTTTTTGTATGGTCTCGAAATTTGAAAATTTGACATTTGTCTTCGTTGGGGGGGGGGGGTAAGGTAACCTCTTTTAGGTTCTTATCCAAAAGCTTATAAGCTTATCGTACTGTCATATCAGTTGTCTGTTAATAGCCAAAAAGGAGTTAACTGATATCATTCTTAAAAGAGTTAATGCCCTTTTGATTATCAACAGATCTCACACGTTCAACAATTTTCCTGATTACAAAGGTCTAATGAAAGATCCATTCAACCTAAACATGTCAGTCTGACAATCTTTTCATTTCAAATTATCTAGTGTCTGTTGGCGATGGCTACGTCTCATCACCATGGTTTCCTGGTAATTACGTCCTATCAAGTACTGATACATCTCAACCAGACAACCTCATCTCCAGGACCGATGTCACTGCGTCATCGGGGATGCTCTTGATTCGAATCCTGGCTTTCGACCTAGCTCCTGGAGACACACTGAGTGTGGAGGTAGGAGGTATGACCATCAGCCCTACAGAATCTGGTGAAACCATACTGTCTGGGCTACTTGAGACGACACTGGTTTTGACTGCGACGTTGACGAGGGCTGCGAACTCGGCTGGAGCATCGGGGTACCTTATCACCTTTACCAGTGAGTTAGCCTTTTATTGCCGGAAAATCAACGTTTGGTGTTTTTAACGCTTTCAATTGACAAAAAAAAGACAATTTTCATACGAGATCGTTTTTCTTACTTACTTAAAGGAAGTAATTTCTAAATTTTTAGTCCCTTCCGTTGGAATAGGATGAGTAGCCTTTCTAGATGGTCCTGAAACATTCGCTATATCGAGTCTCCCTCCCTTCATTTGCGTATTAGTAAAGACGTTATATAACATTTTTTGAAAGTACAAAGTAAAATTAGAGAATTGTTATAATCAACAAGTGGTTAATTCAAATGACTCCCAATCCAATGGGTTGGGGGCCCGGGTTCAAATCCCAGCTAGGCACAAACGTCAATTGGCAAGACATAAATCTACTTTTAACACTACCCCTCCCCCCCCCCCCTTGTAGGTGTACATTGTTAACCTGGCAATTGTAATTATTATCATTACTATTATTGATTATCTTTATTATTAGTATCATTATTACAAGTAGTAGAAGTGGTAAGAGTAGTAGTATGAGTATTATTAGTAGTAGGTCTATCATTAAAGTTGTTATTCTTATCATTATATTCTTTATTTTTATGATCATTATTATCATCATCATCATCATTATTATCTTTATACAGTAGATCCAACCGCAACGATGCCTCAAACTACGCCGACCATATCAACCACCCCGACGACTTATCAACCAGAGATGACCTTATCACCCTCATCATCCTCATCATCATCATCATCCTCATCATCTTTATCATCACCAGTTTCACCAGCCTCACCAGATCCAAACTCTACATCAATCTCTCCAGATGTGGTCCCGACTTCACTCGCTGTGAAAGCGACCCCTCCTCCTTCCAAAGATGAAGCCACTGGCCCTGCCATGACTACAGCCCCTGTCACCATACCTCCAAACCCTTGTAAGCGTTATGCCAATCGGACACCCTGTGTCATTTTGATACAGGACTATGAAAATAATGTGCACCTACGCTTTTGAAATCAACACAATGTTGCTCTGTTCATTTTTCTAACTAATTGCTTTTCTCAATGATCATGGATGATCACACTTTCAAGAGCACATCAAGGACAGCACCAATCACTGACGCAGTCCTACGCCAGTACATTGACGCATCTTGTGCAATGGGCGTTAGAGGGCCTTTGATGTCAAACATCCGGTAAAGCTGCAAACCGCTTTACCTGTTTTTTCTCGAACTTATGCATGAATGTTTTATGCTCATTTCTTACTCTCTATTTCATTACTGACACTGCTCATTTAACCAGTTTTATTTGGCTTCTTTACACTTCTTTCGAATTTGTTTATCAATATATTCATAGGTCTCTCCATTCTTTTTCTCCTCTCGCTCCTTCGCCACTAATCTAAGTATTTTGGAGGTTATCTATTTCTTTTTCTTCTTCCTGTTCTTCTTCGGAAGAGTCTTATAAGGTACAGTGGAGACAGCTTCAGAAAACCTTGGTCGGAGACTCATTTCCTGCCTCCACCTGTAAGATGCTAAACCTATTTTGCACTGCCACTCTATACTTTTACGTCACTTCTTTGCCCTCTCTTTAAAGGTAGGCGTTACTACTGCAGCTAGAAGGGATTAGACCACACAGCGAGCCAACGAGGTCACTGTGACAGGTGGCTATCTCATTAACTCAGCTCTCATTTAACATAAGAAAAAGAGGATCATGGGGGACCAACAGGCACCGATTTGGGAAGTTTTCTATATAGAGGGAGCAAGTAGCTACAAGTAGGACAGTGTGCCTTTAAAAAGTCAAGTTATAATCGCTGGCTTGCCTCCGTCTTTTTCAACTTTCTTAGCATGACATGCATGTGACTGATGAGGAGAACATGGTCGATGTGGCATCCAGCTCCGTGATATCCTTTAGCTTGTCGTATGGAATTTCGGAATGTCCGGTTCATGTTGATGTAGTCAATCTGGTGTCTGGTTTTCTCGCCTGGAGTTTTCAAAGTCCACAGTCGTCTCGGATTTTGAAAAAAACATGTTTGTGTAAATGGTGACTTGTAAACTAATTTATCTCTATACTCTTTCAGTACTGGTTCAAAGTCCATGAGGTCCTACTGTGCTATCAGCCGTGGTGAAAGTTATTACCTGTGACTTACAATGCTTCATGGCCTTTTCCAAATCCTCATAGAATTTGTCTACATCTTCCTCTGAATGACCCGTAGTATAGGTGCGTAAACCTGACCAATATACATATTGAAAGGTTGACCCTTCAACTTAACAAACAGCACTATATCTGGTTTAGACCAAAAGCCAAGTAAACATCTTGATGTAGCAATCGAGAATTGGATATAGCGCAGCCTGCGGCCGGTACCGTTCGCCACACTTTTGATTTAGGACAAGTAGCAGTAGATAGGCTTTCATCGAAAGGGTGCGGTGCGGCACGGCACGGTGTGGTGTGCTCAACGCACCCATTCGATAAAAGAGGGGGGGGGGGGCTTTTCTCGAAAGGGTGCGTTGAGAGCGGAGTACCGTTTTAACACACCCTTTCGATAAAAGCGGGGGGGGGGGCTTTTCTCTAAAGGGTGCGTCGACTAGTCTTTCGCATCAGTCGTTTAAAATGAGGATCTCGGACAAAAGGTAATAGTTGCCAATTTAAGTATATCGAAAATGTATTTAAAAAAATGAAATGGTCTTGATTACAGAGTGGTCTCTTTCGTTATTACTATGTTGATGGGGGAGACAGAGAGAAGGAAAAAAAGGGAAAGGGAAAGGGAAGATAAAAGGAAAGAATAAGAAGAAAAGAGGGAAACTGGGGGGGCGAAGGCCTCTTGCCTCCTCACCCCCCCCCCCCCCGCCAAAAAAATAAATAAGAGAGAGAAAGAGAGAGAAGGGAAAGGGAAAGAAAGAAGAGGAATAAGAAGGAAAGAGGGAAGAGGAAGAAGGAAAGAGGGAAACGGGGGAAGGGCGAAAGGCTCTTACCTCCCCCCCCCCCGCCAAAAAAATAAATAAGAGAGAGAAAGAGAGAGAAGGGAAAGGGAAAGAAAGAAGAGGAATAAGAAGGAAAGAGGGAAACGGGGGGAAGGGCGAAGGCTGTTGCCTCCTAAAATAAATAAGAGAGAGAGAGAGAGAGAAGGGAAAGGGAAAGAAAATATAAAAGGAAATAAAGAAGAGGAATAAGAAGGAAAGAGGGAAACTGGGGGGGGGCGAAGGGCTCTTGCCTCCTCACCCCCCCCCCCCCCCGCCAAAAAATAAATAAGAGAGAGAGAGAGAAGGGAAAGGGAAAGGGAAAGAAAATATAAAAGGAAAGAAAGAAGAAGAAGGAAAGAGGGAAACGGGGGAAGGGCGAACGGCTCTTACCTCCCCCCCCCCCCTCCCGCCAAAAAATAAATAAGAGAGAGAGAGAGAGAAGGGAAAAGGAAAGGGAAAGAAAATATAAAAGGAAAGGGAGAAGAGGAAGAAGAAGAAAAGAGGGAAACGGGGGAAGGGCGAAGGACTCTAATTGCCCCCCCCCCCCCCCGCCAAAAAATAAATCAGAGAGAGAGAGAAGGGAAAGGGAAAGGGAAGATAAAAGGAAAGAAAGAAGAGGAAGAAGAAGAAAAGAGGGAAACGAGGGCAAAGGGCTTTTGCCTCCACCCCCGCCCCCCCCCCCCCCCCCCCGCCAAAAAAAAAAAAAGAAAGAGAGAGAAGGGAAGGGGAAAGGGAAAGAGAAGATAAAAGGAAAGAAAGAAGAGGAAGAACAATAAAAGAAGGAAACCGGGGAAGGGCGAACGGCTCTTGCCTCCCCTCGCCAAAAAATAAATAAGAGAAAGAGAGAGAAGGGAGAGGGAAAGAAAATATAAAAGGAAAGAAAGAAGAGGAAAAAGAATAAGAAGGAAAGAGGGAAACGGGGGAAGGGCGAAGGGCGAAGGGCTCTTGCCTCCCCCCCCCCCCGCCAACAAAATAAATAAGAGAGAGAGAGAGAGAAGGGAAAGGAAAAGAAAATATAAAAGGAAAGAAAGAAGAGGAAGAAGAATAAAAGAGGGAAACGGGGGAAGGGCGAAGGGCTATTGCCTCCCCTCGCCAAAAAATAAATAAGAGAGAGAGAGAGAAGGGAGAGGGAAAGAAAATATAAAAGGAAAGAAAGAAGAGGAAAAAGAGAAACGGGGGAAGGGCGAAGGGCTCTTGCCTTAAAAAGATTAGTGGGGGTGCGACACCCCCCCCCCCCCCCACCTGTCAGGATATTGTCGGTAAAACTGCGCTGCCGTCGGGAAAAATGAGAAAAGGGGGAGTGGAAAAAAGAGAGGAAAAGGGAAAGAAAAGAAAAAAAGAAAAAGAAAAGAAAAAAGAAAAAAGAAAAGAAAGGAAAGAAAAGAGAAGAAAGAAAGAGGAAAACGAAAAAGAGGGAGAGAGGAAAGAAAGGAAAAGAAAGAAAAGAAAGGAGGCAAGAGCCCTTTGCCCCCGTTTCCCTCTTTTCTTCTTCTTCCTCTTCTTTCTTTCCTTTTATCTTCTCTTTCCCTTTCCTTCTCTCTCTCTCTCTCTTATTTATTTGTTGGCGGGGGGGGAGGGAGGAGGCAAGAGCCCTTCGCCCCCGTTTCCCTCTTTTCTTATTCTTTTTCCTATTCTTTCTTTCCTTTTATATTTTCTTTCCCTCTCCCTTCTCTCTCCCTCTCTTATTTATTTTTTTGGCGGGAGGGGGGGGGGGGAGGTAAGAGCCTTTGCCCTTCCCCCGTTTCCCTTTTTCCTCCTTCTTCTTCTTTCTTTCCTTTTATATTTTCTTTCCCTTTCCCTTCTCTCTCTCTCTCTTATTTATTTTTTGGCGGGGGGGTGAGGAGGCAAGAGCCCTTCGCCCCCTCCCCCAGTTTCCCTCTTTCCTTCCCTATTCCTCTTCTTTCTTTCCTTTTATATTTCCTTTCCCTTTCCCTTCTCTCTCTCTCTCTCTCTTATTTATTTTTGGAAGGGGGGGAGGAGGCAAGAGCCCTTCGCCCTTCCCCCGTTTCCCTCTTTCCTTCTTTTCTTCTTTCTTTCCCTTCTCTCTCTCTCTCTTATTAATTTTTTTGGCGGGGGGGGGAGGTAAGAGCCTTTCGCCCTTCCCCCGTTTCCCTCTTTCCTTCTTCCTCTTCTTTCTTTTCTTTTATATTTTCTTTCCCTTTCCCTTTCCCTTCTCTCTCTCTCTTATTTATTTTTTGGCGGGGGGGGGGGAGGAGGCAAGAGCCCTTCGCCCCCGTTTCCTTCTTCTTCCTCTTCTTTCTTTCCTTTTATCTTCTCTTTACCTGTCCCTTTCCCTTCTCTCTCTTATTTATTTTTTAGCGGGGGGATGCAAGAGCCCTTCGCCCCCGTTTACCTCTTTTCTTCTTCTTCTTCCTCTTCTTTCTTTCCTTTATATTTTCTTTCCCTTTCCCTTCTCTATCTCTTATTTATTTTTTGGCGGGGGATAGGGAGGGAGGAGGCAATTAGAGCCCTTCGCCCTTCCCCCGTTTCCCCCTTTCCTTCTTATTATTCTTCTCTCTTTCCCTTTCCCTTCTCTCTCTCTCTCTCTTTTAATTATTTTTTGGCGGGGGGGGGGGGGGGAGGTAAGAGCCTTTCGCCCTTCCCCCGTTTCCCTCTTTTCTTCTTCCTCTTCTTTCTTTCCTTTTATATTTTCTTTCCCTTTCCCTTCTCTCTCTCTCTCTCTTATTTATTTTTTGGCGGGGGGGGGGGGTGAGGAGGCAAGAGCCCTTCGCCCCCTCCCCCCCCCCCCCCCCCCAGTTTCCCTCTTTTCTTCTTATTCTTTCCTTTTATCTTCCCTTTCCCTTTCCCTTTTTTCCTTCTCTCTGTCTCCCCCATCAACATAGTAATAACGAAAGAGACCACTCTGTAATCAAGACCATTCCATTTTATTTAATACATTTTCGATATACTTAAATTGGCAACTATTACCTTTTGTCCGAGATCCTCATTTTAAACGACTGATGCGAAAGACTAGTCGACGCACCCTTTCGAGAAAAGCCCCCCCCCCCTCTTTTATCGAAAGGGTGTGTTAAAACGGTACTCCGCTCTCAACGCACCCTTTCGAGAAAAGCCCCCCCCCCCTCTTTTATCGAATGGGTGCGTTGAGCACACCACACCGCGCCGCGCCGCACCGCACCCTTTCGATGAAAGCCCAGTAGATAACTCATTACTCCGCAGGCTAGACTGTATTTAAAACAGAGCATCCAATATATCTAATATCAGTAGGTACCCTGTCAATGATTACAAATAGCATACTCGAGCTCTTTTCCATACATGCGGTTCTTTATTCTGTTCGGGTATACAAGTGAGGTGTAAGCCCCTACTCGAAGGTCTTTTATTTTCATCAAAGATGGGGGATGCTTTCAATAGACTTGGATGTGGAAGACCCTTTGTATTTACTCGTGCAAGTTAAGGGCTTTTATATAAGACGAGTAAAACTCTGCCCATCATTATTCGCATGTTAAAAAGTTGTTTATTTACTAGACGAAAATAAGGATCGTACTGTAGAGAGTGAAACAAAAATATAACACATTCGCATCCAACCGGGTACCTGGGGGAAAGGAGCTATGTAGGTATAAAACTCCTTGATCATGGACATCAGTGTCGTGCATGGGCTTGAAATCACGTATGACCTCGTTTGGGATCAATGAAATATTCATTTGACCACTATTTCAGTTTCCAACATAATATTATGAAAAATATAGTGCCATCCCAAGTTTTTATCTTTCATATTCCTTTCCCTTAAAGCCAACATGTAGTCAAGACGCTCAAATTAATCGGTGTACTAAACTATTAAATCTTCCTTATCTCTTTATTGTTTCTAGCTTCCACACCTTATGCTGTTAGACAGTGTATGCCATGGCTTATTCCCGTATTAGCTTCTGTTAATGTTTTGCAATTCATCATCATATCTGTTCTGCTAATGCTGTTTTGCTACCAGCGAAGGTAAGTACATCAACCAAAACATCAATAAAAAAACTCTAGAAACAACAAACTGTCATAAAAGAAAATACTTCTTTCCTTCGAAAATGTGAATTTTCTCTTTTTTACAGTTTGTTATTATTTCCAGACTAACACTAATTGTATAAGTATAAGTTTTCATATTCTATTATGGAATGAATCATTAACACATTGTTTTCTTTCTTTTGTTGAGGAGGGGGGGGGGGGCTCAAATTCCATGACAAAACTATTACATTTAAAAGAGGGCAGGGTATATGATTAAACAATGCTAAAATACTGTTCCCTAAATATTGGCATACTTTGTTCAAAATTGTCCTGCATGTTCAAAATTGTCCTGCATGTCAAAATTTTAAAAATATCAGGTAATATATTGCCTAGCGTAAGGTTCATTATGTATCTAACCAATGTTGGTCATTTCTTTATCTATCCAGAGTGATATTGTCCTATTAGGCTCAAAATCAGCCATGCACAAAGAAGACGGAAGACTTGACGCAACAAACTAGAGTTGACAAGGACTTAACTCCGTTTCGTTGACGATTAGCCATGCACAAAGAAGACGATAGACTTATTGACGCATGGCTGATCAACGAAACGGAATAGTCTTTTGTCAACTCTGTTTGTTGCTACGGCAGGTAGCCAGTGAAAAACCAATTTGTTTAATCAAATTATGGAAATGCAAGTATCACTTTAACCAAAAAAAAAGAACTTTGTTATTCCTGGCTCATTTTTTCTGATTGAGGTGGCATATGAAAGGGCAAAAATGAACTTTCTAGAAATGTGATTTTCCCTATGAAATTTAGAAACCGCCCGCCAAATGACTTTTTGGTACCCTCTCTTCAAATTGTTTTCAATCGCTCATGCGTTAAATATGCATCATATGAGTTTCATCGAATGACAGAAGAGGATCTTAACTTTACAAATATGTGTCATTTATCAATTATAATGTTGATTAAATTATGATTAAACATCGATAATTCTCAGTTTCATTTTTTTCTTTTTTTCACTTGTATTAATAATGATTAATGATGATTATGATGAAACGATGATGATAGTTTCTATAATCATGTTGATGATGAGGATCGTGATGGTGATGATGATATTGATGTTGGTAGTGATGATGATGATGATGATGATGTTGAGAATGATGATGTTGATGATGATAAAAGTGATTTGAATGATGATGATTTTCATGATGATGGTAATGATGACGGTGATGATAATGATGAGAATGAAAATGTTGATGAAGATGAGAATGATGTTGATGATGATGGAGATAGTGATTAGAATGATGATGGTGATTATGGTGGTGATAATAATGATAATGATGAGAATAATGATGTTGATGATGATGATGATGAAAGTGATTTGAATGATGATGATGTTGTTGATGATGATGATGATGATGGTGGTGATGGTATTGATGCTGATGCTGATGATGATGATAGTGATTATAATGTTGATGATGGTGATGATGATGTAAATAATGATGCTGATGATGAAGACGATGATGATGATGATGAGGTGATGATATTGATGATGTTGATGAATATGATGATAATGATGAAGGTCAAGAAAATGGTGATAATGATCCTGATGAAGATTATGATAGTGATTTAAATGATGATATTGACGATGATGAGAATGATGATGATGATGATGATGATGGTGGTGACGATGATGATGATGATGATAATGATAATAATGATAATAATGATGATGATGATGGTGATGTTTGTAATAAGAATAATAATGTGATTTATGACCATATTTGCATAATTTAAATTTTTCAAAAAATTTAAATTATCATAGTATTCTATACACTTCACTTGACATGCGTGCACATTTTCGCCCGTCTTGATGCGCGCAAGGACATGGTTTTGACCAAAGGGTGTGACCCGCCTAAAGTTTACCCATGACGTCAAGTTTATGCATATGAAATATCCTTCAGAAATGATAATTTATGACGGAAATATGGTCAATAATAGAAATTAACAAAATGGCGCCTAAATGACGTCACGCATCAGTAATAAAAAAAATCATCTTCATTGGGATCAATTATAATGCATAGGCGCATGGCATTCATTAGGTATGGAGCGAACAAAATCCATACAGAAAAAAAGGGTAACAAAAAAGGGGGAAAGGATAGATACACGGCAGATCACCTAATAATAGTCGGGTATAAAATACATCGACAATGTTTCTAAGCGCTTCACCCCGGTATTAAGATTCAGGCTTGCCCGCTCACAATGTATCAATTTTTCCATCCACTGGGGAGCATTTCAGCGCAATTTTTAATGGCACTGAAACTACAAAGACGTATGCACCGGTGCATGCATCCTACTTGGATGGAGAGTGATGAATGTGGATTAATACGGATTTATTCATGTGATTATTTTGTCTGTAACAGACGCAAAGTACCAACCAGCACACTAAGAAAAAATGGTGCAATTATGCACCTTTAGGGGTTCAAACCGATGCAAAAATAGCAGCACCTTTAGGGGTTAAATTCTGCACCTTTTTAAAGGTGCAATCCTGCACCCTTCAAAAGGGTGCCAGATTGAACCTTTTGGGGGAAATGTTAGTACCCTTTATGGTTCAATCCTGCACCTTTAGGGGTGCAAACCGATGCAACAATAGCAGCACCTTTAGGGGTTAAATCCTGCACCCTTTAGGAGGGTGCCAGAATGCACCTTTTAGGAGATATGTTAGTACCCTTAATGGTTCAATCCTGCTCCTTTAGGGGTGCAAACCGATGCAATAGCAGCACCTTAAGGGGTTCAATCCTGCACCCTTTAAAAGGTGCAATCCTGCACCCATCATCGAGGAATACTCGTGACATTTGCTCGTACAAATATACATATAAAACATGCATGATGTTTCTTGGTTAGTAATCATAAAATCAATATATATATTGCTAAAACGTGAATGTAATTGTAACATGATCAGACAAAATAATCTATTGGTTAATGATTGCCGAAGGAAAATACAAATCACAAAATTGATGTGCATTGTCATAATTTGCTTAACAAATCATATGATAAATGTATTTTTATGTGAACACGTGGAAAGTAATCATGAATATGCATGCAATATGCAAACTTTTATTTTGCACCTTTTTGGGTTGTTAGGGTTCATTTTTGTAGGAAGGGTGCAAAATCTTATATTGCACCCTTTTTTTAACCCCTTTTCCTTCAATAGGGTTCATTTTTATATAAAGGGTGCAAACTCTTATTTTGCACCCTTTTTTGCACCCTTTTTTCTTAGAGTGAGGAGTGGAGAGAACGAAACAGATCCTTACATGGACCTACAACCCAGAACCGAGGCAGGCAGGACATACCAGGAGATGGCTATCACCTCAACGGCTTCGTCCAAAACACCAGAAGAAAGTCGTCTACCATCACCAAACCTGATTTATGAGAACCAGAATGTTATGCAGATTGCACACAAAATAGAAGAGGGTGCTCATGTTTATATTGTACTTCCCCAAAATAACAATAATTAGAAGCTTTATAAAAACACAATATAAATGTCAGCAATCTTCCTTTTCATTTTAGAGAACAACATCAACAGATTATTATATTTTTTTTTAATTCTGTTTTTAAAGCAATACAAAAATAATCTCACATAATGCTCACATTGGCAAGAGTAACTGGAAAAGAGGATTATTTTTAAATCGATTCCATTCAATTTTATGTAATTCAGTTTACAAAAAATATTACATGTAACAATCGGATATATTACATAAAATACACATGAACAACATATTGGACTAGCACATAAAAATAAACTTAATAGGCTGCAACCTGAAAGGATATATAATACTTATAAAGGTTGAACCATTTTCGATAACAAAAAATATGAAACATATTCGTTAATGAACATTATTCAAGACACGAATCAAAACAACAAACATAAATACAAACAAACCAAATATGTCTTGATTTAAAATGATTAGTGCAATTTACCTAAAATAAATTGTTTTACCTACGTTTTAATACATTTACACTAGCAGAATTATGTATGTAACGAAGAAGAGCAATCCACAGAATGGTCCTTGGAAGAAAAGAAAAAAAATCGTTTTTGGTTGAGTAATGTACGAATCAATGGCAAATGAAAAATTTGAGCATTTTTATTTCTATAACTATGAATATTATAATGCTAAATATCACTAGCGATATTATTTTCGATGAATATTATAGTTTGATATACAACATTTGGGAATGGAATCACGAAAAATTGTTATGATATAAATGCTTGAAATTACCTACTCGTAATTAATATACATCCCTTTATTGTAACATGTTTAATGAGTAAAATATTGGATTGGTATTGGCAAGAAAGAAAAATGATTAATAGTTCTTATTCAGGTTTTGTAATTTACACAATCTATCTTGATGAATTAAAGCAGCATTGCCCCCAAACTTTAATAGCATAATAAAAGTAAGGGTACACAATGGCATAGTATGTCATTTTGAGAAGACTGGTGATGACGTTGGTGATGATGATAATGATAGTGATTAGAATGTTGATGGTGTTGATGATGATGATAATGAAAATGAATATCATGATAATAATGAAGTAATGATGATAAGAATTATGATGATGATCATAATTATGAGAATGATGATGTTTATGATGGTGATAATGATGCTGATGATGATGATGATGATAAGGGTTAGAATGATGATGATAATGATAATGATGAAGACGATAATGATGATGATGATGATGATGATAATGATCATGATAGTGCTTTAGAACTTTATCATGAGAACACTAGCGATGGTATAGATACCATCATGAGGCGATGGTATAGATACTACAACAAAGTAGAAAACAGTAGAAAAAAGAAAAAGCCCAGGTTAAAAATGAAATCCGAGGTTCAACTAGTTCTGTCACGATTTTTGTTCGATCCGTTATATTTTTTTGAGGTTTAATCGTGTCCTACTTTGGTCGGATGCAGACCGAGCACCGTCACTTCTCACTCTGAGCTGTACGATCACTTGGTATTAGGCCGTGGGACGAGGCACCGACAGCGGCCTAACTTTCGTACATATGGTACTCGGCCCTACGCAATAAACATCTTAGAATTACCTTTAAAATATGCAAAATCCGAATCCTGATGTACTTAAAAAGACAACTTTCACACTGACGAGACATTTTTTTAAATAACCATTGCGCTTTACAGCTCACAAAACGCCGAAGTCATCGGGAACAAAATGGCAGCCCCTCAGAACCACACGCCGATAATCGCTACACTCATGCGTGTAACACAACGCTGATGCAAGTGTTATTTTAAAAGGGGCATACTGATCGGAAAGATGTGACAAGCTCATAGAAATCACACTATGTTTTAATACTATGGATAATATGATAGGTAACATCTAGTCATTTATTCCGGTTCATGACCAAACCAAATATACACGCTTATTTTTAATTAATGAATGTTGGGTTATTAGATAAAGAGTTTATTCAACTACAAGATAAGAATAATTTATATGTCTCTACAACCGAAGACTTTATTTCATAAATATTGCTGCACCTAAAAACAATTTTACCTAACTTCAGCCTGTTGTTTTAACCTGTCTTTTCAACAAAAATAAATAGATAAAGAAATACATTTTTCAATGCAACCAAGTATTTATTCAATCGCTTTATGTGTTGGATTTACTTCAAAAAAGAAATACACATAACCTGCAAAAAAAAGTAAATATTTACTCTAAAACTTGAATATTATTTTCAATGCTTATCATTATAACAGGAAATTCAGGCAGCTGAAATAAAAATAGACCTCCGTGATATTGAAAGCTCTATAGAAAGAAACACCTAATCCCTGTACTTTCTTAACAAACTAAACTAACATCCCTGTTAATATAGTCATTCTAAACATTAATATGTCTTTTCAATTATCCTACCATTAATTACATCTACTCACAATACCTCAAAACTGCTTTGATATAAAGCTTCTCCTGGGTTCGTCTCCTCTAGTTTGCGTGCAGAACATCCTGGTTGCTGCCTTTTATCAAATGGCACGGCTGCAATTAAGTCTTTATCCTGGAAATGGTGAAGTGATGTTTGACTTCCCTCAGTTTGAGGGGGGATACAGCAAAAGGAAGGGGGGGACAAAACGGAAAATACAAAAAATCAAGTCCATGAATAAAAAACACAATATTTTATATCAAACTTCTTCATTAATTTTTTCTTCTTAAAAAGCTGTTAATCCTGTCTCACTTTGTTTTCATTCTCTCAAATGTGGTTAAACCAACGAAAATAATGAATACTCAATCTACCTATTATTATGACTAGTCTGCTCCATCAAAAGAGTCATCAAACCAATAAAAGAAGCATGGTACGACAAACAAAATTGTTCAAATAATTGCAATACAAAATGTTACCGAGTGTTGCTATTCAACATACTTGAAATGTCATTTTGTTAAAATTGTACAAATGGACATCACAACTCTTTTTTTAACAATATTGATATTTCAAATTCTCTTTCACAAAGTACAACTTATGAATCACGGCTATGAATATGTACAAAGAAATAGGAAATACAATTGTGGAAATTGTCATTAAAATCACATCTAAACACTGTCAATACGTAGAGGGAATGACCTTGAACTACATGTATTTAACGCGGTACCCTGAGAGATTTTCTGACCATCTTAAAATTCTCAATTCTCTGTTTGAGATGAATATTTAATCATGGGTTTCATGATTATATCTTGATAGAATTATCCGCCCAGTACACTTAGGTACCATTTTCATTTGAATCTCTGCATGCATGACTGAACATCAGACAATCTTTACAAGACTACCAGATCTCACTTGCGCCAAGTTGCTGGGTGAGGAATAAAATAGTGTTCTGAACAAAGACAGCCAGACAGACAAACACACACACACACACACACACACACGCACACAAATGAGCGTTCCATTCCCGACAAGGCCCATCACCCAAACTGTTACTTTTTGTCGGGACGAAAAGTTGAGTGGCCGCTGTCCTCTTGGCGCGTATTGGCGGATGTTGTGCTTCATGATGATGATGATGATGATGATGAAGATTAAAATGATGAGAATGATGATGATGATGATGACATGATGGTGGTAGTGAATGTGTACTAAAGGGAAAGATTGTCAGGGTTAGCCACTTAAACATTCAGCGATCTTGATAAAAAAATCAATGCTTAATCAGAAAAAGGGGAAATTATGAAACAATTGTCACCGTGTGTGTTGTGTGCGAGTGTGCGTATGTGTGCATGCGTTTATGTGCGTGTGCGTGCGTGTGCGTGTGTGTGTGTGTTTGTCTGTCTGTCTGACTCTCTTTGTTCAATTCACTGTTTTGTTCCTCACCCAGTAATACAAGATACAAGATACAAGATATTTTATTTGGTCTTTGCAAACAAGTTACATATAAAATTGTTTTCCACTAGCGTTACAGTCATATTCAATAAAATACATAACTACAAGAAATAAATACATCACGTTTATAGAATGAAATACATGAAATAAGGAACAAATACATGCAAGAGATAATGAAGCGACAAAAATGGTCATTGGTACATGTACTTCAAATCATGAGTTTCAGAATTAAGCCTTGGTCATTGGTATTTCAAATCATACAATTAATTTCCAACGCAGAAGTTTAACGTTTAACCTGTGAGTTGAATTTATGAACAGAGTCGGGTACAAATGAATATCTGAATCGTGACAAGCGATGGGGTGGGGCGAAGTCGGATACCAGAACGATTAAATGAATAAAATAAATGAAGTGGATGGGTATTGTCGTTCATGATTGCACAGACCTTATCAACAATTTGCTCAGTACAATGAGACTCGACAGAAGCTAAGTCTACCCCGATTATGCGTTGTGCTATTTTACGTGGCCTTTCCAATTTCTTCTTGTCCTATTTTGAGAGATTGCCAAATGAACATATAATATTGAAAAGCAGGACACTCTGTATTGTTGAATTGTAGAACAGGGTCAGGATAGTTGCATCTATATGGAAACTTTTCAACTTACGCAGAAAAAACAACCTTTTGTTAACTTTCTTATACACCGATTGTTTGTTATCCCTCCATGATAATTTGTCATTTAAGACAGTTCCAAGATACTTATAGTTTCCAAACTGTTCAATCGCCTCATTATGAATGATCACACTCTCGTGGTCTGTACCTTTTCGACGGAAGTCGATTACCATTTCTTTCGTTTTGGTCGTGTTTAATGTTAAGTAATCACATCAGCGAATGAATTCGTCTACCTGTGAGAAATAATCATTCGCCTGATCAGACAAAAGAGCAACAATTACGGTGTCATCAGCATATTTGAGTATGCTACAGCAAGAAGTTGAGCTTACACAATCACTTGTATATAGTGAAAACAAAACCGGGGATAAGACACACCCACGAGGGGCACCTATGTATGTAGTCACCGTAAATGACTGATGACCACCCGCCTTTACACACTGTGTTCGACCTATCAAGAAGTTGTGAATGCATCTAGTCAATATAAGGTCTACATTCATTCTTATCAGCTTACGAGCCAGACAGTGAGGTGCAATAGTATTAAACTTGCCGCAAGTGAGATTTGGCAGTCTTGTAAAGATTTTCTGATGTTCAGTCATGCATGCAGAGATCCAAATGAAAATGGTACCTAAAATACTGGGAGGATAACTCTATCAAGACATATCATGAAAACCATGATTAAATATTCATACTTCAAACAATACAACTTTTAAAAAGTGGGACATTTTTTCTGCCTCACTCTGTATAGGCAAGTTTAATTGGAAGAAACCATCGTAGATGAAGCACGCCATCTAGCGATGATCTTTGCTAGTGAGAATCAAAGCCTTTTGTACCTTTTGATAACATCACTCGACCGTTCAATACTTCTATGCTTATTTCGCTTGAATCAAATGTAATTTAAAATTTCTCGCAATTTGTATAATAAATTTGACTAACAATAGAGCTATCACTCATACTGTAGACACTACAGTGAATATAAACCTCGTTGACTTGTATCAGTTGAAAAGACATTTCATATAACCAACATAGTTGATACTCCAGTCCAGACAAGACCAATGCTAGATCGATGACGTACTGAACAAAATCCGAGAATGGCCAAGATTTGAAATGGTATCATTGGGTTTGAGTTGGTTTAGCGGTGAGATTGGGTTATTATAAATTCGAAAAAGATGAAGTTCATTTAGTGTCAGATAGCTTAAGAGGAATGTAGTGGCAAGCAGAAACATCCACGTCATGAACACAAAACGACATGATTGTTGAAAATCGCAACAATGCATTAAAACTTAGAGGTAGCACGCACCTTTACTGGCGACCGAACATTTGTACCTGCGACAATTGCTTCGGGTTATATTTTCGTCAAAGTTATAGAGTTAAAGTTAGGAACACAATTTTGGCTAAAGGTTAGGTTTACAGTATCAGGGTTAGGGTTACATATTTACCATACTCTAGAATGAAATAACTATAGAGAGGCTACGTTCTCAAAACTCTGGCTGACTTGTTACTCCTTGGGTTAAAACCAAGTGGGGGAGCGAACCTTCGCTCATGCTAGGCCTTCATTGTGGAATACTCTCCCTCAATGGATTAAAAATAGCAGTTCTGCTGAAGTGTTAAAAACAATCTTAAGAAATATCTGTTTGATTGATTGATTTTATTCGTCAAGTATAGTACATTGAATGCATACATAAAGCAAAATGGAACGAGAAGATACATTGACAGGATAACCCATGAAAGCCGGAAAAGGCTTATTTCCAACGGGGTCCTATAAAGTACGTGTACAGTACGGCATGAGAATAAAATATCACAACTAATAACTACTACGAATATTACGAATAAATAATATAACATAAACAACAACAAAAATTTCTAGAACTTATAGCAAACAATGATCTACGGTATATTATGCAAGATTAAACTTAAAAACATGCGCTACACATAATGAACTGTGATTTAAGATAACTGATATTACTGTTCTGGAAGGGATTCATGCTTTAGGTATTGTTTTAATACACTTTTAAAGTGTGAAAAATTCTTAACTATTTTGACATGTTTTGGGAGAGAATTCCAAAATTGGATACCATTAAAATAAAAAGAGTTTCCAATTTGTCCTTTTCGCTTAGGTAAAACAAAATTAAAATGACTATTTCTTGTATCGTATCCATGGATACTTGAGACACGAGTAAAATTATTAGTAATATAATGATCTACATCTGAGTAGTATATTTTATGGACATGGTGTAACACGAGTTGTTTAGACCTTTGACCTACATGGAGTATACCTGCTTCTTCAAGTTCATTTTTCCCGACGTGTGTTCTTGGGCCTAAGCAATTAATAAATCTTACCATCTTATTCTGAATTATTCTTAACTTTTTCTTATCCATCTTGCCCAGACTGCTGTACCAAGCAGCATTAACATAATCAAATAAACATTGTATCAAAGCAAAACACAAAATACGTCTCGACTTCATGTTCATACAAGTTTGGTATCTATACAAAAATTTTAAGCGAGAATTAGCCTTTTTGGCAATTGAATCTACCAAAGCTGTCCATGACAGATCACTAGTTAAATTTATTCCTAAATATTTTACTGAATCTTTTCTCTCAATCACTTGATTATTATAGGTAACCTTGAAGTCACGTGTATATTTAAACTTTCCCTTCGAACAAAATAAAATACTTTCTGTTTTTCCAACATGTAAACTAAGCTTGTTGTCTGTCATCCATTCAATGCATTTTGCCAATTCTGCACTTAGTTTTTCTTCAATTGACTTAGGATTTGTATCTGAATATAGTAACACACTATCGTCAGCATATAAAAGTAATTTAGAATCATTAACACAAGTACACATATCATTAATATAACACATAAAGAGAATGGGGCCTAAAATGCTCCCTTGTGGAACCCCGCATTTAATAGGCAGGGAATCAGATATTACCTTCTGCATAGTTACCACTTGATGACGATTAGTTAAATATGATCTAAACCATTTAACACATGCCGAATCCAAACCCATCACTTCCAATTTCTTTAACAGTATGTTATGATTTACAGTATCAAAGGCTTTTTGTAAGTCCAGAAGAACCATTCCAACAAAGCGCCCTTGAGAAACTTCATTCCTAACAAAATCCGATAAATGTATTAAACATGTTTCAGTGGAATATCCGTTACGAAAGCCGGACTGAAATTCATATATTAACTTTTTTTCTTGAAAATATTTCTCTATTTGAGCATGAACCGATTTTTCCAAAATTTTTGAAACTACGCTTAAAACACTGATAGGCCTATAATTACCAACGTCAGTTTTGTCTTTCTTTTTATGTAGCGGTGTTACTTTTGCAATTTTCATGTCGTCAGGAAAGGTAGAAGACATAAGAGATAAATTGATTATATAATTCAAAGGTTCATACAAATTTCTCGCCCCATCTTTTAAAAATCTGGCTGGTATCATATCTAGTCCAGTACTTTTCGATACTTTCAACTTGTTTAACTCATCTAACACAAACTTTTCTGTAACTGGAGAAAAGTGAAAACTATCTTTTGAGATGTCTTTCTCGTCATAAAACTTTTGAAATCTTTCACTGTCGGCATGGAATTTGTTCGTGTTTACTGGTAATTTACACGCTAACTTGTCAGCCACAGTTGTAAAATAATTATTGAACTCATTTGCTATTCTTGATTTATCATGACATAATTCTCCCTGGACATTAATAACTGTCTCTTGAGCACTTTTCCCTTTGCCTTTTAGACCTAAACCCTTCAAATTTTTCCATAACTTCCTGGAGTCATGTTTGTTTTCTTCAATTTGATCTTGAAAATATTCGACTTTAGCTCTTTTAACCTTTCTTTGTACTAGCTTAATTTAGCTTATAATTGATTGCCATTACCTTTTATGTCTGTACCTTTCCTATTGCACTTTTTTTATATATTATGTATCATGTATTTCATTTTTTGCACAAGCTGCGCCTTGAGCATTTGACTGTCAAGGGGATTTGGCGCCTTATAAATCTTATGTATGAATATCTCTACAACATACATGTATTATGTTCAAATACATGACAACCACTCAGCTTGTGGAAACCTAGTAGAGATTTATCACTAAATTTCAATTTTCTTTTGTTGCACAAATATTTTACAAATAGGATCATTCTCAGAACGTCATGGGGTGATACTTGGCGAACTGTGGACTTCATGTATTGAGTACTCTACAAACAGGCGGTGCCCTGTTGCAGTTTATAGATACAATGAATAACAAAAATGACAAAAGAAAGAACTTTTCTGGTCGGTCGCATCCCGCATATCACACACACACACACCCCAATTGTACCATTGACTATGACGTTGACATATTTCTGTAAGGTTGACTGCACTAACTATATGAATATTTCAAAAGATATTTCTCTCTTTGGGTGAACTTTGGTTTCGGAAAGAGGAATACGAAAATATGATGTAGCATACACAATCTGAAAAGACGTCGCACACCCATATGTTCTTGTACGTTAGTTGTATACTCGCCCTTGCTCAGAGCGTGGATAGGACTACTCAATGTTAAAACTTTTACCATGATTGTGTGAATGGATTTTAATTGATTATCCACCATGGATTCTCTGATTTTATTCTGGACTCAAGTCATCTTACTAGTTTCAACAGGATCGGGAATATTAGGACAATCTCCAGGTAAAAGTATATCATTATAGCAATATGAACAGTGTTTTTGCAATACACTATAATGCCACGCCTTTGGTAAATTGACGTGTATAAATAATAACTACTTGAAATAACGGGCACTATATTAAAGAAAATGAATTCTCACAGAATCGAACGAAACTTACACTGAATGTTCAAGATTACAAATAAATGTCATTTGCCAAACAATTTTGGTAGAAAATGTATACGGGCTGAGTAATGAGCATGAAAAGATAAGGAAATCAAGGTAAGTAGGCCCGACACCATTTGTGTAGTCCCATATACATCTTTCTGTGTACAGGGCTTGTTACTGTACCAAGACTGGGCCAAATTTATTATGATTTTAATGACTCCAGAACCTTGCAGTACACACAAATACTTACATGTATACATGATCAACTTTTTCTGATCCATTTCACACCTTTTCTTTCACAATGCAATCGCATGACCAGAACTCAACTTTGTCTTTTAGAGTTTAATACAATTGTACTCACGTTTGGTTAAAAAGGGAAATGTGTTTGTTTGCTTCAAAAGAGTTAGGTAAAATTTTACCCAACAAACATGCATGCTCCCTACGCTTTTTTCACCCAACATGAGTAAATTATCCAACTCCTTTTTGCAGTGTAAAACTTTCAATAGATCAAAGGATCACAAAGTATAAAGTTTACACAAGAAACTAATATATTTTGATAATGTCTCATGTACGCTACCGACACAACCATTAGGTTGGTATATTTTGATCAATTACAATTCAATCAAGTGATAGAAATAGTTATGCAACAAGAGTAGAAGAAAAATAATGGCGTGGATGTGTATGGAGGTAGAGCAATGTTATGTAAATCCATATAATGATGTAATAGTTACAACATGTACAAATATAATGAATTATATTCATTTGTACCATTCCCTCATGCATGCGAAACCTAGAATGAAAGAAATGGAAATGTTCAATTTGACTCTACAGTGGCAGTGTTAAATGTTCTTGATAATAATTTACATAGGTCATCTATATCGTGTACTTCCTTAAAAACAGACTATACTAAAGTAAAATGTTCATGTTCGTATACTGTACTGTGAAATATAGAATTGAGCAATTCCATAAATAAGCAAAAGGTCAAAATTTCAAAACTAACTGAATGTAATATATTTAGTCTCATTCGACAGCTAAAACATTACAGTTTATTTGTTTTTGTTTAATGACTAATCCATGTTATTCTGTTAATCATTTTTGTTATTCTAAACCTGAATTTCATAGATCCTAATAACATTAGTAAACTCAAAGCTCAGATGAGCTTCAAAACCTTTCAAGCTATCGACTTATTATTATTTCACATGTAAATCAAAATATCATTAGAAGATTTTGTATTTACGTTCTTGAAATCAAAGTTACTAGGTGTGTACAAATAAAGTTATTCATATTGTATGTCTCTTGGCTTTTGATGTGTATTTTTAAGTAGTCGTTACAGTCTTTAGCTTCATGAGAGTACATGTACTTGTAGATTTGTAAAATAATGTTCAATCTTAATCAAATGAATTTGAAAACAGATTGAATCTAATTATAAGACCCTGACAATTGTCATTAAGCAGCATTTCAACAAGATATTTTTCACGGAAAATCTTCGCGTTTGAACCTCTATAGAAATTTCTTGATTTTCCCGCGATGTGAAAGTTCCTAGGGGACATGGATCTTGAGAGTGAATAAAGTTTACATTGTTTTCTGTTACAATCGTAATGGTCATAGATATCCATGAAGTTTGTTTGGTTGTTTGTTAGTTTGTGAAATCAACAGGGATAATAAACCACAAATAACATTTTCACTTTATGGTCAGACGTTTAGAATCTGGAAAGGTGCCAAATATTGTCACCTACAGTTCATAGTCTGACACAAAAGATCTCTCAAAATTCAATTTTATTTGAAAGACTACAAACCAGACATATTTTAATGTAGGTTTATGAACAAATAATTTGTAGATTTTGTGCAAGTGGTGTTTAAAGGTAATCAGATATACAGGATTTGTTTAGTTTGAATAATGCACATCCGAACCCCTCATAATGTTCGTCCGACCCCACCCCCCTCCACCAGATCAATCCATATCTAGAATATGGCAACGTAGATCAACATCTTTCCTTCATCTAATTAAAGAGTGCTTTCTTAGAAACCAATTCATACAGAAAATGTAAGACTTGGCTAATACAAATCACAGAGATTTTAACTTTAACTCAAATAAAAAGTTGAGTTCTGATTACACGGTGTGAAATCGATCAGAATAAGTTGATGATGTAGCATATAAGTATTTATGTGTACTGCAAGGTTCTGCAATCATCAACATGATAAGAAATGTGGGACTAAACGAACACGGGGCAGAACGAATTTTGTCCTCATTTTCAAGCTGTAACATGTCATATTTAGAATATGAAGGCATTCGGCCGGAGAGCCATGCTTTTTTAGGAAACATTTTTTCTTGAATATGTTCTTCCACATTTGCTTAAAGGTAAAGACCAGTTTTAGAAACGCCCCTCTCTCAAAAACATGAAATGGAAGCTCTTATGTGAAAGAATATGTTTTGACTAAAACGTGATCATACCAATTTTGCCGAGAAACCGCCTACTATTTGATATATTTGGTAAATTATTATATCTATTTGAACTTGATAAATATAACGCCGCGCACGTGTGCGTAGTCCCATATACATCTTTCTGTGTACAGTGCTTGTAACTTTACCAAGAATGGGCCAAATTTCTTATCATTTTGATGATTCCAGAACCTTGCAGTACACACCAATACTTATATGCTAGATGAATAATTCCACACCATTTCTTTCACAATGCAATCGCATGACCATATCTTTATCTTTAATGCACATGAAAACGCTCCACATTATTGTTCACCTCTCCCCAGAACTCATTCTTCTCTTTGAGTTGAAAAGTCTGAAAACAGTTTTCTCTGATGTAAGTCCGACCCCCACATTTATATCTATATTTTCTTCACTTTAAGTTATTGGCTATTTTTGCTATAATGGAGTGATAACCCAACTCAGATGTCATACTGAACTGGATTTGTTCCATTTAAATCAAACAAGATGTCGCTCAATAAGTTGTATGCTTGTACATCCGACCTTCATGGAATGACCCATTTATGAAGTAAAAAATCACCGAATAGGCCAGTTTCGTAATGTAACCGAATTTGTAGTGTCACGATACAAATTATTTCATTCACCTGATACGAATAATTATATTTTAATAGTCAGAATGCAAATTGCATATATTAGGTGTTTCTATGGGTGCGTTTATTGGGTTTTGCCACTAGATATGTACATATCGTACCCCACTATCATACCCCACTATCGAACCCCACTATACGATCGTGATTTGCTGGATGTCATGTTTATCGTCTCTTCACGATTCAAAATAAAGGCCTTGTCTCTGCGCAGCTGCTCTGCGCCGTTTGACCAGGGAAGTAGACAGTTTCTCAGAGGTCAACTACACACACATGGCTTGTACACAACACATGGCGTGCTAGCCTCCGAACCGGAAATTAACCTGGGAGGTCCGATTTGTATATGGGGTTCAAAACAGCTTTGCGTTTATCATCTCTCATAAACGTGATTCCGGCTGTATGTCACATTCAAAACACACCTTTTGCGTCTTTAGATATGCCCATATCTAAAGACCTTTAAAAAAGGCTTTGCGTTTATCACCTTCTAAGGGCGCGTTTATGGAGGCTTGCCACTAGATATGTACATATCGTACCCCACTATCATACCCCACTATCGAACCCCACTATACGATCGTGATTTGCTGGATGTCACGTTTATCGTCTCTTCACGATTCAAAATAAAGGCCTTGTCTCTGCGCAGCTGCTCTGCGCCGTTTGACCAGGGAAGTAGACAGTTTCTCGGAGGTCAACTACACACACATTGCTTGTACACAACACATGGCGTGCTAGCCTCCGAACCGGAAATTAACCTGGGAGGTCCGATTTGTATGTGGGGTTCAAAACAGCTTTGCGTTTATCATCTCTCATAAACGTGATTCCGGCCGGCTGTATGTCACATTCAAAACACACCTTTTGCGTCTTTAGATATGCCCATATCTAAAGACCTTTAAAAAAGGCTTTGCGTTTATCACCTTCTAAGGGCGCGTTTATCGAGGCTTGCCACTAGATATGTACATATCGTACCCCACTATCATACCCCACTATCGAACCCCACTATACGATCGTGATTTGCGGGATGTCGCGTTTATCGACTCTTCACGATTCACAATAAAGACCTTGTCTCTTTGCAGCTGCTCAGCACTATTTCTCCGAACCGGAAACTAGCCTTGGAATTCCTATTTGCATGTGAGGTTCAAAACAGCTTTGCGTTTATCGATCTCTCAGAAACGTGATTATGGCTATATGTCACATTCAAAACACACCTTTTTGCGTCTTTAGATATGCCCATATCTAAAGCCCTTTAAAAAAGGCTTTGCGTTTATCACCTTCTAAATTTGCCTGAAAGACGTTTGAGAAACCTGATTCTAGCCAAAAATGTGGTCGATAAACGCAATCTAAATTTGCCTGAAAGACGTTTGAAAACCCTGATTCTAGCGAAAAAATTGGTCAATAAACGCACCCTATGTAGTACAAGCCATAAGTATTATCCTACCTAACAACAACTGAATACATAAAATTTGCATTGTAAATATTGTGATATACAATTTCTCGTAATTGGTGAACAAAATAATTCGTATCGAGGCGCTTCACAAAGGCATATGCACGAATTTGGTTACTTTACGAAAATGTCTTATTAAATGAACACAATACATGAAGTCGTGTGTTCGTTCACGGACCTTCTTAGGGCGCGTTTATCAAGGCTTGCCACTAGATATGTATATATCGTACCCCACTATTGAACCCCACTATCATATCCCACTATACGATCGTGATTTGCGGGATGTCGCGTTTATCGTCCCTTCACGATTAAAATTAAAGGCCTTGTGTCTGCCCAGCTGTTTTGACCCGGGAAGCAGACAGTTTCTCGGAGATCAACTTCACACACATGCTTGTACACAACACCTGGGTGGTCCTATTTGTATGTGAGGTTCAAAACAGCTTTGCGTTTTAATATCGATCTCTCAGAAACGTGATTCTGGCTGTATGTCACATACAAAACACACCTTTTTGCGTCTTTAGATATGCCCATATCTAAAGCCCTTTAAAAAAGGCTTTGCGTTTATCACCTTCTAAATTTGCCTGAAAGACGTTTGAGAAACCTGATTCTAGCCAAAAATTTGGTCGATAAACGCAACCTTAGTGGGTCCATGCAGTGGAGTACGAAGGATTTTTTCAAGGGGGGGGGGGTAAAATCGGGCCAAACATTTCGCAACGACTCAGCCAACCGCTGAATAAACGGGGGGGGGGGGGGGTAAGAGGACACCTTTTTCTTTTTTTTTTTTTTTGGAGTCCTAAAAAAATCGCAACGACTCAGCCAGCCGCTGATTAAGCGGGAGGGGGGGGGGGGGGGTAAGAGGACACCTTTTTAAAAACTCAAAAGGGGGGGGGGGGTTCCCGAAAAACATACACATAAAACAAACTCAAGGGGGGTTTAACCCCAACCCCCCCCCCCCCCCCCCCCCCCCCCCTGCGTAAGCGCCTGGGTCCATGGTTCGATACTCACTGTGTGATTACCTCCTGAGAGATGATGTTAAACCCATATCTGACCTCTCGACCCAAGTATATTAAATGCGTATCTGACAATGCTGGGTTCATAACAAATACAGGGTTCGTAGATGGAGTAGTATAGTAAACACTAAAGTGGCTACCCCGGTTATTGATTAGACCACATTATTATTATACCAATGAATGCTTAGAATCAATTTTAGTCTACTGACGAGAGATGTTTTGAGTAAATTACCCTTTTTTGGATAACGGGCTGATTGGTAGTGCTTAAAGCTATTTACATATTTCGTCTTTCTTTCTATAGGTGATGTTCGACTGGCTGGTGGTAGTTCCACTCTGGAAGGAAGGGTAGAGGTGTATTATGATAACCTTTGGGGTACGATATGCAACCGAGGATGGGATAGTACAGACAGTGGTGTAGTCTGCAGACAGCTAGGTTTGTATGAAAACTCGTCATGTTTACAATCCAATAGGCTGAACAATAGTAATTGGGGATCAATAATGTAAATATTTATAAACAAAATATAAGATATAAATTGCTTTTTCATACAATACATTTGTTTTTGGACCAGACCGAATAAGGAAGCCAACGGAAACTTGCTAAAAATCAATTTCTCTGAAACTACTCCGAAAAATGAGACTGTGACTAAAAGTACGTGGGTCTCGACTACTATAGCTCAATTTCTACTTATCCTTATTCTTCAATCTTCTTATTTTTCTTCTTCTTCTACCTCTTCTTTTTCCCTTTCTTCTTTTTTCTTCTTTAATCTTTTTCTTCTTCATCTTCTCATCCTTTTTTTTTCTTCTTCATTTTCTAATTCTTGTTATTTTTATTCTTTGAATCGACTTGATTTTAATTTATTTATTAATTAGTGTAACTATAACAACAGTCTTCTTCAAAGCCATTGGTAGATATGTATGATAAAGAATTCAAAGTTACACATACAAATTAACACAGATTGCAATGTAAATCAAATATCAGAAAGGAAGTACAAACCTGGTTTTAAAGAAATTACAAACCAGGATAATTATGTAACAAGAGACAATATGAATGAGCATGGAATGCTGAAGAAGAATTAGAGCAATACACCAAACCCGCTATGCTTTAAACTCTTCTCTATTGATTCCCCAACCAAAAACAGATATAGCTCCCTCTTTGTACAATAAACTCCCAA
This sequence comes from Strongylocentrotus droebachiensis, assembly GCA_035222895.1. Taxonomy (NCBI): domain Eukaryota; kingdom Metazoa; phylum Echinodermata; class Echinoidea; order Camarodonta; family Strongylocentrotidae; genus Strongylocentrotus; species Strongylocentrotus droebachiensis. The sequence continues at coordinate 243,403 of JAVYIG010001237.1, read as the reverse complement.
AAAGATGTCAAGTAGTTATAAATGTGTTGTAATGACATGGTTGTCATCCTTTATTACCTGTTCAGTTTTGTTCTTACTTTTATAATTCTTGCAGTGTTATTGTTCATATATGTCACCTATTATTTGTACAGTGATATTTCTAGTATTTCATGGTAACGTTTTTCTTCTTTTGTTGTTGTCGTTGCTCATTTGTTTGTATGTTGCAGCAGGGCTCCATTGTAAAGCAGTTTTTAACAGAAAGACATACACTGCTTTTAAAAGAAGACATGAATATATAAATAAATAAATAACTATATCACAATGTTTAAAAAAAAAATTCTGAATCATTATTTGTGCAACATCATTTGGAATGGGTAGTTCGTCGTAGCTGAAATGATGTTAAATAGTACATTTAATTACAGATATAGTCAAATGATATTGTGTTAGACTGGGCCTCAGTCAACCATTACATTTCTAACCCATCATCCTTAAATTACATACATGTATTACTGTATGTCTCGGTTACTTTATAAATTTGTCTTTCATTGATGTTGAATTGTCTTTGTAATTAAGCACAAAAGTATTGAGTCGATATTCCATGTATTTGGAAGTAAAGGAATTATAGACTGTCAGAAGCATGGGTCAATATTAAACCAGGGCTCCTAAATTATGAACTCATTCAGGCCGGGTATTCCAACATTTTTCTATTGTGCTTTGTTTATTTCCATTTTGTGGAATGCACACCCTTATTGGCACAAAGGTTGTTTTACACAGGACTCCAATTTAGACTGAACAGTGGTTTTTCGTATTGTGAAATGTCCACTTTTCATGTTTAATATAGGTTTTCAAGTTTCTTTGAGTAGTCCAAGTTTCGGGCCTGGCATTCCAACACAACGTATCTGGTTAGCTGACGTACAGTGTGAATCATCCGACCGACGTCTGAACGAGTGTGTTACAGACGACCAATGGGGACAGACCTCTACATGCCCTCATAACAACGATGTAGGTGTTAGGTGCTCAGGTTAGTCTTCCGAGCCTCATGAAATTACCTTTTATTTCCTCAATAATCTACATATTAAAACTGATAATCGACCTTTCTCAACATAATTATTTGTGTAATTTTGTCTGTGTATTTGTAATACTTTTAAAGGTTCTGTGAAGGAGAGAAATATTTACCCCGAGTAGACCAAACTTATTATTTGTATGATTAACTCCGTAAACATAGGCGAATATTTATTCCAACACAATGATAATCCAAAAGGTTAAATCATCCAATCCTGTTTACCCGTCTCGAAAAAAAGAAAAACGTATGACTACAGTCATTGTACATGTATTTGTTTTCCATCGTCATATTCACTTTGTTATTATTCCTTATTATTAAATTACTAGTATACGAAATAATAAATGCTATATGAAGTTCAATACAACAAAATATATGAACCGACAGATTCAACATTTTCCCGATTGATGTTATATTTTACAGAGACCGGAGGCTGCGTTTAAAATTATAACTGCACGTGAGAATTCTGAATTTTGAATTGATTACATTTCATTTAATGATACTATGCATTAATTATTTATTCTACTCGAGAGCAGCGATAGGCCTATTTTCAACGGAAACCTACAGTCTTCAGAAGCGGATCTAGAGGGGGGGTTGGGGGGGTTGCAACCCCCCCCCCCCTTGGGCGGCCAAAAAAAAAAAAAAAAAAAGGAAAAAAAAAAAGAAAAAAAGAAAGAAAAAAAGAAAGAAAAAAGAACGCACGCTGGAGAGAAACCCTTTCAAGAGCAAATATTGTGAGATGATATTCAACCCATCTGGTAACTTAACCAAACACATGATAACTCTGGATATAACTATGTATTAAACTGTTACTTGATTTAAAAAGACGTTATCAGGCACTGCTTTTTATGGTCTCCATTGTGTTAATAGATGCCAGGAAAACATCACTTACGGGGTTCAAATAAACACCCCCCAAAAATCGGATCGCCGCTTCGCGGCTCGTGGACGATGCTCCGCATCGTCATTATTTTGGTCAAACCCCCCCTTAGCAAAAAGCTAGATCCGCCCCTGGTCTTAATTTGTTTGAACGTAACCCATATTTATTTTTGCATTTTTCTTAGGTTTAAACGTCGGGATCGCGCCAAATTACCGAGGGTGCTACAGTTTTGCAGACAGTCCTTTATCGCACTCAGCAATTACTTTCCCGGCAAATACTATTGAGACTTGCTTAGACAGCTGTTCAATAAATTTTATGTTTGTTGGTTTATATGGAACCACATGTACTTGTGATGACCAGATAAATCCTTCAGCCCAGCCTGTTGATAACACTATGTGTAAAACGCCGTGCCCAGGTAACTCTGCTCAGCTATGTGGCGACGATGAAGTCAACATGGAAGTCATATCTGTTTATTCTGGTGAGTGTTTTCATATCTAAAATAAAGAAATAATTATAAAAAATACAATGTCTGAATGGCAGTCTAAAACAATAATGAAGATAACTAATTTAACGAATAGGCTATACATGTAACATTGCAGGCGTAGGTCTACACAGTGGCGTACGCAGGATTTTTTCAAAGGGGGGGGGGGGCGGGCTAACATTTTGAAATTGAGTCGAAAATTTCGCAACGACTCCGCCAGCCGCTGAATAAGCGGGGGGGGGGGGAGAGGACATTTTTTTTTTTTTTTTTTTTAGTCCCCAAAAATCGCAACGACTCAGCTAACCGCTGAATAAGGGGGGGGGGGGTTAAGAGCACACTTTTTTTTGTATGGTCTCGAAATTTGAAAATTTGACATTTGTCTTCGTTGGGGGGGGTAAGGTAACCTCTTTTAGGTTCTTATCCAAAAGCTTATAAGCTTATCGTACTGTCATATCAGTTGTCTGTTAATAGCCAAAAAGGAGTTAACTGATATCATTCTTAAAAGAGTTAATGCCCTTTTGATTATCAACAGATCTCACACGTTCAACAATTTTCCTGATTACAAAGGTCTAATGAAAGATCCATTCAACCTAAACATGTCAGTCTGACAATCTTTTCATTTCAAATTATCTAGTGTCTGTTGGCGATGGCTACGTCTCATCACCATGGTTTCCTGGTAATTACGTCCTATCAAGTACTGATACATCTCAACCAGACAACCTCATCTCCAGGACCGATGTCACTGCGTCATCGGGGATGCTCTTGATTCGAATCCTGGCTTTCGACCTAGCTCCTGGAGACACACTGAGTGTGGAGGTAGGAGGTATGACCATCAGCCCTACAGAATCTGGTGAAACCATACTGTCTGGGCTACTTGAGACGACACTGGTTTTGACTGCGACGTTGACGAGGGCTGCGAACTCGGCTGGAGCATCGGGGTACCTTATCACCTTTACCAGTGAGTTAGCCTTTTATTGCCGGAAAATCAACGTTTGGTGTTTTTAACGCTTTCAATTGACAAAAAAAAGACAATTTTCATACGAGATCGTTTTTCTTACTTACTTAAAGGAAGTAATTTCTAAAAACGATTCCAAATGACCTTCAATTTTTAGTCCCTTCCGTTGGAATAGGATGAGTAGCCTTTCTAGATGGTCCTGAAACATTCGCTATATCGAGTCTCCCTCCCTTCATTTGCGTATTAGTAAAGACGTTATATAACATTTTTTGAAAGTACAAAGTAAAATTAGAGAATTGTTATAATCAACAAGTGGTTAATTCAAATGACTCCCAATTCAATGGGTTGGGGGCCCGGGTTCAAATCCCAGCTAGGCACAAACGTCAATTGGCAAGACATAAATCTACTTTTAACACTACCCCTCCCCCCCCCCCCCCCCCCCCTTGTAGGTGTACATTGTTAACCTGGCAATTGTAATTATTATCATTACTATTATTGATTATCTTTATTATTAGTATCATTATTACAAGTAGTAGAAGTGGTAAGAGTAGTAGTATGAGTATTATTAGTAGTAGGTCTAAAAGTTGTTATTCTTATCATTATATTCTTTATTTTTATGATCATTATTATCATCATCATCATCATTATTATCTTTATACAGTAGATCCAACCGCAACGATGCCTCAAACTACGCCGACCATATCAACCACCCCGACGACTTATCAACCAGAGATGACCTTATCACCCTCATCATCCTCATCATCATCATCATCCTCATCATCTTTATCATCACCAGTTTCACCAGCCTCACCAGATCCAAACTCTACATCAATCTCTCCAGATGTGGTCCCGACTTCACTCGCTGTGAAAGCGACCCCTCCTCCTTCCAAAGATGAAGCCACTGGCCCTGCCATGACTACAGCCCCTGTCACCATACCTCCAAACCCTTGTAAGCGTTACACCCTGTGTCATTTTGATACAGGACTATGAAAATAATGTGCACCTACGCTTTTGAAATCAACACAATGTTGCTCTGTTCATTTTTCTAACTAATTGCTTTTCTCAATGATCATGGATGATCACACTTTCAAGAGCACATCAAGGACAGCACCAATCACTGACGCAGTCCTACGCCAGTACATTGACGCATCTTGTGCAATGGGCGTTAGAGGGCCTTTGATGTCAAACATCCGGTAAAGCTGCAAACCGCTTTACCTGTTTTTTCTCGAACTTATGCATGAATGTTTTATGCTCATTTCTTACTCTCTATTTCATTACTGACACTGCTCATTTAACCAGTTTTATTTGGCTTCTTTACACTTCTTTCGAATTTGTTTATCAATATATTCATAGGTCTCTCCATTCTTTTTCTCCTCTCGCTCCTTCGCCACTAATCTAAGTATTTTGGAGGTTATCTATTTCTTTTTCTTCTTCCTGTTCTTCTTCGGAAGAATCTTATAAGGTACAGTGGAGACAGCTTCAGAAAACCTTGGTCGGAGACTCATTTCCTGCCTCCACCTGTAAGATGCTAAACCTATTTTGCACTAAAGAGAGGGCAAAGAAGTGACGGAAAAGTATAGAGTGGCAGTCTGCCACTCTATACTTTTCCGTCACTTCTTTGCCCTCTCTTTAAAGGTAGGCGTTACTACTGCAGCTAGAAGGGATTAGACCACACAGCGAGCCAACGAGGTCACTGTGACAGGTGGCTATCTCATTAACTCAGCTCTCATTTAACATAAGAAAAAGAGGATCATGGGGGACCAACAGGCACCGATTTGGGAAGTTTTCTATATAGAGGGAGCAAGTAGCTACAAGTAGGACAGTGTGCCTTTAAAAAGTCAAGTTATAATCGCTGGCTTGCCTCCGTCTTTTTCAACTTTCTTAGCATGACATGCATGTGACTGATGAGGAGAACATGGTCGATGTGGCATCCAGCTCCGTGATATCCTTTAGCTTGTCGTATGGAATTTCGGAATGTCCGGTTCATGTTGATGTAGTCAATCTGGTGTCTGGTTTTCTCGCCTGGAGTTTTCAAAGTCCACAGTCGTCTCGGATTTTGAAAAAAAACATGTTTGTGTAAATGGTGACTTGTAAACTAATTTATCTCTATACTCTTTCAGTACTGGTTCAAAGTCCATGAGGTCCTACTGTGCTATCAGCCGTGGTGAAAGTTATTACCTGTGACTTACAATGCTTCATGCCTTTTCCAAATCCTCATAGAATTTGTCTACATCTTCCTCTGAATGACCCGTAGTATAGGCAGGGACTTAGTAAGTCCATGGTATAGGTGCGTAAACCTGACCAATATACATATTGAAAGGTTGACCCTTCAACTTAACAAACAGCACTATATCTGGTTTAGACCAAAAGCCAAGTAAACATCTTGATGTAGCAATCGAGAATTGGATATAGCGCAGCCTGCGGCCGGTACCGTTCGCCACACTTTTGATTTAGGACAAGTAGCAGTAGATAGGCTTTCATCGAAAGGGTGCGGTGCGGCACGGCACGGTGTGGTGTGCTCAACGCACCCATTCGATAAAAGAGGGGGGGGGGCTTTCTCGAAAGGGTGCGTTGAGAGCGGAGTACCGTTTTAACACACCCTTTCGATAAAAGCAGGGGGGCTTTTCTCTAAAGGGTGCGTCGACTAGTCTTTCGCATCAGTCGTTTAAAATGAGGATCTCGGACAAAAGGTAATAGTTGCCAATTTAAGTATATCGAAAATGTATTAAAAAAAATGAAATGGTCTTGATTACAGAGTGGTCTCTTTCGTTATTACTATGTTGATGGGGGAGACAGAGAGAAGGAAAAAAAGGGAAAGGGAAAGGGAAGATAAAAGGAAAGAATAAGAAGAAAAGAGGGAAACTGGGGGGGGGGGCGAAGGGCTCTTGCCTCCTCACCCCCCCCCCCCCCGCCAAAAAAATAAATAAGAGAGAGAAAGAGAGAGAAGGGAAAGGGAAAGAAAGAAGAGGAATAAGAAGGAAAGAGGGAAGAGGAAGAAGGAAAGAGGGAAACGGGGGAAGGGCGAAAGGCTCTTATCTCCCCCCCCCCCCCGCCAAAAAAATAAATAAGAGAGAGAAAGAGAGAGAAGGGAAAGGGAAAGAAAGAAGAGGAATAAGAAGGAAAGAGGGAAACGGGGGAAGGGCGAAGGGCTGTTGCCTCCTAAAATAAATAAGAGAGAGAGAGAGAGAGAAGGGAAAGGGAAAGAAAATATAAAAGGAAAGAAAGAAGAGGAATAAGAAGGAAAGAGGGAAACTGGGGGGGGGGCGAAGGGCTCTTGCCTCCTCACCCCCCCCCCCCCCGCCAAAAAATAAATAAGAGAGAGAAGGGAAAGGGAAAGAAAATATAAAAGGAAAGAAAGAAGAAGAAGGAAAGAGGGAAACGGGGGAAGGGGCGAACGGCTCTTACCTCCCCCCCCCCCCTCCCGCCAAAAAATAAATAAGAGAGAGAGAGAGAGAGAAGGGAAAAGGAAAGGGAAAGAAAATATAAAAGGAAAGGGAGAAGAGGAAGAAGAAGAAAAGAGGGAAACGGGAGAAGGGCGAAGGACTCTAATTGCCCCCCCCCCCCCGCCAAAAAATAAATCAGAGAGAGAGAGAAGGGAAAGGGAAAGGGAAGATAAAAGGAAAGAAAGAAGAGGAAGAAGAAGAAAAGAGGGAAACGAGGGCAAAGGGCTTTTGCCTCCACCCCCGCCCCCCCCCCCCCCCCCCCCCGCCAAAAAAAAAAGAAAGAGAGAGAAGGGAAGGGGAAAGGGAAAGAGAAGATAAAAGGAAAGAAAGAAGAGGAAGAACAATAAAAGAAGGAAACCGGGGAAGGGCGAACGGCTCTTGCCTCCCCTCGCCAAAAAATAAATAAGAGAAAGAGAGAGAAGGGAGAGGGAAAGAAAATATAAAAGGAAAGAAAGAAGAGGAAAAAGAATAAGAAGGAAAGAGGGAAACGGGGGAAGGGCGAAGGACTCTAATTGCCCCCCCCCCCCCCCCGCCAAAAAATAAATCAGAGAGAGAGAGAAGGGAAAGGGAAAGGGAAGATAAAAGGAAAGAAAGAAGAGGAAGAAGAAGAAAAGAGGGAAACGAGGGCAAAGGGCTTTTGCCTCCACCCCCGCCCCCCCCCCCCGCCAAAAAAAAAAAGAAAGAGAGAGAAGGGAAGGGGAAAGGGAAAGAGAAGATAAAAGGAAAGAAAGAAGAGGAAGAACAATAAAAGAAGGAAACCGGGGAAGGGCGAACGGCTCTTGCCTCCCCTCGCCAAAAAATAAATAAGAGAAAGAGAGAGAAGGGAGAGGGAAAGAAAATATAAAAGGAAAGAAAGAAGAGGAAAAAGAATAAGAAGGAAAGAGGGAAACGGGGGAAGGGCGAAGGGCGAAGGGCTCTTGCCTCCTCCCCCCCCCCCCCGCCAACAAAATAAATAAGAGAGAGAGAGAGAGAAGGGAAAGGAAAAGAAAATATAAAAGGAAAGAAAGAAGAGGAAGAAGAATAAAAGAGGGAAACGGGGGAAGGGCGAAGGGCTATTGCCTCCCCTCGCCAAAAAATAAATAAGAGAGAGAGAGAGAAGGGAGAGGGAAAGAAAATATAAAAGGAAAGAAAGAAGAGGAAAAAGAGAAACGGGGGAAGGGCGAAGGGCTCTTGCCTTAAAAAGATTAGTGGGGGTGCGACACCCCCCCCCCCCCCACCTGTCAGGATATTGTCGGTAAAACTGCGCTGCCGTCGGGAAAAAATGAGAAAAGGGGGAGGGGAAAAAAGAGAGGAAAAGGGAAAGAAAAGAAAAAAAGAAAAAGAAAAGAAAAAAGAAAAAAGAAAAGAAAGGAAAGAAAAGAGAAGAAAGAAAGAGGAAAACGAAAAAGAGGGAGAGAGGAAAGAAAGGAAAAGAAAGAAAAGAAAGGAGGCAAAAGCCCTTTGCCCCCGTTTCCCTCTTTTCTTCTTCTTCCTCTTCTTTCTTTCCTTTTATCTTCTCTTTCCCTTTCCTTCTCTCTCTCTCTCTTATTTATTTGTTGGCGGGGGGGGGAGGGAGGAGGCAAGAGCCCTTCGCCCCCGTTTCCCTCTTTTCTTATTCTTTTTCCTTTTCTTTCTTTCCTTTTATATTTTCTTTCCCTCTCCCTTCTCTCTCCCTCTCTTATTTATTTTTTTGGCGGGAGGGGGGGGGAGGTAAGAGCCTTTGCCCTTCCCCCGTTTCCCTTTTTCCTCCTTCTTCTTCTTTCTTTCCTTTTATATTTTCTTTCCCTTTCCCTTTCCCTTCTCTCTCTCTCTCTTATTTATTTTTTGGCGGGGGGGGGTGAGGAGGCAAGAGCCCTTCGCCCCCTCCCCCAGTTTCCCTCTTTCCTTCCCTATTCCTCTTCTTTCTTTCCTTTTATATTTTCTTTCCCTTTCCCTTCTCTCTCTCTCTCTCTCTTATTTATTTTTGGAAGGGGGGAGGAGGCAAGAGCCCTTCGCCCTTCCCCCGTTTCCCTCTTTCCTTCTTATTCCTCTTCTTTCTTTCCCTTCTCTCTCTCTCTCTCTCTCTCTTATTAATTTTTTTGGCGGGGGGGGGGGAGGTAAGAGCCTTTCGCCCTTCCCCCGTTTCCCTCTTTCCTTCTTCCTCTTCTTTCTTTTCTTTTATATTTTCTTTCCCTTTCCCTTTCCCTTCTCTCTCTCTCTTATTTATTTTTTGGCGGGGGGGGAGGAGGCAAGAGCCCTTCGCCCCCGTTTCCTTCTTCTTCCTCTTCTTTCTTTCCTTTTATCTTCTCTTTACCTGTCCCTTTCCCTTCTCTCTCTTATTTATTTTTTAGCGGGGGGATGCAAGAGCCCTTCGCCCCCGTTTACCTCTTTTCTTCTTCTTCTTCCTCTTCTTTCTTTCCTTTTATATTTTCTTTCCCTTTCCCTTCTCTCTCTATCTCTTATTTATTTTTTGGCGGGGGATAGGGAGGGAGGAGGCAATTAGAGCCCTTCGCCCTTCCCCCGTTTCCCCCTTTCCTTCTTATTATTCTTCTCTCTTTCCCTTTCCCTTCTCTCTCTCTCTCTCTCTCTCTCTTATTTATTTTTTGGCGGGGGGGGGGGGGGGGAGGTAAGAGCCTTTCGCCCTTCCCCCGTTTCCCTCTTTTCTTCTTCCTCTTCTTTCTTTCCTTGTATATTTTCTTTCCCTTTCCCTTCTCTCTCTCTCTCTCTCTTATTTATTTTTTGGCGGGGGGGGGGGGGGTGAGGAGGCAAGAGCCCTTCGCCCCCCCCCCCCAGTTTCCCTCTTTTCTTCTTATTCTTTCCTTTTATCTTCCCTTTCCCTTTCCCTTTTTTCCTTCTCTCTGTCTCCCCCATCAACATAGTAATAACGAAAGAGACCACTCTGTAATCAAGACCATTCCATTTTATTTAATACATTTTCGATATACTTAAATTGGCAACTATTACCTTTTGTCCGAGATCCTCATTTTAAACGACTGATGCGAAAGACTAGTCGACGCACCCTTTCGAGAAAAGCCCCCCTCTTTTATCGAAAGGGTGTGTTAAAACGGTACTCTGCTCTCAACGCACCCTTTCGAGAAAAGCCCCCCCCCTCTTTTATCGAATGGGTGCGTTGAGCACACCACACCGCGCCGCGCCTCACCGCACCCTTTCGATGAAAGCCCAGTAGATAACTCATTACTCCGCAGGCTAGACTGTATTTAAAACAGAGCATCCAATATATCTAATATCAGTAGGTACCCTGTCAATGATTACAAATAGCATACTCGAGCTCTTTTCCATACATGCGGTTCTTTATTCTGTTCGGGTATACAAGTGAGGTGTAAGCCCCTACTCGAAGGTCTTTTATTTTCATCAAAGACGGGGGATGCTTTCAATAGACTTGGATGTGGAAGACCCTTTGTATTTACTCGTGCAAGTTAAGGGCTTTTATATAAGACGAGTAAAACTCTGCCCATCATTATTCGCATGTTAAAAAGTTGTTTATTTACTAGACGAAAATAAGGATCGTACTGTAGAGAGTGAAAAAAAAAAAAAACACATTCGCATCCAACCGGGTACCTGGGGGAAAGGAGCTATGTAGGTATAAAACTCCTTGATCATGGACATCAGTGTCGTGCATGGGCTTGAAATCACGTATGACCTCGTTTGGGACGAATGAAATATTCATTTGACCACTATTTCAGTTTCCAACATAATATTATGAAAAATATTATATAAAGCCAACATGTAGTCAAGACGCTCAAATTAATCGGTGTACTAAACTATTAAATCTTCCTTATCTCTTCATTGTTTCCAGCTTCCACACCATATGCTGTTAGACAGTGTATGCCATGGCTTATCCCCGTATTAGCTTCTGTAATTGTTTTGCAATTCATCATCATATCTGTTCTGCTAATGCTGTTTTGCTACCAGCGAAGGTAAGTACATCAACCAAAACATCAATACAAACAACTCTAGAAACAACAAACTGTCATAAAAGAAAATACTTCTTTCCTTCGAAAATGTGATGTTGTTTTAACAAACAGTTTTTTATTTCCATACTAACACAAATTGTATATATATAATTTTTCATATTCTATTATGGAATGAATCATTAACACATTGTTTTCTTTCTTTTGTTGAGGAGGGGGGGGGGGCTCAAATTCCATGACAAAACTATGACATTTAAAAGAGGGCAGGGTATATGATTAAACAATGCTAAAATACTGTTCCCTAAATATTGGCATACTTTGTTCAAAATTGTCCTGCATGTTCAAAATTGTCCTGCATGTCAAAATTTTAAAAATATCAGGTAATATTTTGCCTAGCGTAAGGTTCATTATGTATCTAACCAATGTTGGTCATTTCTTTATCTATCCAGAGTGATATTGTCCTATTAGGCTCAAAATCAGCCATGCACAAAGAAGACGGAAGACTTGACGCAACAAACTAGAGTTGACAAGGACTTAACTCCGTTTCGTTGACGATTAGCCATGCACAAAGAAGACGATAGACTTATTGACGCATGGCTGATCAACGAAACGGAATAGTCTTTTGTCAACTCTGTTTGTTGCTACGGCAGGTAGCCAGTGAAAAACCAATTTGTTTAATCAAATTATGGAAATGCAAGTATCACTTTAACCAAAAAAAAGAACTTTGTTATTCCTGGCTCATTTTTCCTGATTGAGGTGGCATATGAAAGGGCAAAAATGAACTTTCTAGAAATGTGATTTTCCCTATGAAATTTAGAAACCGCCCGCCAAATGACTTTTTGGTACCCTCTCTTCAAATTGTTTTCAATCGCTCATGCGTTAAATATGCATCATATGAGTTTCATCGAATGACAGAAGAGGATCTTAACTTTACAAATATGTGTCATTTATCAATTATAATGTTGATTAAATTATGATTAAACATCGATAATTCTCAGTTTCATTTTTTTCTCTTTTTCACTTGTATTAATAATGATTAATGATGATTATGATGAAACGATGATGATAGTTTCTATAATCATGTTGATGATGAGGATCGTGATGGTGATGATGATATTGATGTTGGTAGTGATGATGATGATGATGATGATGTTGAGAATGATGATGTTGATGATGATAAAAGTGATTTGAATGATGATGATTTTCATGATGATGGTAATGATGACGGTGATGATAATGATGAGAATGAAAATGTTGATGAAGATGAGAATGATGTTGATGATGATGGAGATAGTGATTAGAATGATTATGGTGGTGATAATAATGATAATGATGAGAATAATGATGTTGATGATGATGATGAAAGTGATTTGAATGATGATGATGTTGTTGATGATGATGATGATGATGGTGGTGATGGTATTGATGCTGATGCTGATGATGATGATAGTGATTATAATGTTGATGATGGTGATGATGATGTAAATAATGATGCTGATGAAGATTATGATAGTGATTTAAATGATGATATTGACGATGATGATAATGATGAGAATGATGATGATGATGATGATGATGGTGACGATGATGATGATGATGATGATAATGATAATAATGATAATAATGATGATGATGATGGTGATGTTTGTAATAAGAATAATAATGTGATTTATGACCATATTTGCATAATTTAAATTTTTCAAAAAATTTAAATTATCATAGTATTCTATACACTTCACTTGACATGCGTGCACATTTTCGCCCGTCTTGATGCGCGCAAGGACATGGTTTTGACCAAAGGGTGTGACCCGCCTAAAGTTTACCCATGACGTCAAGTTTATGCATATGAAATATCCTTCAGAAATGATAATTTATGACGGAAATATGGTCAATAATAGAAATTAACAAAATGGCGCCTAAATGACGTCACGCATCAGTAATAAAAAAAATCATCTTCATTGGGATCAATTATAATGCATAGGCGCATGGCATTCATTAGGTATGGAGCGAACAAAATCCATACAGAAAAAAAGGGTAACAAAAAAGGGGGAAAGGATAGATACACGGCAGATCACCTAATAATAGTCGGGTATAAAATACATCGACAATGTTTCTAAGCGCTTCACCCCGGTATTAAGATTCAGGCTTGCCCGCTCACAATGTATCATTTTTTCCATCCACTGGGGAGCATTTCAGCGCAATTTTTAATGGCACTGAAACTACAAAGACGCATGCACCGGTGCATGCATCCTACTTGGATGGAGAGTGATGAATGTGGATTAATACGGATTTATTCATGTGATTATTTTGTCTGTAACAGACGCAAAGTACCAACCAGGAGTGGAGAGAACGAAACAGATCCTTACATGGACCTACAACCCAGAACCGAGGCAGGCAGGACATACCAGGAGATGGCTATCACCTCAACGGCTTCGTCCAAAACACCAGAAGAAAGACGTCTACCATCACCAAACCTGATTTATGAGAACCAGAATGTTATGCAGATTGCACACAAAATAGAAGAGGGTGCTCATGTTTAGATTGTACTTCCCCAAAATAACAATAATTAGAAGCTTTATAAAAACACAATATAAATGTCAGCAATCTTCCTTTTCATTTTAGAGAACAACATCAACAGATTTTTTTTTTTTTTTTAATTCTGTTTTTAAAGCAATACAAAAATAATCTCACATAATGCTCACATTGGCAAGAGTAACTGGAAAAGAGGATTATTTTTAAATCGATTCCATTCAATTTTATGTAATTCAGTTTACAAAAAATATTACATGTAACAATCGGATATATTACATAAAATACACATGAACAACATATTGGACTAGCACATAAAAATAAACTTAATAGGCTGCAACCTGAAAGGATATATAATACTTATAAAGGTTGAACCATTTTCGATAACAAAAAATATGAAACATATTCGTTAATGAACATTATTCAAGACACGAATCAAAACAACAAACATAAATACAAACAAACCAAATATGTCTTGATTTAAAATGATTAGTGCAATTTACCTAAAATAAATTGTTTTACCTACGTTTTAATACATTTACACTAGCAGAATTATGTATGTAACGAAGAAGAGCAATCCACAGAATGGTCCTTGGAAGAAAAGGAAAAAAAAATCGTTTTTGGTTGAGTAATGTACGAATCAATGGCAAATGAAAAATTTGAGCATTTTTATTTCTATAACTATGAATATTATAGTTTGATATACAACATTTGGGAATGGAATCACGAAAAATTGTTATGATATAAATGCTTGAAATTACCTACTCGTAATTAATATACATCCCTTTATTGTAACATGTTTAATGAGTAAAATATTGGATTGGTATTGGCAAGAAAGAAAAATGATTAATAGTTCTTATTCAGGTTTTGTAATTTACACAATCTATCTTGATGAATTAAAGCAGCATTGCCCCCAAACTTTAATAGCATAATAAAAGTAAGGGTACACAATGGCATAGTATGTCATTTTGAGAAGACTGGTGATGACGTTGGTGATGATGATAATGATAGTGATTAGAATGTTGATGGTGTTGATGATGATGATAATGAAAATGAATATCATGATAATAATGAAGTAATGATGATAAGAATTATGATGATGATCATAATTATGAGAATGATGATGTTTATGATGGTGATAATGATGCTGATGATGATGATGATGACGATAAGGGTTAGAATGATGATGATAATGATAATGATGAAGACGATAATGATGATGATGATGATGATGATAATGATCATGATAGTGCTTTAGACCTTTATCATGAGAACACTAAAGGAGTTCTAGATGGATCTTGACAGCATAAAGCATGGAAGCATTTCCACTCAGACAATCAAACCTAAACCAAAGACATTGACCACCATATCGATTATGAAGAGAATATTCCTGACTTACGTCCTGAAATTTCAGTGTCCGGAGGCGATGGTATAGATACTACAACAAAGTAGAAAACAGTAGAAAAAAGAAAAAGCCCAGGTTAAAAATGAAATCCGAGGTTCAACTAGTTCTGTCACGATTTTTGTTCGATCCGTTATATTTTTTTGAGGTTTAATCGTGTCCTACTTTGGTCGGATGCAGACCGAGCACCGTCACTTCTCACTCTGAGCTGTACGATCACTTGGTATTAGGCCGTGGGACGAGGCACCGACAGCGGCCTAACTTTCGTACATATGGTACTCGGCCCTACGCAATAAACATCTTAGAATTACCTTTAAAATATGCAAAATCCGAATCCTGATGTACTTAAAAAGACAACTTTCACACTGACGAGACATTTTTTTAAATAACCATTGCGCTTTACAGCTCACAAAACGCCGAAGTCATCGGGAACAAAATGGCAGCCCCTCAGAACCACACGCCGATAATCGCTACACTCATGCGTGTAACACAACGCTGATGCAAGTGTTATTTTAAAAGGGGCATACTGATCGGAAAGATGTGACAAGCTCATAGAAATCACACTATGTTTTAATACTATGGATAATATGATAGGTAACATCTAGTCATTTATTCCGGTTCATGACCAAACCAAATATACACGCTTATTTTTAATTAATGAATGTTGGGTTATTAGATAAAGAGTTTATTCAACTACAAGATAAGAATAATTTATATGTCTCTACAACCGAAGACTTTATTTCATAAATATTGCTTCCTGCACCTAAAAACAATTTTACCTAACTTCAGCCTGTTGTGTTAACCTGTCTTTTCAACAAAAAATAAATAGATAAAGAAATACATTTTTCAATGCAACCAAGTATTTATTCAATCGCTTTATGTGTTGGATTTACTTCAAAAAAGAAATACACATAACCTGCAAAAAAAAGTAAATATTTACAAGAAAACTTGTATCCATATTTCAGAATGCTAAACAAAAGTAATAATATCCAAAGATATACTCTATTAAAACTTGAATATTATTTTCAATGCTTATCATTATAACAGGAAATTCAGGCAGCTGAAATAAAAATAGACCTCCGTGATATTGAAAGCTCTATAGAAAGAAACACCTAATCCCTGTACTTTCTTAACAAACTAAACTAACATCCCTGTTAATATAGTCATTCTAAACATTAATATGTCTTTTCAATTATCCTACCATTAATTACATCTACTCACAATACCTCAAAACTGCTTTGATATAAAGCTTCTCCTGGGTTCGTCTCCTCTAGTTTGCGTGCAGAACATCCTGGTTGCTGCCTTTTATCAAATGGCACGGCTGCAATTAAGTCTTTATCCTGGAAATGGTGAAGTGATGTTTGACTTCCCTCAGTTTGAGGGGGATACAGCAAAATGAAGGGGGGACAAAACGGAAAATACAAAAAATCAAGTCCATGAATAAAAAACACAATATTTTATATCAAACTGCTTCATTAATTTTTTCTTCTTAAAAAGCTGTTAATCCTGTCTCACTTTGTTTTCATTCTCTCAAATGTGATTAAACCAACGAAAATAATGAATACTCAATCTACCTATTATTATGACTAGTCTGCTCCATCAAAAGAGTCATCAAACCAATAAAAGAAGCATGGTACGACAAACAAAATTGTTCAAATAGATCAAAAGTTTCAGATTAAATTGCAATACAAAATGTTACCAAGTGTTGCTATTCAACATACTTGAAATGTCATTTTGTTAAAATTGTACAAATAATGGACATCACAACTCTTTTTTTAGCAATATTGATATTTCAAATTCTCTTTCACAAAGTACAACTTATGAATCACGGCTATGAATACAGGTGTATGTACAAAGAAATAGGAAATACAATTGTGGAAATTGTCATTAAAATCACACCTAAACACTGTCAATACGTAGAGGGAATGACCTTGAACTACATGTATTTAACGCGGTACCCTGAGAGATTTTCTGACCATCTTAAAATTCTCAATTCTCTGTTTGAGATGAATATTTAATCATGGGATTCATGATTATATCTTGATAGAATTATCCTCCCAGTACACTTAGGTACCATTTTCATTTGAATCTCTGCATGCATGACTGAACATCAGACAATCATTACAAGACTACCAGATCTCACTTGCGCCAAGTTGCTGGGTGAGGAATAAAATAGTGTTCTGAATAAAGACAGCCAGACAGACAAACACACACACACACACCCACACACGCACACAAATGAACGTTCCATTCCCGACAAGTCCCATCACCCAAACTGTTACTTTTTGTCGGGACGAAAAGTTGAGTGGCCGCTGTCCTCTTGGTGCGTATTGGCGGATGTTGTGCTTCATGATGATGATGATGATGATGATGATGATGAAGATTAAAATGATGAGAATGATGATGATGATGATGAAGATTAAAATGATGAGAATGATGATGATGATGATGACATGATGGTGGTAGTGAATGTGTACTAAAGGGAAAGATTGTCAGGGTTAGCCACTTAAACATTCAGCGATCTTGATAAAAAACCAATGCTTAATCAGAAAAAGGGGAAATTATGAAACAATGAAACAGTGTGCGTATGTGTGCATGCGTTTGTGTGCATGTGCGTGCGTGTGCGTGTGTGTGTGTGTTTGTCTGTCTGTCTGACTCCCTTTGTTCAATTCACTGTTTTATTCCTCACCCAGTAATACAAGATACAAGATACAAGATATTTTATTTGGTCTTTGCAAACAAGTTACATATAAAATTATTTTCCACTAGCGTTACAGTCATATTCAATAAAATACATAACTACAAGAAATAAATACATCACGTTTATAGAATGAAATAGATGAAATAAGGAACAAATACATGCAAAAGATAATGAAGCGACAAAAATGGTCATTGGTACATGTACTTCAAATCATGAGTTTCAGGATTAAGCCTTGGTCATTGGTATTTCAAATCATACAATTAATTTCCAACGCAGAAGTTTAACGTTTAACCTGTGAGTTGAATTTATGAACAGAGTCGGGGACAAATGAATATCTGAATCGTGAAAAGCGATGGGGTGGGGCAAAGTCGGATACCAGAACGATTAAATGAATAAAATAAATGAAGTGGATGGGTATTGTCTTTCATGATTGCACAGACCTTATCAACAATTTGCTCAGTACAATGAGACTCGACAGAAGCTAAGTCTACCCCGATTATGCGTTGTGCTATTTTACGTGGCCTTTCCAATTTCTTCTTGTCCTATTTTGAGAGATTGCCAAATGAACATATAATATTGAAAAGCAGGACACTCTGTATTGTTGAATTGTAGAACAGGGTCAGGATAGTTGCATCTATATGGAAACTTTTCAACTTACGCAGAAAAAACAACCTTTTGTTATCTTTCTTATACACCGATTGTTTGTTATCCCTCCATGATAATTTGTCATTTAAGACAGTTCCAAGATACTTATAGTTTCCAAACTGTTCAATCGCCTCATTATGAATGATCACACTCTCGTGGTCTGTACCTTTTCGACGGAAGTCGATTACCATTTCTTTGGTTTTGGTCGTGTTTAATGTTAAGTAATCACATCAGCGAATGAATTCGTCTACCTGTGAGAAATAATCATTCGCCTGATCAGACAAAAGAGCAACAATTACGGTGTCATCAGCATATTTGAGTATGCTACAGCAAGAAGTTGAGCTTACACAATCACTTGTATATAGTGAAAACAAAACCGGGGATAAGACACACCCATGAGGGGCACCTATGTATGTAGTCACCGTAAATGACTGATGACCACCCGCCTTTACACACTATGTTCGACCTATCAAGAAGTTGTGAATGCATCTAGTCAATATAAGGTCTACATTCATTCTTATCAGCTTACGAGCCAGACAGTGAGGTGCAATAGTATTAAACTTGCCGCAAGTGAGATTTGGCAGTCTTGTAAAGATTTTCTGATGTTCAGTCATGCATGCAGAGATCCAAATGAAAATGGTACCTAAAATACTGGGAGGATAATTCTATCAAGACATATCATGAAAACCATGATTAAATATTCATACTTCAAACAATACAACTTTTAAAAAGTGGGACATTTTTTCTGCCTCACTCTGTATAGGCAAGTTTAATTGGAAGAAACCATCGTAGATGAAGCACGCCATCTAGCGATGATCTTTGCTTTTGAGAATCAAAGCCTTTTGTACCTTTTGATAACATCACTCGACCGTTCAATACTTCTATGCTTATTTCGCTTGAATCAAATGTAATTTAAAATTTCTCGCATTTTGTATAATAAATTTGACTAACAATAGAGCTATCACTCATACTGTAAACACTACAGTGAATATAAACCTCGTTGACTTGTATCAGTTGAAAAGACATTTCATATAACCAACATAGTTGATACTCCAGTCCAGACAAGACCAATGCTAGATCGATGACGTACTGAACAAAATCCGAGAATGGCCAAGATTTGAAATGGTATCATTGGGTTTTGAGTTGGTTTAGCGGTGAGATTGGGTTATTATAAATTCGAAAAAGGTGAAGTTCATTTAGTGTCAGATAGCTTAAGAGGAATGTAGTGGCAAGCAGAAACACCCACGCCATGAACACAAAACGACATGATTGTTGAAAATCGCAACAATGCATTAAAACTTAGAGGTAGCACGCATCTTTACTGGCGACCGAACATTTGTACCTGCGACAATTGCTTCGGGTTATATTTTCGTCAAAGTTATAGAGTTAAAGTTAGGAACACAATTTTGGCTAAAGGAATAGGTTTACAGATAGTGTCAGGGTTAGGATTACATATTTACCATACTCTAGAATGAAATAACTATAGAGAGGCTACGTTCTCAAAACTATGGCTTACTTGTTACTCCTAGGGTTAAAACCAAGTGGGGGAGCGAACCTTCGCTCATGCTGGGCCTTCATTATGGAATACTCTCCCTCAATGGATTAAGAATAGCAGTTCTGCTGAAGTGTTAAAAAAACAATCTTAAGAAATATCTGTTTAAGTTAGCTTATAATTAAATACCATTACCTTTAATATCTGTACCTTTCCTATTGCACTTTTGTATATATTATTTGTTTGTTTTGTTTTGTTTTGTTTTATTTCCACTTTTTTCATATCAATACAAAGAAACATACAAATAAATATAATGAATAACATGTAAGTTTGACTAAATTTGTTTCTAGTTGAAATAAAAGTTTCATACAAAAGGAAAAAGCAGGAGGCCACATGTCGTAAGCGTAAATGCTCGAAGATGACCGTGGCCTCTGCCGAGTTAACACAATAAAAGAACAACCCATGCAACTGCATTGTATTCAATGTTAAATGAGAATAAGTGAAGTGATTAAAAGTGAGCATGGCTGAATTAATTTTGAGTGAAAATAACAAAACATATTTAATGAAATATTTCGTGATGAGAAGTGCATTTGTGCAAGGTGCAAAAATTTAGCTTGGTGGAACAAAAAGAGACTAATACCGTGATATTAATTGTGTGTTGGTTTCAGTTACGGGTGATAATATTAAATGTATGCAGGGTCCATTCCTGTTGAAAAACAAAGACAGTACAATTCAAGACATAACAAATGAGATAATTTTAAATTTCTATGTAAGATCTAGTAAACTATACTGAGTTAACAAATATGTTTTCATATAAGCTTTAAAAGAATAAAGGGAGGTCCTAGTTTTAATATGGTTTGGTAAGTTATTCCAAATATGTGGTCCATGGTGTCTGATTGATCGTAGGGCTAAACTAAGTTTGGGATTATTAAGTTGGTAATCATGAGCATGTCGAGTTAAATATGAGTGTACGTTTACATTTAATAAATAAAAGTTTAAGAAAGATGCTGGAAGAGTTTTGGAAGTGTACTTATACATAAAAATGCCAGTTATGTATCATGTATGTATTTCATCTTTTGCACAAGCTGCGCCTTGAGCATTTGACTGTCAAGGGGATTTGGCGCCTTATAAATCTTATGTATGAATATCTCTACAACATACATGTATTATGTTCAAATACATGACAACCGCTCAGCTTGTGGAAACCTAGTAGAGATTTATCACTAAATTTCAATTTTCTTTTGTTGCACAAATATTTTACAAATAGGATCATTCTCAGAACGTCATGGGGTGATACTTGGCGAACTGTGGACTTCATGTATTGAGTACTCTACAAACAGGCGGTGCCCTGTTGCAGTTTATAGATACAATGAATAACAAAAATGACAAAAGAAAGAACTTTTCTGGTCGGTCGCATCCCGCATATCACACACACACACACCCCGATTGTACCATTGACTATGACGTTGACATATTTCTATAAGGTTGACTGCACTAACTATATGAATATTTCAAAAGATATTTCTCTCTTTGGGTGAACTTTGGTTTCGGAAAGAGGAATACGAAAATATGATGTAGCATACACAATCTGAAAAGACGTCGCACACCCATATGTTCTTGTACGTTAGTTGTATACTCGCCCTTGCTCAGAGCGTGGATAGGACTACTCAATGTTAAAACTTTTACCATGATTGTGTGAATGGATTTTAATTGATTATCCACCATGGATTCTCTGATTTTATTCTGGACTCAAGTCATCTTACTAGTTTCAACAGGATCGGGAATATTAGGACAATCTCCAGGTAAAAGTATATCATTATAGCAATATGAACAGTGTTTTTGCAATACACTATAATGCCACGCCTTTGGTAAATTGACGTGTATAAATAATAACTACTTGAAATAACGGGCACTATATTGAAGAAAATGAATTCTCACAGAATCGAACGAAACTTACACTGAATGTTCAAGATTACAAATAAATGTCATTTGCCAAACAATTTTGGTAGAAAATGTATACTGGCTGAGTAATGAGCATGAAAAGATAAGGAAATCAAGGTAAGTAGGCCCGACACCATTTGTGTAGTCCCATATACATCTTTCTGTGTACAGGGCTTGTTACTGTACCAAGACTGGGCCAAATTTATTATGATTTTAATGACTCCAGAACCTTGCAGTACACACCAATACTTACATGTATACATGATCAACTTTTTCGGATCCATTTCACACCTTTTCTTTCACAATGCAATCGCATGACCAGAACTCAACTTTGTCTTTTAGAGTTGAATACAATTGTACTCACGTTTGGTTAAAAAGGGAAATGTGTTTGTTTGCTTCAAAAGAGTTAGGTAAAATTTTACCCAACAAACATGCATGCTCCCTACGCTTTTTTCACCCAACATGAGTAAATTATCCAACTCCTTTTTGCAGTGTAAAACTTTCAATAGATCAAAGGATCACAAAGTATAAAGTTTACACAAGAAACTAATATATTTTGATAATGTCTCATGTACGCTACCAACACAACCATTAGGTTGGTATATTTTGATCAATTACAATTCAATCAAGTGATAGAAATAGTTATGCAACAAGAGTAGAAGAAAAATAATGGCGTGGATGTGTATATGGAGGTAGAGCAATGTTATGTAAATCCATATAATGATGTAATAGTTACAACATGTACAAATATAATGAATTATATTCATTTGTACCATTACCTCATGCATGCGAAACCTAGAATGAAAGAAATGGAAATGTTCGATTTGACTCTACAGTGGCAGTGTTAAATATTCTTGATAATAATTTACATAGGTCATCTATATCGTGTACTTCCTTAAAAACAGACTATACTAAAGTAAAATGTTCATGTTCGTATACTGTACTGTGAAATATAGAATTGAGCAATTCCATAAATAAGCAAAAGGTCAAAATTTCAAAACTAACTGAATGTAATATATTTAGTCTCATTTGACAGCTAAAACATTACAGTTTATTTGTTTTTGTTTAATGACTAATCCATGTTATTCTGTTAATCATTTTTGTTATTCTAAACCTGAATTTCATAGATCCTAATAACATTAGTAAACTCAAAGCTCAGATGAGCTTCAAAACCTTTCAAGCTATCGACTTATTATTATTTCACATGTAAATCAAAATATCATTAGAAGATTTTGTATTTACGTTCTTGAAATCAAAATTACTAGGTGTGTACAAATAAAGTTATTCATAATGTCTTTTGGCTTTTGATGTGTATTTTTAAGTAGTCGTTACAGTCTTTAGCTTCATGAGAGTACATGTACTTGTAGATTTGTAAAATAATGTTCAATCTTAATCAAATGAATTTGAAAACAGATTGAATCTAATTATAAGACCCTGACAATTGTCATTAAGCAGCATTTCAACAAGATATTTTTCACGGAAAATCTTCGCGTTTGAACCTCTATAGAAATTTCTTGATTTTCCCGCGATGTGAAAGTTCCTAGGGGACATGGATCTTGAGAGTGAATAAAGTTTACATTGTTTTCTGTTACAATCGTAATGGTCATAGATATCCATGAAGTTTGTTTGGTTGTTTGTTAGTTTGTGAAATCAACAGGGATAATAAACCACAAATAACATTTTCACTTTATGGTCAGACGTTTAGAATCTGGAAAGGTGCCAAATATTGTCACCTACAGTTCATAGTCTGACACAAAAGATCTCTCAAAATTCAATTTTATTTGAAAGACTACAAACCAGACATATTTTGATGTAGGTTTATGAACAAATAATTTGTAGATTTTGTGCAAGTGGTGTTTAAAGGTAATCAGATATACAGGATTTGTTTAGTTTGAATAATGCACATCCGAACCCCTCATAATGTTCGTCCGACCCCACCCCCTCCACCAGATCAATCCATATCTAGAATATGGCAACGTAGATCAACATCTTTCCTTCATCTAATTAAAGAGTGCTTTCTTAGAAACCAATTCATACAGAAAATGTAAGACTTGGCTAATACAAATCACAGAGATTTTAACTTTAACTCAAATAAAAAGTTGAGTTCTGATTACACGGTGTGAAATCGATCAGAATAAGTTGATGATGTAGCATATAAGTATTTATGTGTACTGCAAGGTTATGCAATCATCAACATGATAAGAAATATGGGACTAAACGAACACGGGGCAAGCGAATTTTGTCCTCATTTTCAAGCTGTAACATGTCATATTTAGAATATGAAGGCATTCGGCCGGAGAGCCATGCTTTTTTAGGAAACATTTTTTCTTGAATATGTTCTTCCACATTTGCTTAAAGGTAAAGACCAGTTTTAGAAACGCCCCTCTCTCAAAAACATGAAATGGAAGCTCTTATGTGAAAGAATATGTTTTGACTAAAACGTGATCATACCAATTTTGCCGAGAAACCGCCTACTATTTGATATATTTGGTAAATTATTATATCTATTTGAACCTGATAAATATAACGCCGTGTCGCGCACGTGTGCGTAGTCCCATATACATCTTTCTATGTACAGTGCTTGTAACTTTACCAAGAATGGGCCAAATTTCTTATCATTTTGATGATTCCAGAACCTTGCAGTACACACCAATACTTATATGCTAGATGAACAATTCCACACCATTTCTTTCACAATGCAATCGCATGACCATAGCTGGTCTTTATCTTTAATGCACATGAAAACGCTCCACATTATTGTTCACCTCTCCCCAGAACTCATCCTTCTCTTTAAGTTGAAAAGTCTGAAAACAGTTTTCTCTGATGTAAGTCCGACCCCCACATTTATATATATATTTTCTTCACTTTAAGTTATTGGCTATTTTTGCTATAATGGAGTGATAACCCAACTCAGATGTCATACTGAACTGGATTTGTTCCATTTAAATCAAACGAGATGTCGCTCAATAAGTTGTATGCTTGTACATCCGACCTTCATGGAATGACCCATTTATGAAGTAAAAAATCACCGAATAGGCCAGTTTCGTAATGTAACCGAATTTGTAGTGTCACGATTCAAATTATTTCATTCACCTGATACGAATAATTATATTTTAATAGTCAGAATGCAAATTGCATATATTGGGTGTTTCTATGGGTGCGTTTATTGTGTTTTGCCACTAGATATGTACATATCGTACCCCACTATCATACCCCACTACACTGTAAAAAAGAATTTTGTCATTGGTAATTTTTACGTATTTTTTCCATGTAGAATTTACTTGAAAACATTAGTTTTGCCACTTACGCACTAAATTTAAGTCTTGCTAACTCAAACTTTCAATTTAGTAGAACATACGTGGAATATTTAAGTAAAATCAAATACATAAGAACTTTAAGTAATTTCAGCTTGTATTAATTTAGTAATTTTAACTCAAAATCAGAAATTATACGTATTACTCAAACAATTTATGTTGATTATTCTTATCTTTTTAAAGTAAGGACCGATGCAGTGCGTAATATAAATATTTACATAATTTATGAATATTCATTAAGACCAAATTAAACTCTTTTTTAAATAAAACAATTTTTTTTGTGGTTGAATGAAAATTTAAGGACTTTAAAACATTTAATAATTCATTTAACATGGCTAAGCAAAGACAAGACAATTTTTAATTGTTACCCAGTTCAAAACAAATCAAAACTTGATATTTCAGGAAATTGTCAACCAATTTTCCTTTTAAGATGCCACGATCAAGTATATATAAAATTTGGAGCCTTTCAATATGTGTCGAATTAAAGCGTATGTAATAGTTTGTGATGGTGGTAGATATATATATATATATATATATATACGGTTAAATCTTAAATAGAAGTAGTGAATGATTAGTGTATGTTACTTGTTAGATTAGATGGGTACCAAATCGTGCAATATGTAATCCTATCATAGCTTTTTTTTTAATTATCTAAAATGATTACAATACTTAAATTATTTACGTTAATGTAACTCGATTTAACTGAGTAAAAATTTATTCAGCAAAATAAGTAAATTCTACTTAAGATGCCGTAGGTAATATTTACTTAATAAAAATAAGGCAATTCTTTTCCTCAATTTTATTGAGTTATTTCGACTATTATTTTTTTACAGTGTATCGAACCCCACTATACGATCGTGATTTGCTGGATGTCACGTTTATCGTCTCTTCACGATTCAAAATAAAGGCCTTGTCTCTGCGCAGCTGCTCTGCGCCGTTTGACCAGGGAAGTAGACAGTTTCTCGGAGGTCAACTACACACACATTGCTTGTACACAACACATGGCGTGCTAGTCTCCGAACCGGAAATTAACCTGGGAGGTCCGATTTGTATGTGGGGTTCAAAACAGCTTTGCGTTTATCATCTCTCATAAACGTGATTCCGGCTGTATGTCACATTCAAAACACACCTTTTGCGTCTTTAGATATGCCCATATCTAAAGACCTTTAAAAAAGGCTTTGCGTTTATCACCTTCTAAGGGCGCATTTATCGAGGCTTGCCACTAGATATGTACATATCGTACCCCACTATCATACCCCACTATCGAACCCCACTATACGATCGTGATTTGCGGGATGTCGCGTTTATCGACTCTTCACGATTCACAATAAAGACCTTGTCTCTTTGCAGCTGCTCAGCACTATTTCTCCGAACCGGAAACTAGCCTTGGAATTCCTATTTGCATGTGAGGTTCAAAACAGCTTTGCGTTTATCGATCTCTCAGAAACGTGATTATGGCTGTATGTCACATTCAAAACACACCTTTTTGCGTCTTTAGATATGCCCATATCTAAAGCCCTTTAAAAAAGGCTTTGCGTTTATCACCTTCTAAATTTGCCTGAAAGACGTTTGAGAAACCTGATTCTAGCCAAAAATGTGGTCGATAAACGCAATCTAAATTTGCCTGAAAGACGTTTGAAAACCCTGATTCTAGCAAAAAAATTGGTCAATAAACGCACCCTATGTAGTACAAGCCATAAGTATTATCCTACCTAACAACAACTGAATACATACAATTTGCATTGTAAATATTGTGATATACAATTTCTCGTAATTGGTGAACAAAATAATTCGTATCGAGGCGCTTCACAAAGGCATATGCACGAATTTGGTTACTTTACGAAAATGGCTTATTAAATGAACACAATACATGAAGTCGTGTGTTCGTTCACGGACCTTCTTAGGGCGCGTTTATCAAGGCTTGCCACTAGATATGTACATATCGTACCCCACTATTGAACCCCACTATCATATCCCACTATACGATCGTGATTTGCGGGATGTCGCGTTTATCGTCCCTTCACGATTAAAATTAAAGGCCTTGTGTCTGCCCAGCTGTTTTGACCCGGGAAGCAGACAGTTTCTCGGAGATCAACTTCACACACATGCTTGTACACAACACCTGGGTGGTCCTATTTGTATGTGAGGTTCAAAACAGCTTTGCGTTTTAATATCGATCTCTCAGAAACGTGATTCTGGCTGTATGTCACATACAAAACACACCTTTTTGCGTCTTTAGATATGCCCATATCTAAAGCCCTTTAAAAAAGGCTTTGCGTTTATCACCTTCTAAATTTGCCTGAAAGACGTTTGAGAAACCTGATTCTAGCCAAAAATTTGGTCGATAAACGCAACCTTAGTGGGTCCATGCAGTGGAGTACGAAGGATTTTTTCAAGGGGGGGGGGGTAAAATCGGGCCAAACATTTCGCAACGACTCAGCCAACCGCTGAATAAACGGGGGGGGGGGGGTAAGAGGACACCTTTTTTTTTTTTTTTTTTGGAGTCCTAAAAAAATCGCAACGACTCAGCCAGCCGCTGAATAAGCGGGAGGGGGGGGGGGGGGGGTAAGAGGACACCTTTTTAAAAACTCAAAGGGGGGGGGGGGGGGTCCCGAAAAAACATACACAAAACATACACATAAAACAAACTCAAGGGGGGGTTTAACCCCAACCCCCCCCCCCCCCCCCTGCGTAAGCGCCTGGGTCCATGGTTCGATACTCACTGTGTGATTACCTCCTGAGAGATGATGTAAAGCCCATATCTGACCTCTCGACCCAAGTATATTAAATGCGTATCTGACAATGCTGGGTTCATAACAAATACAGGGTTCGTAGATGGAGTAGTATAGTAAACACTAAAGTGGCTACCCCGGTTATTGATTAGACCACATTATTATTATACCAATGAATGCTTAGAATCAATTTTAGTCTACTGACGAGAGATGTTTTGAGTAAATTACCCTTTTTGGGATAACGGGCTGATTGGTAGTGCTTAAAGCTATTTACATATTTCGTCTTTCTTTCTATAGGTGATGTTCGACTGGCTGGTGGTAGTTCCACTCTGGAAGGAAGGGTAGAGGTGTATTATGAAAACCTTTGGGGTACGATATGCAACCGAGGATGGGATAGTACAGACAGTGGTGTAGTCTGCAGACAGCTAGGTTTGTATGAAAACTCGTCATGTTTACAATCCAATAGGCTGAACAATAGTAATTGGGGATCAATAATGTAAATATTTATAAACAAAATATAAGATATAAATTGCTTTTTCATACAATACATTTGTTTTTGGACCAGACCGAATAAGGAAGCCAACGGAAACTTGCTAAAAATCAATTTCTCTGAAACTACTCCGAAAAATGAGACTGTGACTAAAAGTACGTGGGTCTCGACTACTATAGCTCAATTTCTACTTATCCTTATTCTTCAATCTTCTTATTTTTCTTCTTTTTCTACCTCTTCTTTTTCCCTTTCTTCTTTTTTCTTCTTTAATCTTTTTCTTCTTCATCTTCTCATCCTTTTTTTTTCTTCTTCATTTTCTAATTCTTGTTATTTTTATTCTTTGAATCGACTTGATTTTAATTTATTTATTAATTAGTGTAACTATAACAACAGTCTTCTTCAAAGCCATTGGTAGATATGTATGATAAAGAATTCAAAGTTACACATACAAATTAACACAGATTGCAATGTAAATCAAATATCAGAAAGGAAGTACAAACCTGGTTTTAAAGAAATTACAAACCAGGATAATTATGTAACAAGAGACAATATGAATGAGCATGGAATGCTGAAGAAGAATTAGAGCATTACACCAAACCCGCTATGCTTTAAACTTTTCTCTATTTATTCCCCAACCAAAAACAGATATAGCTCCCTCTTTGTACAATAAACTCCCAAAAAGATGTCAAGTAGTTATAAATGTGTTGTAATGACATGGTTGTCATCCTTTATTACCTGTTCAGTTTTGTTCTTACTTTTATAATTCTTGCAGTGTTATTGTTCATATATGTCACCTATTATTTGTACAGTGATATTTCTAGTATTTCATGGTAACGTTTTTCTTCTTTTGTTGTTGTCGTTGCTCATTTGTTTGTATGTTGCAGCAGGGCTCCATTGTAAAGCAGTTTTTAACAGAAAGACCTACACTACTTTTAAAAGAAGACATGAATATATAAATAAATAAATAACTATATCACAATGTTTAAAAAAAAAATTCTGAATCATTATTTGTGCAACATCATTTGGAATGGGTAGTTCGTCGTAGCTGAAATGATGTTAAATAGTACATTTAATTACAGATATAGTCAAATGATATTGTGTTAGACTGGGCCTCAGACAACCATTACATTTCTAACCCATCATCCTTAAATTACATACATGTATTACTGTATGTCTCGGTTACTTTATAAATTTGTCTTTCATTGATGTTGAATTGTCTTTGTAATTAAGCACAAAAGTATTGAGTCGATATTCCATGTATTTGAAAGTAAAGGAATTATAGACTGTCAGAAGCATGGGTCAATATTAAACCAGGGCTCCTAAATTATGAACTCATTCAGGCCGGGTATTCCAACATTTTTCTATTGTGCTTTGTTTATTTCCATTTTGTGGAATGAACACCCTTATTGGCACAAAGGTTGTTTTACACAGGACTCCAATTTAGACTGAACAGTGGTTTTTCGTATTGTGAAATGTCCACTTTTCATGTTTAATATAGGTTTTCAAGTTTCTTTGAGTAGTCCAAGTTTCGGGCCTGGCATTCCAACACAACGTATCTGGTTAGCTGACGTACAGTGTGAATCATCCGACCGACGTCTGAACGAGTGTGTTACAGACGGCCAGTGGGGACAGACCTCTACATGCCCTCATAACAACGATGTAGGTGTTAGGTGCTCAGGTTAGTCTTCCGAGCCTCATGGAATTACCTTTTATTTCCTCTATAACCAATATATTGAAACTGATAATCGATCTTTCTCAACATAATTATTTGTGTATTTTTGTCTGTGTATTTTATCTTTGTTACTTTTAAATTTCTGTGAAGGAGAGAGATATTTACCTCGAGTAGACCACATGTATAAGTTGGATAATTAACTCCGTAGCTACAAACGAATATTTCTTCCATCATAATGATACAAAGGGTTAAATCATACGACCCTGTTGAGCCGTCTCCAGAAGAAGAAACAAAAAAGAAAAAATGACTACAATCATTGTAATTTTCTGCCTTCGTCGTATTCACTTTGTTATTATTTCTTACAATAATATTAATTTACTAATAATGAGTGCTACGTTCATTATACATTTAAAAATGTCACAGTCCAATATTATGATAGCGAAATGTATGAACAAACAGGTTCAGAATTTTTCCGATTGCTGTTTTATTTCAACGAAGCCATAGCCCGAGTTTATAATTGTAATTGCACATGGGAATTCTGAATCTAGGTGTGATTATGTTATATTGAATGATCAAATGCATTCAATATGTATTTTACTTGTAATCAGCAATATTCAACGGAAACCTAACGTCTAATATTTTGTGTGAAGTAATTCATATTTATTTTTGCTCTTTTTTAGGCTTAAACGTTGGGATAGCGCCAAATTACCGAGGGTGCTATCGTTTTGAAGACATTGTTTTATCAAACACAGCAATTACTTTCCCGGCAAATACTATTGAGACTTGCTTAGAAAGCTGTTCAATAAATTATATGTTTGCTGGTTTATATGGAACCACATGTACTTGCGGTGACCAGATAAAGCCTTCAGCCCAGCCTGTTGATAACACTATGTGTAAAACGCCATGCCCAGGTAACTCTGCCCAGCTATGTGGTGAGGATGAAGTCAACATGGAATTCCTATCTGTTTATTCCGGTGAGTGTTTTCATATCTCAAAATAAAGAAATAAAATGTCTTAATTGTAGTCTAAGACAATAGTGAAGACAACAAATTTAAACATACAATTAACTTTCCAGGCTTAGGTCTACAGTTTTAAAACCTCGGATTTGTTTACAATTCTTGTCATATTCTTTCAAATAACTGTTCTTATCCAAAAGCTTATGAACTTATCGGAATGTAATATCAGTCGTCTGTTGATAGCCAGAAGGGTGTTAACTGATATCATTCTAAATAGACATAATGCCCATTTGATTATCAACAGATCTCACACATTTAAAACAATTCCTGATTACAAAGGTTTAATGAAAGATCTATTCAAGCTGAACCTGACAGTCTGACAATGAACAACCTTGTATGGTGTCTCATTTGATTTTTTTTGTTCAACTTCCATTTTCATTTTAAATTATCTAGTGTCTGTTGGCGATTGCTACGTCTCCTCACCATGGTTTCCTGGTAATTACGTCCTACCAATTACTGATACATCCCAACCAGAAGACCTCATCTCCACAGCCGATGTCACTGCGTCATCAGGGATGCTCTTGATTCGAGTCCTGGCTTTCGACCTAGCTCCTGGAGACACGCTGAGTGTTGAGGTAGGAGGTATGACCATCAACCCCACAGCATCTGGTGAAACCACGCTGTCTGGGCTACCAGATACGGCACTGGTTTTGACTGCGACGTTGACGAGGGCTGCAAACTCGGCTGGAGCATCGGGATACATTATCACCTTTACCAGTGAGTTAGCCTTTTATTCCCGGAAATATAAAGGAAGTTATTTTCAAAAACAATTCCAGATGATCTTCACTTTATAGTCCATTATCACCTTTACCAGTGAGTTAGCCTTTTATTCCCGGAAATATAAAGGAAGTTATTTTCAAAAACAATTCCAGATGATCTTCACTTTATAGTCCCTTCCGAGGGAATGGGATGAGTAGCCTTTCTAATTGGTCCTGGAACACAGGATACGATCCCTAAGGCATTCGCTCTATTCAGCGAGTCTCCCTTACTTTATTTGCGTAAATTAGTTAAGACGTTACTATAACATCTTTTTAAAGTACAGAGTAAACTTCGAGAAGTATTCTAATCAACAAGTGGTTCATTCATATGACTCTCAATCCAAAGGTTGGGGTTGGATTGAATCCCAGATAGGAGCTAATTAACTTCCATTGACAAGACATGAATCCACTTTAACCTCTCCCCCCTCCCGTCCCCGCCCTCCAGGTGTAGATCCTTAAACTGGCAATTATTATTGTCAATTATATCATAATTATTACTCTATTGTTATTTTTTTTAAATAATTATTATTATTGTTATTATCATTTATTATCATTATTAGTAGTATTATTATTAGAAGCAGTATTATCATTATCATTATTAATAGTAGTAGTATTATCATTATCGTTAACATTAACATTATTATTGTTATTAGTATCATTAGTATCATTGTTATCATTACCATCATCATCATCCTCATTATTATCATTATACAGGAGATCCAACCACAACGATGCCTCAAACTACGCCGACCATAATATCAGCCATCACGATGACTAATCAACCAGGGGTGACCTCATCATCCCCAGCATCACCGGCTTTACCACCTTCACCAACCCCTCCAATTGTGGTCACGACTGCAGTCGTTGTGCCACCGACCCCTCCTCCTTCCACAGATGAAACCACTGATCCTGTAATGACTACAGCCCCTGTCACCATACCTCCAAACCAAGGTAAGCATTATATCCACCGCACACCAGGGAGTCACGTCTTTCGGATGGTGACGTTTAAAGGTCGGTCCCAGACGTAAATAATCATATCTGATTGATACACGTCTGTAAAAACCCAATACACACACACACACACACACACACACCAGGGACCCGTTTCACAAAGCCTTTTTTCAATGACAAATGACAAATATCAGTGACAAATCTGCTGATAACCAATCAGAAGCAAGGATTTCAGTAGCTTATAACAAGAACTGTCATTTGTCACTGATGACCAGTTTTGTGAAACACCCCCCATGCGTCAGTTTGATTGCGTTATTACCTGCGCTAATCAAGACTATGAAAACAATCGGCACCTACGCCTTTTAATTCAACACATTTTTGGACTGTTTGTTTTTCTCAATGATCATGATGATCTCACTTTCACGTAGCACATCAAGGACAGCTGCACCAATCACTGACGCAGTCCTATGTCAGTACATTAGGGACTTTTGGATGAGCACGTCGACATAGTGGACTGCTACGTGTGACGTCCTTTGCCTTAGATTTGCACGTCGACATAGTGGACTGCTACGTGTGACGTCATTTGCCTTAGATTTGCACGCTGACATAGTGGACTGCTACGTTTGACGTCCTTTTAAGGCGCTGGTAGTGGCTTAAAGGGAATTTAACAGTTCCTTAAAAGGACATCACACGTAGCAGTCCACTATATCGACGTGCAAATCTAAAAGTCCCTTATGACGCATCGTGTGCAATGGGCGTTAGAGGACCGCTTGTTTGATCGATATAGATGATATTATGTTTTCAGAGATGGATCTAATGAAAAATTAGATTTTAACTGACTGAATACGGGTAGTTTTAATGTATTTGAAATTATTTCTCTGACGTGTGCTGTGAAAAGGACGTATAACACGTTCTCAACTTCTTTCGAAAAATCAACTCAAGGGTAATTGAAATAACCTTATTTTATGTGTCGTAGACATAATGCTCGGCTTACGTAATATGTCATTGTCATATTCGCAGATTTCAAAAGGTGACTTACGAATCCATTGAAATTGCCCTATGTTTATTTTCCGAAAGTAGTGGGTTCGTGTTTTATCATTACGTATCTTAAACGATCATGCATCTGAAAAAAGCATCTCATTCTGTATTATACCCAGTCATGCTGATGAGAACGACAACAGATTGTACACAACAATTAAATTACCAAGTGAATGACCCGAAATTAGTTGGCTTAGTATCGGTTTGTAATCGGTGTGGCGATGCGACTTTAATAACCAATGATATGTAACCACCTGCTTGATTCAAACAGCCAATGTAGTCATATGGATTTGGCCACAGTCACATTGTTATAACAAGGCTGTACATGAAATCTTAACTAACGAATTGTTAATTTACCAATTAACTATTGCTATGCCAGTGTAACACATGTGTGACAACAGAATATATTTTGAATCACACATTTTCCCAGTACGAAATGATTCTATAAATTGTGGTTGACTACTATGATTAGATAATGAATAAAGAACATATAATTCATCATCAGTTTATCAAAAATGTGTGCATCTCGTTGCTTTCCACAGCCACATGTGACCATCCGGTTGTAGAGGAAGGAAGAATCGTTGGTATAGACGGGGGTCCATACCAGGTGGGTCAGAGTGTGGTGTTAGACTGTGATGACGGACGAAACCCAGTGGAGAATACCACTCTTTCGTGCCAGTCCGATAGGACATGGTTCCCTCTACCAACCTGTACCGCATCAGGAGGATTCGAAGTATGGATGATCATTGGTAAGTCTATCCTTAAAGCTAAAGACCAGTTCTGGTCATGCGATTGCATTGTGAAAGAAACTGTGTGGAAATGATCAGAAAAGTTTGATCATCTAGCATATAAGTATTTGGTGTGTACAGCAAAGTTTTGGAATCATCAAATGACACGTTTCAAACCAAGGTTGGTAGAAACGCGTCATAAATATGACGGACATAAACCTAAGTTTGTCGACAAACCTCCTTTGTGAATTCCGGCCATGAAGTGTGTAACATTTGCGTCATCATGAAAAAGAAATCCACCGAGGTTTTACCGCATCATATTTGAACGAGGCTAGTCAGTACGTTGTATCTGTAGAGGTGTCATAGTTTAGTAAATGAGTCACCGAACTGTAGACAACTAAGCATGGGGTCCGATCCGTGCACTCTGTTGGCAAGACATCAGCCAAAAATTGTCACACTGAAATTATGTATGTACTAAGTGCTATGGTTGCCAAAGCTAAACTGGATAATGATATTCAAAAGTTCTTCGGACACGCTACAGAGATGTAATATCATCTTGTTATAAGGGCTACTCAAGAACAACATTATCTACACTGTCTTGTCTCTTTCGGCCCTACTTCAGTCATGTGGCGCTAGCTGCGCTGCTGTGGCCATCACAGGTTTACGCCATCCGTCTCTGTCAGATGTTGCTCTCGTTGCCTCTGACAGCTTTTTCCCTGTCCATATATGTGGATGTCTTTGAACCAGGAAATAACAGGTCTGCCTCTTCTTCGCCTGGCTTCCACTGATCCTTTTATAAGAGACTTTCCAAGACCATCTCTCCTTACTACATGGCCAACAAACTGCAGTTTCCTTCTGGCAATACCCTTTATAAGCAACATCTCTGTATCCAGCTTGTCCAGTACCCATCGGTTTGTTCTTCTGTCTGTCCACGGAACCCTCTCTCGGCACATATGTAATAAATGCGTATTACATGTCGGATCCATTCTGTGTTCAATGCACTGTGCCCTGTACCTAAACTAATTACAGTGTGTTAAAGGAACAGCATTACAGTACAGTGACATAACTGTAAGAGAAGGTGTTACACCTATACGATTTTCTTATTAAAAGCGCTTTTCGAACGGAGAAACCAAATCCTAGAAAAGATGGAGGCACTGAAATTACGTCATGGAATTTAATCTATTCTGGGAACTTAAAAGATCATGATTAGTTACAATTTTCAAACTTTAAGAAATGCTTTTCTACTTCTTTTTTATATTTTGTATTTACTCGGTTGTTCTGGTGTTAACAATACTCGCATTGCTATGATGTACATGTAAGAAAATCCTAGAAAACGAAAACATGTAAATATATTCACGGAAGAGGTTTACGGTACACCATGTAAATATATGTTAATTTATTTGTCTATTTTTAACTTTTTTAGTGATCGCAGTGGTGATTTCTCTCAGTCTTGTCATCTTGATCATCATCTTCCTAATCCTGGCCGTCGCGTTCGGGAAGAAAAAAAAGAGGTAATGTAATTATAACACACTCTAGTGCACAAAAATGACGAATGCAAATAAAAAAAAACTTGAGTACGTGTATTCTTTCGCGCAGTTTGTTCCTGTAGCTCCCGATTATAATATCCGATTTCGGCTTCATGTTACTTATTGTGATTTACTATGAGTGCAATACAAAAAGCCTCATTATGTCTATTCTATCACTTTCCTTATTCGCACCTGTAATGTATCTAACGCCTTTGATAAAGCGTTATTTATTTGATGATTTTGGTTTGTATATAGGTAATAATGGGGTGAGTGCGTCTACAACTTTGAAGAACCTTTTATATTGTTTGATTTAAGATTTTAAAAAAATCATATTCGAATCGTGGAAATACATTAAGATTGTTGAATTTTCTCATTCGTTAAGGCGGGAAGACGATCAGCGTCCTGTTATCACACACTTAGCAACTCCTACTGATAATGACTACACTGGACGGCCAGCTCTTATCCCCATCAACGAAGCATCAGCAAGCGGATTAGTCCGTCAAGGTACCAACACGAGTACCGCTTCCACCTTAGGTATTCCACCTCCACCTCCTCCTGCTACTACACAATCTAATGATGCTGTACAACAGACAGAACCTATCATCCTACCACCACCACCCTCTCAACCTGCCCCCGACCCACCCTCACCAACCGAGACTTACTACCCTCCCGTAGACTACCCTGGGTCTGCCAATCGTGACTCCGTTATCTCCAATGGTATGGCGCAGTCTAATGGACATGTCAACAACCTTGGGAACGAGGAGAGACAGGCTGTAGATGAAATTGTCAATGCTGTCAGAGACTATGATGATAGTCCGGGTGTTGGTTTGTATGGTTCGGTGCCTCCAAGACATCTTCGAAGTGGGTCTACCTTGTCAGTGATCTCTAACCCAGGCCGTGTTACTGATGGTAGATCAAGCCCGAGGTACGGCGGAAACCTAAGATCAGTTCAGTTTGATCAACATAATTATAGGCCATAAATTTAAACCCTACATTTAGGTGGCGAGGTTCTTTCGACCAAAGTAGATGCCGAATGTAATTCAAATAAACAGAGACACTACTAGAACCTATAGGTCTTGTGTTACTATACTATGACTCATGGAAAATGTAATCTTCAGAACTTTGAAAATACGGATTTCAAGTATAGCTTTTGTCTTTAGATTCGATGACTTATATTCACTATGCAGAACTTCTAATGGGCAGCAAAACTTGCTGATACCAAATTTGATCATTATTTTCCTTTGTTCTTCACTACATACTATCTTTCTTTCTTTATTGTACATTCATTCGTAAGTTCATTATAATTTTAGTTTATAAAATATCTATATAACCTATACTGGGCAGCAACAATTCCTTGATACCAAATAGATCATTATTTACTTCTGTTCTTCACCGCAGACGTTTATACTGTTTTTGTTTCTTTATAGTACATTCCTTGGTATCTTTATTATAATTTTAGTACATACTTATATATATACCTCTCACAAACGTACATAAGGATTTTGTGTTATATTGTATTCATATATCTAGATGCAATGTAAAACTTTATTTAGTGGTGATGTTTTTGGTGACGATCTTTATTTCCAGTAAAATGAGAGTACTGGAACAAGGGATTCTGGATAATCTCAAGTGACATGCATCTATACAAATATTTTGTGAAAGGTATGTTTGAAATGTGTCCATGATGATTTATAGTCGCATATATGTAGACACGATTATTTATATACATGTATTACTCATCTACGCACTCATAAATATATATTCAAGAAAGTTTCAATAATCATTTTGAAATAGTTGTATCAATTAACCAGAGTAATGTGTTACAGAAAACGGTCATAAATATAATCCTAACAAATATCGGAGGGGCGGGATGACTGTTTTGAACAAAAGATTATTATCTCATTGCGCACCCACCCTTTCCCGCCCGAATGGAGCACGTGGATGTTGAAGTGTTTTAACCAGAATAGCGACTCTGACTTTTATGGCCTAGCATGACTTGTATGTAACATTATTTTTTTTAAGAAAGTCATGTAATAATCTTTTAAAATATAATCATTTTTACTTCAAAATTCCAAATCTTTATTGTTGCAGATAATCAGTAAAATATCCGTCTGTATATCTAATTTCTTATCATATACCAATGTCTTTCTTTCCGAAATATCTATACCTGAAATAGGATTGAAATATATATTATTTTCAATTAAAACACTGTAGTAAAAGATGGCTTATGTGAGAATGGATATGTAATTCAGCTTGTTTGGAATAAAAGTACAGTGTTAAGAGAAGAGCTTATAGAATTATACAGGGATTACAAATACCTCATTATTACATTGGGGTCAAATGGAGACAATTATAATTTAAGAGTGAGAGTGACCAAAAAAAGGGCAAAAGCTAAAAATAGAAACGACAGGCTTATGAATGATAGAGAGAAAGGAAGATAAAGATCGGAGAGCTCCGAGACAGAAAACACACACACACACCGTATCCTGACACCTACCCCCTGAACAACCACCCCCGGATAACCACCTCTAGGATAACCAGCCTCTAGGACAACTACCCCATAGGACAAGTACCCCTAGGGCAACCACCCTCTGAACGACTACCCCTAGGACAACTACCCCTAGACAACTACCCCCTAGTACAACCACCCTCTAGAAAAACTACCCAATGACATCTTCCCCCAGACATAATAGCCCCCACAAGACTACCTCCTAGGACAACCACCCTCTAGGACAACTACCCCCGGCATATAGCCCCCACAAAACTACCCCCTAGGATAACCATCCTCCAGGACAAGTACCCCCAGACAACTATCCCATAGGGCAACCGCCCTCTAGGACATATACCTCCTTGACATCTGCCACATATGGTAACTACCACCCAACTAACCCTGACAATAAGCACTTAGGGTAATGATCAATCGGGGGTAGTTGTCCTAGAAGGTGGTTGTCCTACGGGGTAGTTGTCTGAGGTAGATGTTCGGGGGTAGTTGTTCTAGAGGGTGTTGACCTAGGGGGTGGTTCACCTAGGGGTAGTTAGCTGGGGGGGGGGGTAATCAACCTAGAGGGTAATTGTCCTGGGGTAGTCGTCTTAGAGCAAAAGAGGGTGATTTGCCTAAGGGGAAATTGTCCTAGGGGTAGTTATCCTAAAGGTTGGTTGTTCAGGCGGTAGGTGTCTGAGAACCCACACACAAACATATATGAATATTACAGAGAGAGAGAGAGAATGTAATTAACTTTTTACAATGTTTACAGATCTTGATATCATATTGATATTAGGAATACATAGATGTATTCATTCACACATTGTTTCATTGTAATCAAAAACTATATACAAATATATATTTATGTGGAGATAAAGAGAGAGAGAGAGAGAGAGAGAGCGAGAGAAAGTTCATAACATCATGTAGGATATTGAACATTTGAAATGAATAAATGACATATAAACATATATATACAGTGCGTCCCAGAAAAAACGAAACCGAGAAGTATCGATGTTTTATCATAACTTAATCACAACCATAATTAATGAATGATACATATTTGGAAAGCTTAGAGTCTCCTCTTTCAGTAAATGCTACTCACGTGAGAGTCTTCGTGCATGGCTGATTGTCAACGAAACGGAGTTAAGTCTTTTGTCAAATCTGCTTTTTGCTACGGCAGGCACCCAGTGAAAACGAATTCGTTTAATAAAATTATGGAAATGCAAGCACTACTTTAAACAAACAGAACTTTGTCATTCCTCGCTCATTTCTCCTGATTGAGGTGTCATATGAAAGGGCAGAAACTCAACTTTCTAGAAATGTGAATTTTTCTTCGAAATTCAGATACCGCCCGCCAAATGTCTTTTTGGTTTCCTTCCTTCAAATTGCTTTTAATCACTCATGCGTGAAATATTCATTATCTGAGTAGCATCACATGAAAGAGGAGACTCTAAGCTTTTCAAATATGTATCATTCATTAATTATAGTTGTGATTAAGTTATGATAGAACATCGATACTTCTCGGTTTCGTTTTTTCTGGGACGCACTGTATATCACATTCATCTGACAAATAAGATATCGCATTATTTGTTTCAAACGTGCAGTTACCATTTTGTATTCTGTGAGGTTTCCCCCATTTCAATACTTGGGCAATTTTACGATAAAGAATTATGGTGAAGCTATATTCACTTTCGTTTATAAAGATCCTTCCTTTACGACGTGGGGATACGCTTCATGATGAATGCATTGTATCACGTGATGTATACGGGCTCCCCCACATTGTGTGAAATGCACAATGGTGGCGCCGTAACAGGTGTATGCTGATGTTGTTCTGACCACGCTCATGAAATAGTTCACTGGTGTGTTCTTTCGTAAAACACAGGCTTGTATACACTTCCAAACAATTCCCCTTCCCTATCTCTCTCTCTCTCTCTCTCTCTCTCTCTCTCTCTCTCTCTCTATCTTCTCTCTCTCTCTCTCTCTCTCTCTTTCTGTTTATCTCTCCCTAACTCTCTCCTACCCCCCCCCCCTCTCTCTCTCTCTCTATAGTCCTATATCATGTCAATACACGCATACGCACAGACGCATTTTCATGAATTGTCTGATTGGTTTGCATCAAAATAATGGACGTCATCTGTTAAATTCATTGATACAATATGGTTTGTTTCATAACTGAGATGAATGATTGAATGCAAGGTTGAAAGGTCATGTGCATTTGTTTGGATTTTGTCCATGTTTTCGCTTTTATTTTTTCCTGATTGTCTCTTTGCTGTTATTGTTGTTGCCCATGTTGTTGATGTTGTTGCTATCTTTTTCATATGGGTATCGAAGTGCAAAAATTCTACCCTTAAATGCATCGGTTAACCATGTTTAATATGAGATGCATGGCCCTTGGTGTCCTCAGTGTCTATGATATGGTGTAATATTGAAGCCAAAAAAAAATTGCGCTTCAAAATGATCATGAAGTGCCTCAAAAAATTAAAAAATCTTTGAGTGACCGGTTTTACCATACTCATGTTCCCCAATAGACTGTCGGCTTGTAAAAGCCATGGGATTCCTGACTGACCTAAAGGTTATTAATAATCATTGCAGCATAAGCTAAATCCATGATTTTGTTTCAGAATCTGAGACAAAGTTACCTAATCCCTTTCACTTTTAACTTCCCTTTTGGTGATCATCTCAAAAGTCTTTCATTGTAATTTTGTATTTCATTTTAAGTATATCAAGTATTTGAAAATTAACTTGACGATGATGACAAATTAGCTAGTGAAAGAATATATCATATCTATATTCAATCGAAAAAATGTACTTCGATAGAGTAATGTGTTTTGTCACAATAGGCCTAAATATGGAATTTTGTAGATTAAAAGATTTCTGAATTTAAACAAAATAACAATAGCATATATTTAGTTAATAATATGTTTTGCATACAACGCGAAAGAACGGAATCAAAGACCACTGGAATATTGGTTTGTAAAGTTATCTGTACTAGTTTATAGGAGGGATTAATCCACACCGCAAGGTCACTGGACAGGTGGCTATATCATCAACTCAGCTCTCAATTAACATAAGAAAAAGAGGATCATGGGGGACTAATGGTCACCGATTAGGCATTGTTTTCTATATAGAGGGAGCAAGTAGCTACAAGTAGGAAAGTGTGGCTTTAAAGGAAAATTTAAAGACAGAAACGAATGAATATCTCATAACGATATGGGATGTTTCAAATGCCCCGAATACGTATGATACGAAATGCTCCCCAGGGAGTGGGGAATATGCATACATTGTGTGCGGGTAAGCCTGAATCCGATGACAGGGGTAATAAAATATATCTGTAAAGCGCTTAGACACATCGTTTTATCGATGTAATTGGCGTTATATAAAAGCGGAATATAATTATTAGTATTATGTGATATGACAGTAAGGAGCGAAGCAAATTATGAAACTGGATATTCACAAATGAAAATTCTAAAGTAAAATAAAGAGGGGGAAGGGAAATAATGATTTAGAAGAACAGTGATGGAAATGTGGCGAATAAATTTGGGAAAGGGAAGTGGACAAGATTCAAGCTTTATTTGAAGGAAAGAAAACGAATATGAACATACATGTATTGCATACATGTAGTGAGCCGTTCATCGCCTTGAATCTTGCATGGCTGATGTTCTTGATTGGTTGCTCGCACATTCCTTGAAATTAAATTTAGACAAATGTGAATTCCTTATATTTGGTTCTAAAGTACAGCTTAGTAAAGTTAATATCAATTGCATTTAATTTTCTGGCCACATAATTCACTTGTCACAAACGTGTCGCAATCTCGGTGTTATGTTTGACTCACATATGACAATGTCTAACCAAGTTCTTAATATTTGTAGATCAGTAAAGGTACCACTTGCGTAATATCGGTTTTATTCGTAAATATTTGTCCAAGTCTGCCACCGAAAAATTAGTTCATGCTCTGATTTCCTCCCGTCTTGATTTTGGCAATGCCCTCCTTAATCAATCTACCCCAGAATCTACTGTCCAAGCTCCAGAAGCTTCAAAACGCTGCAGCTCGTATTGTTTCTCTGACCACCAAGCGTACCCACATTTCCCCAGTTTTGCAGTCGCTACACTGGCTCCCAGTAAAAGATCGCATTGTTTTCAAAATTTTGTTGCTTACCTTTCATTGCGTTCACGGCTCTGCTCCTCAATACCTTATCTCTCTAATCCAAAACTACACTCCTGCAAGACCTCTACGCTCATCCACTTCCAATTTTCTTGTGACCCCCAAAATTACCAAAACGTGGGGGGAAAGATCATTTGCATACTCTAGTCCTAAATTATGGAATGGCCTTCCTGAAGACATCAAAAAAAAATTATCCTCTGATTCTTTCAAAACTCATCTCAAAACATTCTTTTTCAAGTCTTGATCCTTTTTCCTGTTTACACGCGCCGTGAGCACTCCACAGAGTGGATTTGGCGCGATATAAGTTACATTATTGACATACTAGATGGAGAGACAGGGGGATTATGCACTTTATAGAGAAAGGGGAAGACATAGACAGATCTATTATATATGGGTAGAGAAATTAGAGAGAAAAAAGAGGTATATAGAGAAACATATATCGGTAATTGATCTCTCGAATTATTATAATCCTTACGGGGAAAAAGCTATACAAGCATTTTTCATCTTTGAAAGTATCATGTTTAATGGGTCATGGTCCTGAAGAGTTCGATTAAGAGACAGATTTTCATTGCCATAATTGCAGCTGATGGAATATTTTGCTGGTATGTTGTCCATGAAGAAATGTCAGTCAAAAGGTGAATGCATGTACTGAACTGGACCAAAATCAACGTGTAGAAGGGGAGAATAAGGACAACATCAAATCACACACGACTCATTCGGTCATAGCTTGCAACGAAGTAATTTGTGCGATGCAATCGATCGCTAGACGCCACGGAAGGGAGTGAGGCTGCAGTGTTGTGTGAGTGTGTGTGTTTGCACGGTGCGATAGCTTCAACCTTCCCACTCCCTCCTCTACTTAACATCAACAAGAAAAGAGTGCCTGGATGCTAGTTATACACACACCCTCCATTAGATGTAGCTTACTTGATATTACAACAAATCATAACCCTCGCATCTAATACTTGTTTCTTCGAATTCATGATCCAGACTCGAGCTTGACGAATTCCCTACCAGCAATAATCGCAGGAGAAGCTGTCTTCATAAGACTCATTGGATATCGACACAAACGAATCGGTTGTTTTTGGATTGCGCGCTCATCACAGTGTGTACCCTACGCAGCGGTGGTGAAATATATTGGCAGAAATCAAAACAACCAGGTTACTAGTTCTGTGGTTGAGCATCCGGGACCTTGGAAACATATTGGGATTATGGCGCACTGTGAGAATGGTATTTTGTTGGTGGTTTGGATGCTGCTAGCATGTCATCTTCAGCCGGGATCCTGTACGGATGGTAAGATGAGAATGCATGAATGAGTTTACGTGTTGCATGGTTGGTATAAACACACATCTGGGTAAACAAGGCGTGATGCGTGCAAGGTTCTCATTGCCTGTGCCCCGCGATCAGGGGATGATGTTGACAAACTGGCATCCTGATAATCGATTAAAAAGAGTCGCTGAAGATCGCTGAAGATCAGCACGGATCATTTCATTTCAAAGTTAGAAGCCATCCTGTATCATTACCCTGATCATCAATGTCGGTCTCATGAATACAATTCATTTCATCTAATAGGTTTAACAATCAATTATTTTCTTACCTATTAGCCTCAAGTATTATGAATACACAACATCTCTCGTTATTTTAAAAATACAAGGTTTAGGATATGCATAGTCCTTCCCTTTCCAAGTCTCTAGCATGTCTCGTTTCTTCTTTAATAAAGCAAATAATACAAACGACTTCGCTTTCAAATACGGACACTAATTCGTGATGATGGGTGTTTAATTATACAAAATAGGGCCACGAATTGATCTCGACATAAACACAAATATCAGGTCTTCTTTCCTTATTCCACCGTATTAAGGAAAAAGAGAAGAACAAAAACTACCACATAATGACATTAAAAATCAGCAATGAGTAACATTGCTGGTAGTTTCTCACTTAATAGAGGAGGTGGTCAAGAAAGTGAGATGTTAGATGTCCATTTGTTGTACTGTACACTTGGTATATAATGAAAAAGAAGAACATTTACATCTTCAGCGATTAAATAATCACAAGATTATTTAAACGAATGTTACTTTAATACACCAGTTCAGTATGTATTTCTTTTTGTTCCAGCAAGCGGCAAAAAGTGCACACTTATCAAAGCCAATTTATCAAGTCGTAGGCCCGAAAAGCAACGGTCTCATTATGAAAACTAAACAAATTGAAGTGTCACCGACAAAATGACAAATGACTGCAATGAATTAGAAAGTGGTAGCATTACCTAATTGACTCGCATAGTATATGAAATTGTTCTTTTTTATTTTCATATTGCAGAAATGGGTGGGGTTTTTGTTCTCTCTCTCTCTCTTTCTCTCTCTCTCTCTTTCTCTGTCTATCTATTTTTTTTTTCGTGTTCTCTCTCCCTTTTCTCTCTCCGTTTTTCTCTAAATATCTATCTATCTATCTTTTTATCCTTATGTCTCAAGTGCTAGTC
Source organism: Strongylocentrotus droebachiensis (assembly GCA_035222895.1). Classification (NCBI taxonomy): domain Eukaryota; kingdom Metazoa; phylum Echinodermata; class Echinoidea; order Camarodonta; family Strongylocentrotidae; genus Strongylocentrotus; species Strongylocentrotus droebachiensis. Next base: position 198,666 of record JAVYIG010001237.1, on the reverse strand, counting down.
ATTTTAAGTGAGGTAAATGATATACGACCTGCACTTTGGAATATGCCTGCATATACTTAAAGCTATCATATGGGTAAATGCACTATCCAATTACATTATGAAGGTTATTTCAATATGCCACCAGCGCAATGTAGAGCACAGCGAACGGAAGAGATACAGAGAGCATTGCTAATTGAGAGGTATGGAGGCAGCGATAATCATATTCTGCTGAAAGAGAGGGGGAATATGAGGGAGCGTGACAAAGATATAGTGTGTTAGTTGATTTGACAGGTAAGAGAGGAGAGAGAGGGAGAGAGACATACATTTTATGCCAACTTTACCAGCCATGAGTTTGATTCGTTGGCAACATGCAGATTTTCGGTGTTGTGCAAAATATGCTCATGATAACATTTTGTTTTGATTTACTAATACTAGATGATAAGGAAATTTTCAACAAAGCCACTATACTCAGATGATCATGTTGCCAATATAAACCCGGTTCGATGGTTGTAGAGCCTATATGGAAACGATAAGTTCAAAGATAGCATCACGTGTTGTTACGTTCTTCTGACCGATAGAGTATCTGAATGTGTGCATGATACCATCGTTTATCCACGTGATTCACAGCTATTGAATTTGTTCAAGTACATGTATATTCAGCTTGGGCAGCTAGCATTCACTATTTCTGAAGTCGCCATTGATTCAATAGTAGTGAACTCCATCTTATAGCTCAAGGAAAGAGTTGCATGCCTCGATTGGAATGTAGACACGGTGGAGACTTGATTAGACCCAGCAGGTAGAATCATTTCCTCACATGTGTACCTCCTCGATAAATGAATATAGGTAGATTCGTTGCTTGCCTCCTCAGGTTGATTGAAGGTCTGAACGCGGAGGCCTCTTGGCTCACAAACGTTACTCCAAAGTGAATAGAGGTATATTCATTGCTTGCCTCCCTGGGTTACAAACAGTGTGAACATAAGTTTAATCATTGTTACACGCTTGCCTCAAGTAGACATGCAGTGTAAACACGGAGGCCTTTTGGCTCACCAATGTAACTCATAATTGAATACAAGTAGATTCGTTTGCTTGCCTCATCATGTTAATAAACAGTTGAACACAAGTTGAATCATTGTTACATGCTTGTATCCTCATGTACTATGAATGTAGAAAGTACCATTGCCACGCATGTGTACCTCCTTAGTCAGTGAATAAAGGTTGAGACATTGTTGCCTTGTCGGGCTAATGGGCAGTGTTGACGCGGGTATAACTATTTGCTCATGTTTCTCTCCCCCGAACGGGCAGTGTGAACGGATGTCTTTGGTTCATACGTGTTACTCTCCGGAGAATACAGGTGTGTTCATTCTTGCCTCCTCTGTTTAATAGGTAGTATGAACCGAGCCCTTTGGCTCATGTGGGTTATTTCTTAGTGAAAACAGGTATATTCAGTTATGCTTCCTCGGGTTAAGTGTGAACGCATGTTGAATCAATGGCTCATGCTTGCCTCGTTAAGTAATGCAAACTCAGATAGATTCATTAGCTGACAAATGATCAATCAGTGTGAATGAAAAAAAGCAGGCAGATCAGGTAAAGATCACTAAATAAATTAATTGGACCTTTTATGGGGGGAAAATCAGGTCTTCTATAAAAATAAAATGGTGAAAGATCATTAGAAACGAAGAGTAACTTGGTTTATGGGTGCCAAAAAACAACAAAAGTTTTTTCGCTGTCATTTTGTTTGTTATCATCTTTCTAGATGTGGAAATAAAACATGCATAACCCTTTCATTTTAATATTGGGCGGGAAAAGATAATATGCAGTACCAATTTTAATTATCTAATCTTTCCTTTTAACGTTTTTGGTTATGTTATCATAAAGTGGAATTATAGACTCTGGACATTCTTCGTGAAATTGTGTGTATATCCAACACACTTGTGTTGCCTGTTTACATGAGCAGTATAATCGCCCTTTCCACGCGAAGAAAGACCCAGAAACAACTCCTATGTCAGAACCTTTCTCGCGTTACATGCAGTGATTCAACCTCCATTCAAGGTGCTAAGAATGGACGATATTATGTTTCAGTGGTGTCCCTGATGGACACAATAGACATGGGTTTTAAAGCTACCAGCCACTTTAACCATATAAATACCTTGCATTATTGTATCAGTTTGATCATAAGTTGTGAACTGGTTCCTACACCTAAGATACTTGGTGAATCTTTTAGTTTTCTCTATAATTATTTGGCAACAAAATGACAACATGCCATCATCTTAAAGAGTTCATGAATATTACCAAGTTTGGCATATATCCAATCCCTTCATTCCTTTTTCCTCTGTGCCACATTTTATATAATATTTCCTTATTTACTATTGTTTACACACATTCCTTGTACACCTTCAGTATTTTCATCTACCCCCATATTTTAAAATCTCTTTTTTTTAATTAATTTATATTTTGTATCAAAGTTATGGTGAAAAACGATTTATCGGACACAGAAAGGGCTTAAAAATCACACTCCTGAAAATAAAGGAGGACAACGATAATGGAGGAACTTTCATCTCGAATAATGTAAGCATGGTTAGTGATCATAATACATAGATGAACAGATAAGGATGTACACCAACAGGTGTTTTTTTGGTAAACCCATGCAGGGAAATGTCACAGAGACTATTCCACGGGTAAACGGTGATGCGCTATGATGAGAGAACGTGTAATGGTTATTATTCAGGTGATATGGCAGCAAAGTCCTTCTTAGCACAGCATGCTCATTTATCTTTTGTTTATGAAAGTCATCCCTGTTTTTCTATAACCTCAATGCGTTTCTTTATCTGGAAGTAAAAATTGTGGAGTCGTTTGTTCTCTCTTTCTCCCATTCTCACTCCCACCCTCTTCCATTTTCCCTACTCCTTGTTTTGTATCTCTTTTGCTCAGTCTGTCCCTCCATCCTTCTCCATCTCCATCTTTTCCCCCCACTCGTGACTATATCTCTCTCTATCCATTCTCTCTCCTTCTTTTTCTCTCGCCTTCTCTTTCTCTATTTCTCTCTTCCTCTCTCTCTCTCTCTATTTCTCTCTCTCTCGCTCACACACACCGACGCACACAACACACACGCGCACACACACACACACATACGCACACCAGTCTAACATTTTAACATGAAAATGTGAATAAAACACCACGTAGTGAATAGTCAGACGTGCTATGCCGGCGTAGAAGGTGAGTTTTCCGTTTGACCTGAAGATCCGAACACCAGCCGATCAATAGTGACGATTATGCGCACTGTAGCTGACATCTAATATGGGTGAGCGTCTCCGGCCTCAAAACGCAGCATTCACCCGGGAATACTTGCTCACATAATGCGATGGGGATCTCAGTACAGTACGCATTGACTACCCATACATCACAAATAAACCCACTTACGCTATATTGCCATATTATTCAAACATCTCGAAATGACCCATTGGGTCACTTAGTGGGATTGACAGTCAGCTGGATTTACCTCTAGGAATCTAGTGTCCTTCTTCTTCTAAATGTAACTTGACATGACCTCATCGGCTCATCCATTCAACAACCATCTAATATTAATATTATTATTTGCCTATAGAGTACAATTGCCAGGAGAAAAAAAAAAGTGTTTCTATTTTCTATTTCAGCCTGTCTACACGTTCTACATTGATTTCTACTTATTTATCCCAGTAACGAGAATGAATATATTTAGACGTAAAAGGTAGGAAAGGAAATAAAATTAAAGACCAACAAATATATCACAAGTAATTTCCTCGATGATACATTTCTTTATATCAATGCAGAGCTGGTCGGAAAATGAAACAACATAAAGCGTGTGAAAAGACATGTTCGTCAACTTTGAATTTCGGCAATCCCCTTTTGAGAAGAAGAAGAAGAAAAGTAGAAAGAACTGATGGAGATCAAGGCATGCGATAAACCCTAGAAAACCTGGTGCAAACACAATTAAGTTTTTAGAAATACTCTTTGAGGTAAATTTCTAAATTTAAGAAATTGGACTAGTTTGCGTAGCCATGACATTTATAGCACATGAATATATAGGCCTATAAATTGTACGTACCAATATGAATATATTTATATATATATATATATATTACATTTGAAAGTAAATTTTTGGATAATCTTGTATTTTAAGAACTCATCAGTTCGCCGACCCCTTTTCTACCCTCAATCCCCACGGGTAAATTTTGAAGATAAAAACTGTGTTTGCAATAAAACTGTCAGAGACGGTTGATTTGCGCTCGACCATTAGTTCCGTTTCGGTTCATACCAACACTTTCTAATTTAAGAAATTCAGGGGTACTTTCAGCCTTTCCATCTCCCTCCTGTTTGTAATGAACATGCATGTGTAAGAGTTCAAAAACCTCAAATCGACATTGTGATATTTGAAGAAAGACAACAAGATTTGACAAAATTTTCTGAATACAGTGAAATTATTTAGAGCTGCAAATGTACCTGTCTTAATGCTGGCGTTTTCTTGTCAGGTTATATCATGTAAATTATATTATACATTGTTGGAAGCGCATTAGCTTGTTGTTTTCACGTGTATGCAACGTTCATAGAATGTATGCCATACAATGAATTCAATTATGTTAGTAGTAGTTACCCTACCATTCAGTGCATTTATATATATTCAAAATTAAAACTAAACTAAGTCAGAATGGACTGTTGTATGTACCCGCACCCGAAATGTGACTGTGTAAGAGAGATAGGAAGAGAGAGAGAGAGAGAGAGAAAGAGAGAGATGGTGGGATAGATACATGCGTTGATACAATGAATGAGAGTGAGATATAGAATGAGAGAGAGAGAGAGAAGGGGTGGGGATTGGATACATGAATGATAAAGGAGAGGATAAATAGATGCGTTAAAAGAGTGAACTGAATGAGAGTGAGATATAACAAGAGAGAGGAGGAAAGATAAGGAGAAAGAGATCCAAAATGGCAGACTAAAACTAACTTACCTTTACATGTATATAAATGTATTAACATGTTTCTTATTTAGATCGACAGAAAGCGTTAACAATAGATCAAGACAAAATAATACATAAAACTCTGTGACATTTCCTTTGATTTTTGTGGTTTAAAAAAAATTATGATAGGCGCCAATAGATGCATCTGCTCTCCTCCATATCGTCCTCTACCTAACCTCATAACCATGACAACCCATCTATCCAGAGACTATCAATAATGCAATGATAAAATGAAAAACCCCAAACGCTCCCCAACCAATTCTAATCACGTGATGTTGAGGTTTAAGATAGTTGGCTTCTCTATTTGGTCAGGGACCTCGAGATCAGTATCTTCTTCAATATTAAAGTTGACGTATTAAAGCTCTCCAGAGGCACAGCGTTCGTATGAATATGAGTATTGAAGTTTTGCACAGAATAAAATTACATACATAATTAATCAATCAAACCAGATGTCTTTTTTCGAATAATTTCCCATTTTTCATTGCAGGATTGTTATTCGCGTTTTATTTTTCATTGTAATAATCACAAATAATTGGACAAATCTTTATGCTGTTGTTCAACAACAACAAAATCCACCCATCACGATCGCTCAAAAAATAAGCATTTGCTACAAATTACGATTCTTTTGAAGTCAGCTCATCGTATATCAATGTATTGCTAACAAACAAAAAACTTGAACTCTACACATTAATTTGAATTCTTTTCAAGGAATCATGACCATAAAACACGAATACACATTAGTTTACACCCTTGCACTGCAGAACATAATCCATTTAAATTGTAGTTTGACGAAAACCATTATATACATGTAGCTTGATGACCTTGAAGTCCATTACAGTAAATTAAATTGCTTTTGGAAAAGGCCTCTTTCAATATCTTTATAAAATGAATTTAGTGTGAATTATTTTGCATCGAATGCTACTAACTCGCTCTCTCTCTCCCTCTCTCTCTCTCTCTCTCTCTCTCTCTCTCTCTCTTGTGTGCAAAGGATTTCCTTAATACTAGATAGCTTTATTATAATTCGTTTGTTTCGTGTTTTTTGTATTTGTCTTTTTTCAAGAAATGTAACCAATAAATGGAAAAAATAAATCAACGACCTAATGTACTAAAACAGTCGTATATCGCTCTCTCTCTCTCTCTCTCTCGCTTTCTTTCTCTCTCTCTCTCTCTCTCACTCTCTCTCTCTCTCTCTCACTCTCTCCCTCTCTCTGGGGATGATTAGAAGGCCTAAATTTACTCTTTGGCCTAGTTTTACCCGCGAATCAGTGGCTGTTTCTCTTCTTCTCTCGATCCTACCCTCTATCTCTCGCTCTCTCTATCTCTCTCTCTCACTCCCTCTCCCTCCCTCTCTGTCTCTATCTAACATCTACACTATTTTCTATTAGCACTCCCTATAGGAGGGACGTCGCTTAATATGTGTCAATATGTCAATTATATGAAAATCAGGGAGACAGCTAGCATCCTAACAAACTCACACTCATCTGTGCAGGCTACTATATCACGTGACTTTATTGGCCTCCCGCAGTCGTGTCCGTAATTTAACAGTGCATGTATCTTTTTTCACAATATGCAGACAATCCAGGTCAATGTATAATAGACGACTGGACAGTCAAACCTGCCTATAAAGGCCTCCCAATGGAAACAGAAACAGTGGTCATTGTAGATATGTGGTCTTTATAGGGAGGTTGTTATTAAGACAGGTTGGACTAAAATAAATCATATAGTGGCCATATAATTTATCTGCCCAGAGTTAAAGAATGTGTGTTGTAAAACCTGCCTACAGTAGCCGTTGTTTCTGTTCCCGTTGTGGCCTTTAAAGGCAGGTTTGACAGTAGTTCAGTTCGGTTTATTTTCAAGACAAACACTATAATATGATTCTAATAATAATAATAGCTCGTTCTTATATAGCGCTTTCCAGGACCGAAGGCCCTCTCAAAGCTCTTTACAGATAAGTATATTATTACCCCGGTCATTGGATTCAATCGAGGACATGAAATGATTTTGTTAAATCACTTAGTTTTTCATGTAGTTATCGTAGTTCGAGGACTAGTTAAGTTGGAAATGATAATAAGATGCTCCCCACCTAATGATGTTGAAATACAACAAAACATATCATGGATTAATAATACCAGCATTATAACACTGTAAGTAGTTTGAACCCATTATATGAAGTACATATTTAAGTGGTCAATATTTTACGAGGTCATATATTTACTGCATCACTAGTTAAAGCTAGCTCGGCAAATTCATTTTGTGGCAATGCATATTGTCGCATACTGCTTGTATAATTCGTTTTCTGTAGTTCAAAAGTTAGAATATAAACTTAGGCATTATTTTGTGCATTATTTCCCACATTTATCATTTTTTTCTTATTTTTTCAGTCATTTATTTATCTATTCATTCATTATTCATCCGTGTGTCTGTTTATTCCTTCACTTACTTACTATCTATTTATATGTATGATTATTTAATTTGTGAGACATCACTGATAACAGGTTTGTTTGCATTTGCTCGAAGAACAGAACCACTCATTTACTGCGCATGCGCATACGCCAGTGCGTATGACATTGGTCGCTTAAATAAATAATGCATGTTTTATGCCTTGTTAACCACGGTGTGATAAAACACATGTTTATATTACTACTCACACGTGGAGTACTCTTTGTACGATGGAGGCAGACCTTCACTGCATTGAGTGTAATAGAAGAACCTTAGCTTGGTGCTGGTAATACAATGAAGATATACTAAGTTAATCAACTGCTATGAGAGGATGGATTTAACAGCTGCATGCCCGCCTAATCAAGTTTACATAGACCTCATGGGTCGACTGGTAGAGAGGTTTGTATATGCAGTCACCATGATGCAGCATGTATACTATATATCGATCTTACATGCATGTTCATAGTCTAACTATAGATACTTGACCATGTCTCATGTTTGTGTAGAACGTACTATGTTTTGGGGCGATTTGTTAACAAAACAAATCAACTATACGAACACGTTACATGGAGGGGTTTGCCACATGATGCAATCGAAGTTTTTTTCAAATATCTTGAGATGGAAAAACTTGCCCCTTTACTTTTTGACGTATCATAAAATACACATCTAAGCGTTTGTTTCGATTGTTTACTTGTTTGTTTGTTTGTTTTTATTTTGAGAGTTGTTTCACTGACATGCTTTTTCCCTCCAAGAATATAATGTACATTCCGGTTTATGATTATGACAACCCTTTTCTAAGCAAATACATATTAATGGATAATTTCCTTTTCACAATTACATTGGTTTAATTATAATGACGAGCGTTGCAAATTATGTTGAATAAAAGCATAATATATTCCATAAAATCCATCAGCTCGATAATAATAGCCTGGTAATAACTCATTGCAATCCATACCAATATACTATTTATCACATTGCACTACCATCATCTATTTCAGATTAGTTATAATGCTTCACTGCTCATGAGTAATATAAACTCTAACCAAACTAGTCTCTTTCAAGGAGATCAATATATACCATACCAACGTATGTATAATTTTACGTGACAAGTCCTAATGCCATGACATGACCTCAATTGTGACAAGTTGTTGTCTGAAATAAAAAAAATAATAACAATTTTATATGTAAGGAACATGATAACCACAGCTAGTATCTGAAGTATGCTCGACATTCTTTTATTCATACGAAAGTCCGAACCCTTTAGGAGATTGTGAAAGACAGAACAAATATCGCCTGTTGCAATGAATATTCGCATCGTGGAAGCATTTATGCGGCCAAAGAAGGAAAGCTATCATAATAAAGGGTATGTTCAGAAGGGTAGTTGACAATGAGCATCGGATCCGGTAACTTTGTCTCAGATTCTGAAACAAAATCCTGGATTTAGCTCATACTGCAATGATAATAATAAACCTTTAGGTCAGTCAGGAACCCCATGACTTTTACAAGCCGATCGCCTGTCTGATTATTAAGATATTTATGATTGGAAATCGAAACAAAATTTTGGGTTTGCCAAACGGTTTTCATAACACAACAGTTTATTGGGGAAAATGAGTATGGTAAAACCGGTCACTCACCGATTTTAACTTTTTTGAGGCACTCGTTGATCATTTTGATTGTTTTTTATTGCGATTTTGTTTAGGGCTTCAATATTATACCATACAAGTAGGGCCGTGCATCTCAGATTTAACATTGTTAAACGATCCCTTTAATCTGTGGATGCACTGTGTTGTATTGGGGAATGCTCTCAATTTTTATTCTAATGACACTGGGTTCCATCCTTGTTCGGTGCTTACATATTTGGCATATTTCTTTTTGGTGATATCTGTCCTTTTCCACCAACTGTATACAAAAAAAGTTCGTGGCTATGGGTAATTTGCAGGGCTTAGCAATTAACTCTGTAGTAATACTAATGAGGATCCCATGGGAAAATAGTACGGAATTGTTATTTATTACTAGTAGTTTCGGTGTTTCTCGCAGCGCAGTTCCTCTGTGTGTGTATATGTTATGATTTAGGTGGTTGGTAATGGAAATGAGTCTCGAGTGTTTAGGAACGTTGACGCCTCACATATCATCTACATCTCACATTTCGGACTGCCCTGAATCTATCAATGCTTCTCCTCACTTTATATTCTCGGTTATACAGAAAGGGATGAGCAACATTTTTATATCAGCATATATCTTTGTAATATAATTCATTTTTTCTTCAGTCTATTACTGAAACGTTTTATGCTGAAAAATGTATACAGAAATCTATGTTCTCTTGACTGCAATTCAGTTTACATTTTAAAGCGAAATGAAAATAAAGTACATAACTTCATCTCCCCTTTTGTAAAATTCCATTTGGACTTTACTAGAGTTGTTTTAACATTTTCAAAATGAATTATTACTATCACTATTTTTCACAAGGAATCGCTCTTTAGATATACAGAGAAATGTAAAGCCGTGTGGTGAACAAAATGAGTATGAGAAAGAAAGATGAAGAGAGACAAAAAATATGAAAAGAAAGAGTAAGAGGAACAGAAGAAAAAATTCCAGTTAAAACAACAGTGTTACATATAAAATAAGAAACATCACATATAAAATATTTCAAGATACGTGTGAAATGAATGAATGATCTTTCTCGTAGAACATAGTTTAAAAAGGGCCATAGTTGTCATGTGACTTCATAACTTGCTTATGAGCACATTATCTTTGCCTGTATGAACAAAGTCAAACTCCGAAGAATCATAGACACATCTGGGCCCTTTTGCACAAAACTAACCATTAATGGTAACTTCACCATCAATGGCAACTACCATGGTAACAGGGCGCAATAGCCAATCGAAATCAAGGTTTCCATGATAGTTACCATTGATGGCAAAGTTACCATCAATGGTAATTTTTGTGCAGCAGAGCCCTGTACTCCTTCCCACAAGTGGATGTTGACATGTCCTTGGTGAAAACGATAGGGAGTATACTATGATGATTGAACCCTGGTAGAAACCTGGCTTGGTATATCTATTACATGGCTCAGTGAAGTCATCACAAAACCATCAAGCTCTTAATTGCTCGATGTGATGCTATACCTCACCCAGTCTCTCCCTCTCTCTCTCTCTCTCTCTCTCTCTCACACACACACACTCACACACACACACGCCCGCACACACACTCACTCTCCTCCCCTTTCTCTCCTCCTCTCTCTCTCCCTCTCCATCTCTCACTACCTCTCACACTCTCTCTTTCTCTCACCCACACACACACACATAACGTCCCTCACACACACACACTCACTCATCTCCCCTTTCTCTCGCCCTTCTCTCTCTATCTCTCCCTTTCCGTCTATCACTACATCGCATACTCTCTCTCTCTCTCTCTCTCACCCATACACATGCACACACACCCACAAACACATAAACCACCCACCCACACATACACAAACACTTTACTCTTTCTATTTCTATCTCTCTCTCTATCTACCCATTAAACGAGTATGCCACAAGTCATTATCACACTAAAACAGGTTCAACTCGTCATCCTATCGCCTACAACTATTTTTCTGGAAATGCAATATTGCATACCGATAATGAGTGATCACTTTATTAATTGTTTATAAATTATTGCATACATCAACACATGTGTATGCTATTAGAATCATTTAATATTATCAGTTGGAAACCAAACGTCTAACACCAATGGCAACGTCACTGAGCAAAGCGAATAATTTGAAAAGGGGCATTCATATCTTCATACGAAAGCATTATTCCTTTTTTTCTTCTTCTTCTTTAGTTCCTTGCTAACATTTCTGATTCAGGTGTGCCATTGTCATGGAAACTATGTGTAATATACACCACACGACATGAACGTGCTAGAGCTCAAAAATCATTTAGAGGCTTGGTAGTGTTTTTATGTGTGTGTGCATTAGTTGCTTTGTTCTTTCGACTCGTGTTTTTGTTTCTTGAAGGGAAGTGGGGTAGGTGGAGATGGAGGATCCGGAGTCTAATTACAAAAACATGGACAAAAAACACCCCAAAAAAATGAAAAAGAAACACCATTCTTTTCTGAACTCGCTTCTCTGATTTATTCAGGTGCTGTTATATATTATGAATCGCCTTTCAAAAAACGATATCCATATTAATATTATTCAGAAATAAAAAATTAATAAAAATAATGTTTTTTACCAAGAAAGATTATATTATCTCTACTCCAGGTATTTGAAATCAATTAAATATTTCCTCTTCTTGCATCAAATACTCTTTTCATATCACCATTTTCAATTTTATCTGTTATCATTAAATTACATCGAGTTTTACTTATTTTCAAAATTCATTTCATAATTATGTGCACGTCAAGTTCAACGATTCCACTATGAAAAGCAGGACGCGCAGAGAGAAGTCAATCGCCTGTCAGATTATATCCAACCTACCTATTCATTACACTACGGTGTCATCGTATATCAAATCGTTATGACATGTAGATGGGGTGTCAGCTAGCTTACATAAACATAAGGCGGTGACCTTTTAAACACATTTGTAAGGTATTTCAATAAACATATGTCGAGATGATGTAGCATGCACTCATCACACATGCAACATGCTGTAAATGGCGGGATGGAGACAAGAACTTGCATCACTGAAGAAGATAAACATAGTGTTATGCGAATCAAATGTGATCAAGGATTGTAATAACTGTAATATGAAAATTTTGTAGGATATTTTCTTTTCATTTTAAGTTGCAAATACTCTCTTCTTCTTCTTCTTTTTCTTTTCTTCTCCTTCTTAATTTTGTTTCTTTACATCATCTTCTTCCTCCTGATTACCAAACACCAAGCTAGAATGAGTTTAAGTTAAGGTTATACATTTTACATACAATCAGCAGGATTGGAGTGAGGGATAATAATATCTTATAATGCACAGAATTGTAATATATGAGCCTAATTGTCAGATTCAGTTTCATTAGCCTTAACCTATCGTGTAAATTTTTTGATAGGGTATTCACATATTACAGTCATTTTAGTCTTATTCATGTTGTATCTCTCAACTTAACAATGTATACTATTTAGGGGTGTCATTTTCATGCTTATCTGGGAATATTGACTTTTCATTACAAATCTAAAGGCAAGTTGGAATTAAATACCAATAGTGTCATAGTGATAATAATGATTTTATAATCTTCTTCTTTTTTATTCTATTGTAAAGCCATTCATACACTCTAAATTACAGGGATTTAAAATTTAAATCTTAAGCCGGATTTGAATGAAATTAAATCCATAAAGATTGATTTTTAATCTTAAAAGATTGCTAAACTGGTTCTTAATCCGAGTTTCAAATATATTTTTTTCAATCCCAAAAGATTAAAAAAAGTTGACCAATCCTGGCGATAAGATTTTGTCACATGACATGTGACATCATGCGAGCGGGAATACTTTGGGTTAATTTTAATCTAGAAAGATTTATAATATAAATCTTTTGAACTTATTTTTTAATCCTTTACAGATTAAAACTTTTTAATCCTAGCGAAGATTAATTTTAAATCCACATCGATTGGTCCCTACCTACAGTACATGAAAGATTTAAAAATAAATCCTATAGATTTAAATTTAAATCCCTGTAATTTAGAGTGTATGTTTGGTTAGGTCATAAGATGTTCCCTAAAATATAAAAAATCTGATTAACAATATATATTTTTAAATCCCTGTGACTCAATATTTAAAAAATTATGAATGACAGCTGTGATTTTCTCAGTCGGCAGATTTTTACTCTTTATTGAAAATGCATTAAGGTATTCAGAGTTGATTCAAAATTTGTGTTATAGAGATCATCGATCTCATCACTTTCCCATACGTACCTCCTTCTGCAGGTGGGCTTAATGTGCAAAACAAACTGTTTTCATTGAGGGCTTTTAATTGACTGTCTTCATTTAGAACCCAGGCGATGATTACTCTAAATCCCATATCCAATCACAAATGGGTTGGAATGGTTGGGGTATTAAAATGAGAAAGGCAGTCCATTAATAGAGGCACGTAAATGCCTCTCTGTTTAATCCTACCTTTTATTCATTTGCCTCGCTGAGACACATTACTGAGGGTAAATATTCAGGGGGCACTATGTCAATAAAAACAAAATATATGACGGAGCTCGACATCTCGTCCAGTATTCCTGGCGTATTAAAAGTGTCATGGACTTTAAAATGCAATGAACTACACAGACCAAGTATGACAACCAATGCTGCATCCCTGTTTTGTAATTCCTTCATTTATGTGGGATAAGTGAGACAGAAATGCCCTAGATGTTGATCCTTTGTTTTTAGAGCACACTTGAGTAACAGAAAGAAACAAACTTTGACACAGAAATGCGAAGCTAGCCATTGCAATTCTGTAGATATGATTATACAGGTCATTAAGCAGTAATTTTGGTTGACTGCAAGGGTCAACCAAACGTGCCAGAATCCGTACTGAACGACTCTTTCATCTCCGAGCATGCAATTTGAGTACAGTATTTTGAAATATTATATCATTTGTACTCAAGAAATGAAACAGAACGGTCATATATATATTTAGTGATATGGCGAGATTTTTGTTTTGAGTACCTTTGAGTAGAAGAAACACAGTTTTTAAAGCAGAAATATGTAGCTAGTCATTGTTATTCTCCGAGAATGATTATACATAACATTAGGTAAATCGGCGGTATTTTGGTTTACTGCACTCATGGCATAGGGTCAACCAAACGTGTTTAGAAGCATGCTGGCTGACCTCTTTATCCCTAAGTATATAACGAGTGAGTATTCGCAGAGCAATGCACCGGGGCGTTAACCTTTTGGGGAAACGCATCCATGTAAATGAGACGATATGCAAATGAGCAGTTTGCCTGAAGGAGGTAAACAATCGAGATAGAGGGAGCATGCATGCAGTCTCAGTCACCAGCCACTCAATCGATACTTTCACAGAAAAAGTGTCCGTTTCTGCTTAAATGTTCATCATTTAATGATTCCATGATAATGTTGGCATTAATTTTGCCCTCTACTGCCAACGAGATGGATATATTTACACGTCAACTGCATGATATGATATTAGTTTCTGTCTAAGAATTGTCCTTTTTTATTTTTTTCATTAGTTTGTAGTATAGCATTTCATAACTTCCTCCCAACGATATACATGTATATAATGTCATGAGTACAGACACATCAGTAGAATGTCTGTCTTTTTATTAACTAATTTATAGAAATAATCAATGTGTACGTCATGAATCTTGAACTTTGCAATAAAAAATCAACCAGAATATTCGTGGGTATGGCATATAGGCTACTGCTTATAATTCCGTAAGCTTTAACGTCATGTTTCGATGATGTCTAAGATTTTTTTTCTTCTTGGATTTTTCTTTTACCAGATTTACGTCAGTGTGAATAGTTTTCACATCTAAGCTCGTAGGCATAAACAAAGCGGGCATGTTCTTATTATACAATACACACATCAACTAAAAAATCTTTTGAATATGTCACATTACTTCTAGACATCTCCAAAACATACTAAACATCGGACATTTATATTTTACATTTCTATATCAATTTTATATCGCTAAATGAATGAAATCATGAAGAATATGTATATCCAGTAAATCTCAATAACATTATTTTCATCATCTTAGGAATGCGAAAATGTTTCAAGACAGAAAAGCGCAAGATAATGTTTAAATTGAGAGGAATGGCCAGGAACCCAGCTTCCATGCACTTAGCTCTCTGCGGTTCAGTGCAAGCTGCACCTGACATGTATCGCATATGAATGAGATACCTTTAACCAAATCCAAAGTAATATGGATCCTTCCATTCTAATTAGTCTGTTTCCCCCTTGATTCCCCCTAAAGATACCTGGGGACTAAGTAATTGAGATTCAATCAATTCTTTAGAACTATCTCATATCAATGGGGAATGCTCGCTATCATAATTACCAGATCTATGAATATATATTAATCATTTTGAGTGGCTTGTACGTATAGACTTCCCCCTTTTAGATACGCGATACTAATTTAATTATATAATAAAGGATGCTGAAATGTATTTGCATTCATGAAAGTATAAGGTTGTCGTACAGTAGTGCAATAGTAAATACATAAAAACAGAGCCAACCTTATTTAAACATTAGTATCGCAGGATTGTATGATAAAATTCTGTTTAAAAGGAGTCGTCATAATAGTGTTGAAATAAAAAATCGGCTCATCGAAAAGGAAAATCAGTATGCATTCACAAACTAACTAAATTCATTGAAAAATATGGCAGTATAGAGACCAAAAAATATGAGCACTGATAAAAGGAATGACTTGCAGCTTTATATTTTTAGATTTTACTCATAAAAGAACAGTATACATTTCCAATCAAGTGAAGATAGCAAACAGTGCATATGCATGTACGGATATTTATCTTATTGTTTTGAGGGAGAGGTCATTTTATCTGGATAAAACTCTGGACGTTAATGGAAATATGGTTTGGAAGGCCTTATACACCAATTTAGATGATACTGAAAGAGAGAGAGAGACAGAGATAGAGAGAAAGAGAGAGAGAGAGAGAGAGAGAGAGGGGAGAGGGGGAGAGAGAGAGGTACTGAGATTGAGATCATGTAATTCAATGAGGCAGTTTTTATGCGCTCTGTGGCTCCTCTGGTAGAGCACTATACATATCGGTGGATTTCATTATAGGATTGTGAATTTATTACCTTCCACTTCGTTATATCTATGCTCGGTGGCTATAGCTCGTCCATAAACCCCTACGAAGAAACTAAATCATATGTCTCGTATATGTTGATGAAAGACTTTCGCACTGCTTTTGATGTCATTGAAAACTGGGGAATATAAATTCATATCTGTTTTTAGTGATATCGTATGGTAGGGTTTGTGGCACTTTTCGTTTCCTTGATTAATATTACGGAGAGGGGATAGATACGGTTGAAAATAGAGAGATAGAGAGAGAGAGAAAGAGTAAGAGAAAGAGAGAGAGTAAGAGAGAGAAGGGGAGAAAACAAAATACAGAGAGAGAGAGAGAGAGAGAGAGTAAAACAGGGAAGAGGGAGGGAGGGAGGGAGAGAGAGTTAAAGAAATAGAAAGAGAGTGAGAGGGTAAGAGAGAGAGAGAAAAGGAGAGAGAGAGAAAATAAGAGTGGAGATAGAAAGAAAAGAGAGATACTTGGTGGTACCGGCGGGGGACACTGATATATCTGTACTTTGCTACAATTTTATTATAAAAGGTTTTTATTATCGTCATCCTGACGCTTTTACAACAATGTTTGAGACGCTGCAGACATGTCGTCAAAGTTGGCATTTCCCACCAATATATACGGTACATTTATACAATATTTCAATGTATCTATTTTTATATACCGTACATGTATACAAAATTTCAATGTATCTATTTTGTATCCAATATCGACACAATTTCTGATACCGGAATGACCTTGGTTTGAGGACATAATGTACAGGAAGGAAGAATGGAATGGAATAAGTTAATAACCCGCGGCTACATTAGAACCTACGAATTGTAAAAAAAAAGGCGAAGGTTACCACTGGAGAGTGAATGAATAAAGAATTGTGTAAGCGGCACGAGTTTTTTCGCGTGCTCTATGTACCCAATTTGCCATTAACTCTGTCTTGCTTGCCCTACTTTCTGATATAAGTATAATTGAGTTCTTTCCCAACGGAATTTATAAGTCATTTCGTTATCAAAGTTCTTATCTTTGAAAACATAGCATTAAATCATGTCCTCCAGGATGCGATTTGATAATCTGTACTAATGATTATAGGAACTGCGCTGAGCATCTTTCTCTCTCAAAAAAAATATAATGATGATAATAAGATAGAAACCACATGTATTCAAACAGTCATTGAATCGTCGACAACGTGCATCTACATTACGAGTATTTGATTATTTGTTTGTTGTTTTAATTAGATTCTTTGTTCGCTTTTTTTAGGGGAGTGTTGCCAATGCAAATGCACGAATATTTTATGATAATGTAAAAAGTAACACTGTAGACCCTTTCCTACCATTAATTATTTCTGACAGAAAACTAAGAGTAAATCCCATTGCATACTATAGAGGATTTCCTTGTATGCCATACCCTGTAATTGTTTTATTTCGATTGGAAGCTAGAGGTTGTACACACACACAAAGTATGTTAGAACTGTTTCAAAGCATTCTTATGTAATGTCTCCATGAAATACATGCATATTGCTGTAAACAATCGTTTTATACAAGAATGTGCATTGGCAAGAATCTTTTTATCGAGGTCAATCATACTTTAAAGAAAGAAAAAAAAATGAATGAATGAAGGAAGGAATGAATGAATGAATGTATGAAATGTAATGATTAAGTGAATGAGAAATTGGATGAATGAATGAACTATCACGATTGGTCTGAATTCCAGTGGCTATTCACACACTGACGGGTCCTCGGTTTGATGGTATCGTGCACTGCTCACCGCATCCCTTTAAATAGCTCATCTGGTGAGTTGGAGTAGCTAGAAGTCAGTGGCCGGGAACAAATTGTTAGCAAGGTTAATAATGTATGAAGCCACCGGCTGTAGCCTTCGCGCAAGCCTTTAAGGGAAAGAAGATACAACTCCTAGATACAAACAATATTAGTCTATACACTTCAGACTTTTATGGGTTTTTTAAAAATATATAGCTGTGTGAGGGGTTCTGTTTCATTCATTTCTTTTTTTGATAGTAATGTTCCTTTGGGAAATAAAAAGCTAGCATTTTATGGGGTTTTTTTAAAATATATATATAGCCGTGTGAGGGGTTCTGTTTCAGTTTTTTCCACTAGTAAAGTTCCTTTGGGAAATAATAACCTAGCTTTTTCAGATTAGAAAAGACCTACTTTTGGTCAAATAATCGGTGAAGTCCATAGAGTAACTTCGAAATTAGCTACTTGTAAAGTAATTAAAGCGAGGTCTTAATGAGATACTCGATACGGATCATATACGACTCGCTCATTTATTTCCAGAGACCGCATTGTCTTTCCCTAGTGTCATAAACAGATGAAGCTTTTCTGATCAGGCTAGTTGTTGCTAAGCAATCGTTAGAGTTGGTATTACTTGTCATATGTCATGAAGTGCTTTTCTTTTTCATCGACTGATTCCGTGCATTGTGTCCCGTACGATAATAGTGAATGGGAACTCTCATTTCAACTTCTTTGAGTGTTATTTTCTTAACCGTGACAGAGGAATTTCCCAATTTTTAATCATTCGTTATATTTCATATACATCATATACATTTATACATTTCATATTAATAAAATTGAAATCGGTCATAGTGTACAAGAGGACTCTAAAGGTTTTTTTATTTAAATTATTTAAATTATTATTTATATACATATATGTATATAAAGGAAGAAGAAATAAGGATACAACAGTAGAAGATACAAAATAAACAAATTCACGTCTAGGAATTACAAATTTATTAAAAATCAGCGTTCTTCATATTTGAAAATGGGGTGCAACAGTTGCTTAGTGCGCACAGACCGGAAAAGTAACAGGACAAGTATGTTAGAAAAGATGACGAAACAAAGAAATGACTGGGAATACAAGAAAGAAAAAGAAGGGAGAGATGCGCGAGAATGACAAAAACAAAGACAAATCTAGAAATATGTGGAGGCAAACATACATGCAAGTCAGAGGGTACGCACTCCATGAAATCGCGAATCGCGTCAGGTCTCAATACTCGATCTATAGTAGATGTAGATGTAGGGCTTATCAATACTTCCTTCCGTCATATCAACCACATGTTGTAAAACACACACTCCTTCGACAATTGCTCCGTGGGCATTTCTTAAACTAACCGAATTCTTACCTTCAACCCTCCAACGTTACAAAATATAACCTGGAGTAATTTCCGTTGTTGCAAATGTCAGATCACCAAAACACAATCTGATCTGAGTATGAAAACAGGGTCAGAAATTGAGATAAAAAGACACCAAAATCATCTTAATAAATCAGCATCAATATTGATGCACGTTTTTTTGTTAATGTTGACACGGTTAATGGACGCCACTAACGTGTGCATAAATGAAGGTATTTAGCGTGTATACAGCGCATTAAATCATATTTTGTAAGCAGGCAAGGTAGTGCTCCGACAACCCCTTGATGCGATTAACATACCCGCGGCTTAGATGCGGCTTCGTGTAGGACACGGTAATGCCAAATTAATGATACTGTGGTTTACTTGCAGAGTAACACGCATAATGTGTTATCTGCATCAACTATCGTACGCCTCGCAAATCAGCGCCAATTTTATGCAGTAAGGGAACCCATTCTCAATGCACCCCGGGCCGAAAAGATAATTCATTCGCCCACCAGTAGTCTTCTATGACAGACCTTTAATGTATTTCTAAGCTGCCAACCAAGTACTGGGTCAGTGAGAGTGAGCTATTAAGTGGTCTTCCGCAGATTTATATATTGCAACAAGACAGACATTTTCTTATTCTTCTCGGCTAACCAAGGGTAGAAAATATCTCTTTATTCTTGTTATGACAATTTTATATTAACCCAATATTTGAACGGCCTCTTCTGATGCCATACTGGACTTCCCTTATTATTGCTTTAATTGGCACAATAGCGTTTAATTGAATTATTTTTTCTCAAACAATATAATAATGTATTTAATTTGAAGTGATAAAAGCACCATCATAATTATTTAATTATCATTGGCAAAGCAACTCCCAAATCGCCAAAAAAAAATATTACGAGAGAGAGAGAGAGAGAGAGTAGGAACAACAATAACACAGGCGCCTTCTCACACACAACCCTCCCCCCCTCATCCAGAGGTCCCGTATAAAAAAATAAGTTCGACCCCTACCCTCCCCCCTCTCCTCTCTCTCTCTCTCTCTCTCTCTACACCACTTGTATTATGAAAGTCACCATCGCGTCTGAATATTGAGACAGTAATAACACCTCTAGGGAGTATACTCGGTCAGAACGTGTGTCGTGTTTCCTTCAAACAGGTACTATATGCTAGCTAGAGCATACCATTACGTTATTGGCCATCTTGTTTTGTTTACGAGGCAAGCCATTCCAAACAACAGAGATCATTCCAAAAGGTCATTCTACTCGATACAGGACGATCTCTAACGGAGCTATCTTCAACGTTGATCAATCGTAACTACAATCCCATCCATAAGTCACCATCATAATCCGTGGGTAACCTTTACATTTCATTGTGGTTATTTCGAGACAATCTTGGAAACTAAAATTGAATATCAACTGGCTTGCTGACATGAAAAATAATTCTTTCGTCCTTTCTTACTAAAATAAACGATCGATAACTCTAATTCACTTGTCCGGTCAATATAGTTTCTCATAAATATTTTCCAATTCCGCTTCAAGAAGAGGTCTATTCGCTTGAAATGTTCAGATAATGCAGTCTTCACATCAGCGTCCATCTTATCTCTCGATTTTGATCTGTTTCTGCCTTCCGTTATCTCCCTGATAAACACAGATCTCCTGTTTCTAATAATACAAGGCAACCTACGTGTCGAGATGATTTACTCTAATCATAAAGCTTAAAAACCGTTTTATCATTTCATGCTGATATAGACGAATATACATTTTAAATTACACTATATTAAAATATACATGTTTTTTACTTTCTCATTCATTCCCCTTTCTCTATTTTCTTTCAAACTCCTCATCAGTCTTCTAACTCACTTACTCTCTAATTCTTTCTCTTTCACCCGTCTCTCATCCTCACTCATTCAACTCCATCACTCTTCCGTCTACCGCGCTTTATTTAAACTCCATCATTCATTCTCCAATCTATCCACTCCTTTAATTGAGGTATACCTGCCCCATATGAATATCGAGGTTCTTTTTCTCTATCTCTCTTTAGATCTCATTATTTCTTTTTCAAAAATACTATGCTGATTTATACGACCTTTATTTGATGTAGACATTTTTCATATATCTTCCCCTATCATTCCATTTCTCTTTTGTCCAACTCAGCATCCGTCTGCTCACTTACTTTATTTTTATTTACCCTCTTTTATCCGTCACACTCACTTTCCTCACTCAACTCTCTCACTCTTCCATCTCCTACGTCTCCATTTAAACTCCTTCATCCCTTCTCCCACCCTCTCCACTCCTCTTATTCAGCTGCCCGTTTCCCAAAGGAACCCCTTCTCCTCCTCCTCCATCCATCCGTCTATCCTCCTGAGCCCTTTCTTTCTTTCATCTCCTTGCATTATAGTCACGTATCTGCTCCATCACGGATGCTCTACCTTGTATTCTCAGGGCCTCGTCGCTCGTTTCAATGCGAAGTCGTGCTTTTGATATGGATATACCAAAATATGAGGATCTCGTCATGGTGATAGAGAGAGCAAATTCGTTCGATAACGACTCTGGGTATAACTTATGCATGAGGGCGACGAGAAAATCATCAACACGGCACATGCTAGAATCACTATAGAGGCCTAGTTTGGGATTACCACCGTGTTTTACAAGATGAATCTCGCAATTAACATATTCAAAAGGCTTAGCAAAATAGATTTAGGACAGATTCTACTATCAATCTGGATAAATTCCCCTTCTCCTCCTTTGATTTTGTGTATGTACTCAAATTTATACACGTTTACTTTAATAGCGACAAGCTAATAAATTCACAAGTAATATATTATTGTATCTCAATAGTTATAAATCAAATAACATACATTACTTGTTGCTACGTCAGACAAGCCTTGTTCTACCTAACAACACGCAATGTTTGCAGCTTACACTGTAACTATTACAAAGCAATTATTCGTAACGGGTGAGTGAAATATTTCGTAACGAGGCACTTAACAAGGGCGTATACATTAAATATGATTATGTTACGAAAGATTACGTATTGGTCTACTATCCTTGGCTGAAACTAAATTTATCTCAATTTATCTCCCGCAATAATTTGCAGCATGAAGGCAACCTTTACATATAAGATACAATGCAAACTAGTTCAAATGTGTTTTAGATTGTGTCAATTAAGCTGAAGAAACATGTCATTGCATACATGTGTAAAATATTGACTTAATACAATTGAATTATACTGCAAACTTGATGCCACACTTCAATAAAAATTGGTAAATAAAATTATCATGAGAAAGAGAGAGACACACACAGAGACAGACAGACAGACAGATGGGGGCAAGAGAGGAAGAGAGAGAGAGAGAGACAGGGACAGAAGGAAACTGATCAACCAAGATTATGCTACCTTCAAAAACCTCTTCCTATTTAAAGATAACATATTTTTTTCTTCATTAGTCACGTTAGCATATGTTTTCAATCGAACTACATTTACGTTAAATATAGAATATTATATATATGGCCACTTGACAATCATTGTTTTAGTGAAAGTATGCTTGTACTTGAACTTGTGTACAGACAGTGCACTTAACTGTGTTTCCCAGTCGTTTCAGAATCTGAGGCAATGTTACCGAGTCGCTTGCAGGATAATTTGTTTTAAGTCTTACGATCGTGCTTGTATGCGATTGTGAACTAATGTTTAAACTAAATATACTTTCTATACTTACATCTTGTTCATTTAATGCAGAGGGAGCACTTCAGCTGTTGGATGGTGGAACTGACTACCAGGGCGTGTTGCGGATATTCCACAACGCAGCCTGGGGGACTTTCTGTGCTACAGGATGGGACTTCAATGCTACCCAAGTAGCATGTAGGCAACTAGGTAGGTAGATTATTGTTCCCTCTTATGGATCAATTCCCTGAGGATTGGCTTAGACGAAGAGGGGTGCTTTTTGCACCTCTCAGGATACGAGACTTCCACTTTATGTTATATTGTATTGAAATGAACTCTTCATTTACATAACATAATTATGTTGTCTTTTTAAGCGACCTTTTTTTAATGGCCATTCGACGATTAAAAAAGGAATGGCATTGTCGTTCCTAACGAGTTGTTTTACTATTAAATAACAATGACATGTCCCTCAAAAAGGAACAATTAAGAATTATCAACTACAAAACATTGTTAATTGTGCATTGTTTCCCAAACTAAATGTTTTTCGAAAGGACAGAAATGAACATGGCGGAGGAGTTTTTGTAGCTGTTCACAACTCCCTCATCGTGTCAAATTGTCCAGAGTTTGACACGGACTGCGAGCTAGTATGGTGTCACCTTCAATTCACAAATGCCAAGCCTCTCTTCATTGCAAGCTATTACCGCCCTCCTTCTGGCCGAGAACAAGGACTCGAAGAACTACGCAACTCAATTGCCACATTGATGTCTAGACACCGACGCAATCATCCAAATATTATAATCGGCGGGGACTTTAACCTACCAGATATCGATTGGAAGGAATGCATTGTTAAAAACAGCAATCGCACTAGCATCCACCAACTCCTCCTTGATATCCTGCTAGAGAACTCTCTTCTCCAGTTTGTTAATGAAGTTACCCGCCCTGCATCTGAGAATACACTTGATCTTCTTCTTGCGTCAAATCCAACACTGGTGTCCGATGTCTGTGTCCATCCAGGAATATCGGACCATAACATCGTTGCTTTTTCGATCTCGGGGAATCCAAGAACTTGCCGCATTCCGCCAAGAAAAATCTACCAATTCCACAAAGCTGATCTTCAGAAACTCCGCAAGGCTGTTGCGAAATTCTCAATGGATTTTCTATCATCTTCACCAGAGCTGAAGTCAGTTGATGAAAACTGGACCTGTATCACATCACTCATCAACAAGTGCAAGGATGAATTCATCCCATCCAAGATGTCAAGAGCCAGACGCAACTTGCCTTGGATCACCATTTCCCTCAAAAGGCAAATGAGGAAGCGGGATCGTTTGTTCAAGAGGGCACGAAGTCAGCCTAGTGCATCCAATTGGAAGGCCTACAGGCAGCTTCGAAACGAACTGACCAAACGTGTCCGCCAAGCTCATCACAATTACGTCTGCAACATAATAGGTGAGAGCCTATATGCGAACCCCAAGGCTTTCTGGTCATATGTAAAACAGCGTCGATCTGAAAACTTTGGTATACCACCCTTGAGAAATGATAACAAGCTCCATATCACAAACAAGGACAAGGCTGAATGTTTGAATAATTACTTTCATTCTACCTTCACCAAGAGCAACGTGGATCAAGTTTGCATAAACCGGCCCTCCCTATACAATGACATAGGGCATCTCCACATCCACCGGTCTGGTGTAGTTAAGCAACTGCTTCAACTGAATCCATCCAAAGCCAGTGGCCCAGATGAGATACATCCAAGACTTCTGAAGATGCTAGCACACGAGATAGCCCCTGCATTGTCATTTCTGTTTCAACAGAGTTACAATACCGGAGATGTGCCTTTGGACTGGAAACGTGCACTTGTAGCCCCTATTCATAAGGCAGGAGATAAATGTTGCCCAGGTAACTACAGACCTATATCGCTGACGTGTATCTGCAGTAAGGTGATGGAACATATTATGCTTAGCCACATTTCTAAACATCTTGCAGCTAACAACATACTCATTGATGAACAGCATGGTTTCAGACAGAATCTTTCGACAACAACACAACTTGTCACAGCTACCGATGATTGGTCATCCTCTCTTCAATCTAGAGGCCAAACTGATATCGTCTTTCTCGACTTCCAAAAAGCGTTTGATCGCGTACCACATCCACACCTTAGATCCAAACTACATTACTACGGAATCAGGGGAGACTCTCTCCGCTGGACTATGTCACTCCTAACGAATAGACATCAAGCTGTCGTCGTCAATGGTGCTCGCTCAGCATGGATGCCTGTTACTTCAGGAGTACCGCAGGGTTCTGTCATCGGCCCCGTACTTTTCCTGCTGTACATCAATGACATCAAACTCAACATCAAGTCCACAATGCGTCTATTTGCAGATGACAGTGTCATCTACCGGCGTATCGACTCTCCCTCAGACACTCATATACTGCAAGAAGATCTCCATGTTCTTGCAGACTGGTCTACTAAATGGCTGATGGGATTCAACATCAAGAAGTGTGCTTCATTGTCAATCACAAACAAGAAGCACCCCATCACAGTGGACTACACCCTACTAAATGAGTCAATTCCTCGAGTAAAACAATACAAGTATCTTGGTGTCACGATTACCCATGACCTTAAATGGAACACCCAATGTAAACTCACCACCCAGAAAGCCAATAGAACCCTTGGCCTCCTACGCAGAACTCTATCACCGTGCACCAAGAACATCAAATCCAAAGCCTACACAATGCTTGTTCGTCCCCAACTTGAGTATGGCAGTGAAGCTTGGAACCCTCGGACTCTGACATCAATACAAAGTCTTGAGAAAGTACAGCGAGCTGCCGCCCGTTTTGTATATCAAGACTACCGGAGAGTAACATCAGTCACAGCACTTGTCAACAAACTGGGATGGGATACCCTTCACAATCGCAGGCTTCTTGCACAGTCCACTTTGTTTTACAAGATGCACCATCATCAACTCAACATGCCTTTTCCCACTCACATTATCCCAGCTACATATCTGGGCAGACATGATCACCCTCTGAAGTATGCAGTACCCCCAGCTTCCATTGATAGCTTCAAGTACTCCTTCTATCCTCGCACCATCTGGACGTGGAACCACCTATCAGCTGCTGCGGTAATATCTCCAACAGTGACCATCTTCCAGGAGGCTGCTCTACCCATCATCAGAGCGTTGCCTCCTCCTGTTGGGTCCAAGCTAATGTAGACTCCACGTCTTGGTTTTTACTTGCACGTCCACCGTTTTATTGTAAATAATAGACATCATTCACTGTTTTGAATTACTTCATGCACTGTCACTATGCCAGCACGTTGCACGGACATCCCAGTTTAGCTGTATGATAGCTGCCATCGGGATTATCTCTACAAGTAACAAGTAACAGTGTTTTTGATCTTCCCATAACAAAATCAGTGTTTAAAAATATTTTACCAAGGGATTAGAACAGAGAGATCATAACTGTAGAAAGAGTGTCAGTAAAGGCCTATGCATCTAGCAAGATCTAAGTAGGCTACAGAGACTGATATAGAGGTGCTGTGGTCTAGTGCATAAGTCACCCGACTGCAGATCCCAATGTACGAGGTTCGAGTCCCACCGCGGCACTAAATTCCTTTGGCAAGACGCATCTACATTTGCCACTCTCCATCCAGGTATAAATGGGTACCTGATATGCTTGAGCGCTAGTTATCTTGGCAGCTCGGCTATAACTAGGGTGTCAGAGCCTGGCGGATACCGGTGCTACATTAATATCCATATTATTATTATTGTCATAGGCATTGGAAATATTGAAAAGTTTACCTACATTTGTTGGTATCTAACAGGGTACCCTGGAGCAGCTCTTTCGTCTATCCCGTTTAACATCAATTCACCGAACGGTGATGTATGGTACCAGAATGTGAAATGCCGTGGTGACGAGGAATCTTTGGAGGATTGCCAGAATGAAGATGTACGATCGAGGGCTGAATGTCTTCAGGGAGCGGGCCTTGTCAAGATCCAATGCCAAGGTTTGTTTCAAAGATTTTTTTTTTTTTGTATCCGTCCTGGTTTTCTCTGAGGTCTGACGCCACAACGAGTCATGCATAAGCAGGAAACTCCGTGTATCATATCATTATCCTTATAATTATCATATTCATCCTTATGGTGATTTTTATAATTACTTATCCATTCGGCCATGTGTTAATCTATTTCATGAGTTTTGTCTGGGGCTGTCTTAATTTCAAGCGAGCTGCTTACAATGACAGTCCTTCTTCTGCAAATAATTGTATAAAGTTTGATGAAGTTTAGTATTTTTGACAGTTTAATATTTCGTTTTTGAAAATAACAATTGTATTTGCTTTTTTATGATTCACTGTCAGAAAAATACTTATTGTATTTTATATTAAAGGTATTACAAAGTTTTGGTAAATTTTGAAAATTGGCTGGATAGTGATTCTTTACAATTTTGATATATTTGGATGCCCCTATGGTTGTATTATAAGCACGAAAAAATTTAGCCCCTAAAACACTTCTGCTTTCGAGAAAAATTGAATATACAAATTTACCGGTGCTCCCGGTAAATTTAGATAAATTTCAAAAAGAGCCTACAACCATACGATGGTAGTTGCGACCATGAAAATCTGAGAATATGTAGTTGTGATATATATATTCCAAACGGTAATAGCAAATCGGTCGATTTTATTCAAAGAACATTGTTTTATAGCTAAATGAATATATTGACCTTGAGAGGGCGCTATACAACATAAAGAGTTTATTATTTACAATTTCATCACTTTAGACTCGATTTAAACCGCGACAACATAACTGAATATTGTAGGATCGCATATGCTTCCAATAATGTTCATTTGAACCAAATTCATGACCCCATACCAAAACTTTGTATTACCTTTAACATTGTTATCGACAAATTGTGTACTTATATGAATTTAGCAGAAAATCAAATCAAATAAAAATTAGTTGAATCAGAGTGTTTGACTGTATGTCAACCATATACCGATACAAATACTAATACATGTAAAGGTAGGATATTCCCTAAATGTACCTGTCCCCTTTCTCCGTCACAAGCTGTCACTTCTAAAGTTGGATGATAAGAACTAATTCATGTGTATCTTATGGTCATGAATACAATGCTGATAAATTTTAACCGTGTCTGTTTCTCCTCTTAAGTTCTGTTGTAATACAAAACTCCAGTATTGCGTTTTAAACGTTGTTAATCCTACTTTGTTTACCAGTATCCAGCTACCTTGGCTGTATAGATGTGACTGAAGGATCGCCCGCCCTCACCGGCAAGTCCCACCCCCATGATGATGACGACCTCAGTGTTGTCTCGTGTATCGAGCAATGCCGCAAAGACGGCTTTCCGTATGCAGCAGTGCAGGCTCCATCTTCCTGTGACTGCGGTACTTATGGCGAGAAGCCAGCCATGCGTGGAGGAAGCCACTTCGATGAGTGTAACGTCTCTTGTCCAGGGGATAACAGAGAGATATGCGGTGGTTCAGCCCAAGCCAGCGTCTACGATGGTAAATACGTTTACTTCAATTTAAATCCAAAATCTACAATTACAGCGATCTCAACCTAAATTTAAATTGAAATCGCCAAACAATTAATCAAGCAATCAAAGAATCACATGTCAATATTAAAAAGTATCATTTTGAACGAGTTTTGAATTTGTAAATTAAGGTGAAGCAAGAAGTTCAGTTAAAAATTTGATTTAGTGACCGCATGTATAGAAAGACCACCTGTCTACAAGGACCACATTTTTTGTTTCCCTTGGAAATAGTTTCTAATTGAAACAAGTACTAAAGGAACCTGTACATAAATATCACCTGCCTATAAAGACCACCTTTCTTGTCTCCCTTGGGTGGTCTTTATAGACAGGTTTCACTGAATGTGATATCCAAGAAATGACTCACCATAATATCATTTTGTCTTTTTGTTACCCCTGACAGTGAGCCAAGGGAGCTGTGGAGGCAAGTTAGTGGGTAAGAACATCAGCATCGTTTCACCTGGGTTCCCAGGTAGATACTCTGCTGGCTACACCTGTCGATGGGAAGCCACTATCTCAGGAAACTCCTATACGACCATCAAGATGCCTGTTCTTAGTCTGTATGGTGGTGATCAGGTGGTGATCACCTATGCTGGTGAGACCCGCCAGGTGGTGGCCGAGGATACCTTTGGAGAGTTCGTACTGGATGGGGTTTCGAAGGTTGTCGTGCTCTTTACGTCTGAGTCTGACTCGGCAGGAGAAGGAGGGTTCATGTTAACACTCACAGGTGAGAACGATAAACTGTCATATTAATCAGTCTTGCATTAAAGGTAATACAAAGTTTTGGGAAATTTTGAAAATTGGGTGGATAGTGAATCTTTACAATTTTGATATATTTGGATGCCCCTGTGGATGTATTATAAGCACTAAAAAAATTAGCCCCTAAAACACTTCTGTTTTCGAGAAAAGTTGAATATAAAAATTTACCGGTGCTCCCGGTAAATTTTGATAATTTTCAAATAGCGCCTATGGCCGTGCAATGGTAGCTGCGACCATGAAAATCTCAGAATATGTAGTTGTGATATATAATTTCCAAAAGGGATTAGCTAATCGGTCGATTTTAGTCAAGAAACATTGTTTCGTAGCTACATTAATATCTTGACCTTGAGAGGGAGCTATACAACATAAAGAGTTTATTATTTATAATTTCATAACTTTAGACTCGATTTCAACCGCGACAACGATCAATGAATATTGTAGGAACGCATATGCTTCCAATATGTTAATTTGAACCAAATTCATGACCCCATACCAAAACTTTGTAATACCTTTAATTACTATTTAGTTTGTTTTATTAGCGTTCCCCAAAATTAATACAGATGTAAAGGATTATCACATCTGAGGTTTTAGAATCAAGTTTTTCAGATCGATGAGATGGAATTCAATAAGAAATATATATCAAATATTAAGTTGGAGGATCCAATGCTAGTCTGGTCATCGGAGATTTTATTACATATCTTATCTAACAAATTAGTACCAGCAAGTGTTAGTTTATATTGTCCTTCTGCCCATGTCTGTTGACATTACATAACCCATGGCAGTCTCTCTGGTGGTAAATGATGTTATTCATAATATTTTAATGTTTCTGTATTTTTCATATTCTTTCTCCTCCCCCTCCTTGTCCTTCTTCTTGTTCTCCGTCTTCTCCTCCATCTTCTCCTCCTCCTCTCCTCTTTCTCTTCTTCCTCTTCCTTCTCTCCTTCTCCTCCTCCTCCTCTTCCTCCTCCTTCTCCTCCTCTTCCTCCTCTTTCTCCTCCTCCTCTTCCTCCTCCTCCTTCTCCTCCTTCTCCTTCTCCTCCTCCTCCTCCTCCTCCTCTTCCTCCTCCTCCTCTTCCTCCTCCTCCTCCTCTTCCTCCTTCTTTTCCTCCTCCTCTTCCTCCTCCTCCTTCTCCTCATTCTCCTTCTCCTCCTCCTCCTCCCTTCTTCTCCTCCTCCTCTTCCACGTCCTCCTTCTCCATCTTCTTCTCCTTCATCTTCTTCTCCTCTTCCTATTCTTCTTATTCCTCTTCCTTCTCTCCTCCTCCTCCTCCTCCGCTTCCTTCTTCTTCCTCCTCTTTACTTCTTATCTTCTAGATGACAGTTACTGCCCACCTGTTGACATCACCAATGGGAGTCTAGTGATCGATGACGTCATGTATCGACCACAGGACATTGTCGAAGTGCAGTGCGATCGCGGTTTCATGCCGTACCGTAAATATGCCACATGCGCCAAGTCCGGAGACTGGTATCCAGAACCTAGGTGTATAGGTACGTATTCAAACTTTAAGAAGTAAAAAACAGAACCAACAAACAAATAATAAAACAAAACAACACAACCTTTTCTATATATCAAAAATCTATATTTTTGCCTTGTTTAATGAACTTTAGTACGTTATTATGAGCTAATTTTTTGACAGTAGTGATACAAATCTAAAAATTCCCCCATTAATAAACATTATTTTACGCGGACAAAATGTTAGTATAGTATTGGTGATCGAATATAAAAATATATAAAAGGAAAGCAAGGATACACTTTCAAGAGCAGGAGATTATTATTACGGCTCTGCATAGTTTATTATCAGCCGGCACTCCCATACAACCTTGGCATCCTGCCCATTTATGGCGGGAATCAATCCATAGACTGAACAGAAATTAATTGCAATACCGTACCATGGTTACACTTTTCGCTGATACAACATGCATTACCCTATTCAGGGTTATCAACAGACTAGACCTTTTGAAGAGTGGAGCTTGCTAAATAATATGGCTCATAACCTCGCCTTTTAGCCATGTCAACAGCACAGACAGAACAATTGTAGTATCGATTTAACATGTGCATTAGATTTATTGAGAAAGACAAATATACAGACAATATGAAACATATACTTTTGGCAAGTAGCTACATATGAAGGTGAAAACATATCAAACGATCAAATCGCCTTTGAATATTAAATGAACATTTCATTTATTAAAATAATAATGAGCAACTGGTGAATTTATTGATTTATCTATTGCTATACATCCTGAAAAATAAAAAGTAGACTCGATCGATGGAGACCAACATAATGATAACACAATGTAGAGAGGCAATTATGTCCTCTTTTTCAAAATATTTATATAATGCAAAATATTAGTTGATATCTCAATCTCCCTTTATCGCAGTTAAAAAATGACCGCATCTATTTATTACATTTTATTTTGAAATGCTTGGGTTGATCTTAGAAAACCAAGGTAAAGATCAGTTTCAGGATACCCCTAGTGAAATATATTTGTTCAAAAAATGTATTTTTGCTTTGTCTCCATTTAAATGTTTCTGATCATCTCCTATAATTTGATTGTCACGAAAATATGATTACAACCTGAAATATTGAAATAGTTTCGAAATAAAAATATGTATCATTTAATCTTTGATTAAAAGTGCGTTGATTAGATACATGTTGGCATACACGAATCTAACACCCGTTACTTTCTGTTAAAACCGGACATAAATTGTATCTACCAATATTATTTATAGTAATATAGATTAAAATCCTCCCCCCTCCCCCCACAAAAAGAAATATTTATATATATCTTGATCATATTGCCCGTGACACCTTTTTATCGTGTTAGTTATTTACTGTTTTATACTGTTTAAACACAAATTAGAAACTCCAGTCTTTATTGTTGTTATTATTGCGTGTTGGGTATCATGTGGGGTATAATGATTTTATTAATTATTCGTCTTTTTTTATTTTTCCTCTTCAGTGTACAATAAATGGAACTCCTGGGAATTCCGACGAACAATACTCTTCATTTGTAAGTATCTTCACATGATGTGGAGGAGCTTTGGCACCTCATACATATCGTTAAAGATAAACTTTTTTTGTTTTAATTTTTTTTTAAAGATGAATTCTCACAGAATCAAACGAAACTTATACTGAATGTTCAAGATTACAAATAAATGTCATGTGCCAAAACAATTTTGGAAGAAAATGTATACTGGCTGAGTAATGAGCATAGACAGATAAGGAAATCAAGGTATAGTTGCCCCGACACCATCTGTGTAGTCTCATATACACCTTTCTATGTACAATGCTTGTTACTTTATCAAGACTGGGCCAAATTTATTATGATTTTGATGACTCCAGAACCTTGCATTACACACCAATACGTACATGCTACATGATCAATTCTTTTCTGATCCATTCCACCCCTTTTCTTTCACAATGCAATCGCATTACCAGAACTCACCTTTATCTTTAATTCTGAAATGATTGAAATGGTGGGATAGGCAAACGTATCATGCCTTAGGAATCGACGTCATGAAACCTTAAAAATAGTTTCTGGGACGAGAGTGGAAATGCATACAATTATTTCACCTCGTGAAATTTCGACGTATTTATCAAATGTGGAAAAGGGAAGGAACAGAGAGCTTTTTTTCTTAAATTGCTATGAGGTGACAGGACGTTATAAAACCTACCTCGGGCTGTAGTCATGTTGTTTTAGTCATGAGCGTAGGGGAACTGACATCACTTCAGCGATAAAGTATTGAGTTGAAATGTTATTTTCAAGCAGAGAAATAAGGGGATTGGCAGAAGAAATGCCAAACATGTATAAAGCGTACCCTTTACACAAAACCATTTCATCTATTTGGTTTTAATACATGATTTGCGAACAGATAATTACAATTCTTGGTATTTTATACACAACTTTTAGTTTTGTTTACCCCTTTTTGTAAGGTACCTCATCACTTTAATACATTGTTATCAAATGGCCTTATGCTTGCCTTGTACTGTACATAAATTAAGGCGTGCCAATACGTTAAGTGCCCTCATAATCATAATGAGGTACTCACAGTAGCTCAACAAGCATTATCTCTCACTGATGGGTATGATGATAACAGCTGCCATGGTAACCCAGGCAAAGTCGCGCTGGTAGGACACGTATCAAATTATTAATTAAATATCCCTTCAGAGCTTGATTGGCTCTTATAGTTTTAACCCGCGCTGTACGTTTTAAATTGGGCATCGATAATGACTAGGGTTTTTATTACACCTAGCCTCTGCATATTGATAATAACATTAATGAAAAATAATGATGGGGAATAATAGGCAACAGGTAGAAAGCACTTAATACCATGTTTCTAAGCGCAGGCCGCAGTATGTCAATTCACTTGCCTCTCTTTCCCTCTATCCACCTTCTCTATCTCTCTCTCTCTCTCTCTCTCTTTCTCCTTCTCTCTCTCTCTCTCTCTCTTGATCTTGATTGTTCTACCTTTTATTTATATCTCTTTAAATGTTGTCCTCTCTATTTCTGCGCCACTTAGTTCTTCTACTCCCTCTCTTTCCTTTTCCCATCCCCTTCTCTCTATGGCTCTCTCTCTCTCTCTCTCTCTCTCTCCCTCCCTCCCTCTCTCTCTCTTTACCCCCCTCCCCCGTTCTCCATTCGTCCATCCAAATTCTTGTTTTACCACTTCTCATTTCCCGTCCACATTATCTTTTTATTTCACTTCTGGGGGGTGTTTCACAAAGGTCCTAAGTCAAACTTAACTCTAAGTTGGACTTGGAAATTATGGAGAGCCATTTGTAGCCTTAAAATAAAATATATTCAAAAGCGAAAAATCAGGTATTTTAGACTTTTTATAAATTCCACATCAAGAACATGAAATCTCCTTTAAAAAAGAAAATATGAATGATTTGAATCAACATTTTATGCCTTTTAAAATAACTTTTACAAATTATTTTCAAAGATGCCAACGGCCTTCCATAATTTTTAAGTCCAACTTAGAGATAAGTTCAACTTAGGATCTTTGTGAAACACCCCCCTGGTGTTTACTGTCCATGCAATTCAGCCTTGTGAACAGCAAAGTTGATCTTTAAAAATTTACATCTTTGATTATACGGTTCGACTTAATCACATAAACAAGTTATTATTATTCAAAGCACACACAGTATACCATGGATATCATATATCAGAGATTCTTTGTTTATTTTTGATTTAAACTATACTTTTCCCATTTACTTCAGTGAAATTCATGTCATTTGTTCCACAAAAGAATGTGGGTTTAAAATAGGTTATAATACTCCTGGGGGGTGTTTCACAAAGATCCTAAGTAGAACTTAACTCTAAGTTGGACTTAAAAATTATGGAAAGCCATTAGCATCTTTGAAAACATTTTGTAAAAGTTATTGTAAAAGGCATAAAATGTTAATTCAAATCATTCATATTTTCTATCATCAAGGAGATTTCATGTTCTGGATGTAGAATTTATAAAAAGTCTAAAATACTTGAATTTCTGCTTTTGAATATATTTCGTTTTAAGGCTCTAATGGCTGTCCATAATTTTTAAGTCCAACTTAGTGTTAAGTTCAACTTAGGATCTTTGTGAAACACCCCCCTGAACTAATTTGTAAAGATTTCCCTGCTGGCACGTGGAGTTACCCTGTATTTATCACGATGCTACGTTATTATACATGTGTTGTGGTTGATACCGTAATAGTGCCCCTTTCTCACAATAGTGAGTGTAGGGTTTGCACTACCATGTGTGCCTATTCTATCGTTAACCGCACTGAATAGAGGGTCATTTGTTGTGCGTGATAAAAATCAAACAGCATTGTTATCAGATCAATGAACGTCTGATGGCATAATAACCCAGCCTTGAACTTCTTTTGATCAATATCTAATTAGCCTGTATTACTGAAGGACCTACAAAAATAAACCAAAAACCTAATTCTTGTATTAATTCTGATCTAAAGTGCATTTATATTTCTCATTTAAAAATTCTTCCTTGCTGTAAATTGTATGCATTGGGATCTGCTCCAGAAAACAATGTTATTTCTAAATTGCTTGTGTTCCTAAAAATTAAGAAATAGTGTGAAGGGGGTCGGTCATTTGCGCAAGCTGGACCTATGGAATCGGTTGCCGGAAGCTATTCGGAAGCTATTCGCAACATCTGAAGTGCATAATGCTCTAAACATGCTCTCAAAAGTAATTTATTTTCAAAATTGCTTTCTAATAGATCTACTTGTGTTTTCTAACGTTGTCTCATATCTGTGTATTTTCTGTTGCATTTTGTGCACATTAGTCATGTGAAGATGGCGCATTATAAATATATTTTGTTATTATTAATTCGACAAAGCAACACATCTGATATTAACTTGAATATGTTTTGTTTTCCCTAGCCTTGATTGCTGTATGTGTGTTGTTCTTGATGTTTATGCTGACTATATGCTATCTGCTATGCGGAGACACCAAGAAGAAAAATGAAGGGTAAGTCTTTTGAAATTTATCATTTCTATTCTTGTGTGTGTGTTTTGTATGTATTCCCTTTCAATATAAAATAATTCTCAAAGGCCTTTTGAACAAAAATTCCAGTATCAATTCCAACCGGGATATTTTTAATGTTTTTAAATGCTTTAGGTAATTAATAAACACTGAACACAATACTTTCTATTTTCCTTAATTTTTCTTCGTATTTCTTTGGATTATTGTAACCTTTCAAAACAGTTTACATTTTCTGTCCATCTCGTTTCTAAATGTTCGTACAATAAAGATGCTTTCATTTTGCCTGGCTGACTTGCTTGAAATACTTGGTTAAATAAGCAACAAGTGGACCTACCGCTTTAATTCATATCCGAGGGACCTGATAAGGATTGATATCTCACCAAGGGTTCATTCGTGCATCGACCTGGTTTCGAATACTGTACCTCACAGCATCATGACATTTGCTTTTATACCTCTAAGCTATTTCACCTAAAGTAATATGTTCTTGTTTTATTAGAAATGAGAAAAGCTAGTATCGATAACCTAAAATTGAGTGGGTATCAATAGCCTATCTATTAAAGAATCAACAAGGACAGTTTGAAAATATATATTATAAACTAGTTCTCATTTTCTGTCTTCACGCTGTCTTCTCTTAAAGTTTCAGTCTGCTACAAGATGAAAGGTTTGTTGATACAAACATATGCTTTAATACTGGACTCATATCCCTTTGCAGAAACATGAACCTTACATACCATTTGGATTTATATCCCTCTTGCAGAAACATGAACCTATATCCTGATATCCCTTTTTGGACTTATATTCCTCTTACAAAGTTTTGAACCTATACTCCTGTTGGACTTATACCCCTCTTGCAGAAATATGAGCCTTATCTCCCTATTTGGTTTTGATCTATCTTGCGAAAATATGAACATAGATGTATAAACCTTTTATCCTTATTGCAGTGAAATAAATTCCCCATGTTTTCTTTTTTTACACCCTTGAATAATTCGTATCTGTATTTATTTATCAGTTTCTTATATAATCCTCCCCTCAAACAAATAAGTTAACTGTGCAGTTCATCTAGCTTTGTTCCCTTCCTATACTGAAAAAGCCTCAACTTCAGCATATCAACATATATCTCAATGTGTATTGTATACATGTTGTATTGAAAATAAAATCGCTTTAGATTCATTTTGTTGGGATGATAAAGCGATATTATTATATCAGATTTGATTCAGTGATAATCGTCGGTGTGAGGCATACAACCATATACTAGTGGTAAGTTGAGATGCTACAGCGTCGTATTATATTGCATCACCATGGTAACAACAAAGCATTGCATGAACACCATTGATTTACACTAATTAACATATTTGGCAGACTTTCCGGTGTTTGAAATATTTATGAATCTATTTTCAAACATTCGATAATAGCTACCCGATGCTTAAAGGCAAAATAGTCTGGGGTCGTAGAACAACTTATACGTGCGAGTTTAACAAAATATTTTTTTTTGTTTAAATGATCAACGATACTTTATTTGCAATTTTTTTTTTCTTCTCGTCCATGACACTTTAGATAATAGTCAAGGGATTCTCTGTATTTTTTTAATGAAAGACAATGACTTTAATTTAGACTTGAAATGTACGCAAGGCAGTTTTAATAATAAAAGCCTATAGTAAATAAGCGGTTGCACTATCAAAACTACATGTAGAATAGAGTGTCCCCTTATAATAATACTGCACCATTTTTCACTGAACATGCTGAACTAACATACATTTCGAAACATGAACTAAATGACCCGGGTAACCTTTATCAGCATCTATTTTGTATACATGTATATGGCTTAGCATAGTTTATACCATAAAGTGAAGTCACCCCAAACAAGTTTTCATGTACCCCCAAATCTATATATTGCATAGATATAAAATTGATGTTTTAAAAGTGC
This sequence comes from Strongylocentrotus droebachiensis, assembly GCA_035222895.1. NCBI lineage: Eukaryota > Metazoa > Echinodermata > Echinoidea > Camarodonta > Strongylocentrotidae > Strongylocentrotus > Strongylocentrotus droebachiensis. The sequence goes on along the minus strand of JAVYIG010001237.1, from coordinate 161,031 downwards.
CTCAAACGCTAACCACTGTCTACATGACTTGTAAAGTTTTCAATGCTTCACCATTTATTCATATGTTTAACAAAATGTATACAAAACATAACTTGTGTGTCCGGAAAAATTATATACTCAATAATGATGATTGAAATTCATCGTATTGTGTATGTGCAATATCATTGGAAATAAATAGCTAGACATAAATTGTACATGTTATACAGTGCGTCCCAGAAAAAACGAAACCGAGAAGTATCGATGTTTTATCATAACTTAATTACAACCATAATTAATGAATGATACATATTTGGAAAGCTTAGAGTCTCCTCTTTCAGTTGATGCTACTCACGTGATGCATATTTCACGCATGAGTGATTAAAAGCAATTTGAAGGAAGGAAACCAAAAAGTAATTTGGCGGGCGGTATCTGAATTTCAAAGAAAAATTCATATTTCTAGAAAGTTCATTTTCTGCTCTTTCATATGATACCTCAATCAAGAAAAATGAGCCAGGAATAACAAAGTTCTGTTTGTTTAAAGTAGCCCTTACATTTTCATAATTTTAACAAACGAATTCGTTTTCACTGGGTGCCTGCCGTAGCAAAAAGCAGATTTTACAAAAGACTTAACTCCGTTTTGTTGACAATCAGCCATGCATGAAGACTCTCGTCTACGGCTGATTGTCAACGAAACGGAGTTAAGTCTTTTGTCAATTTTGCTTGTTGCTACTGCAGGCATCCAGTGAAAACGAATTCGTTTAATAAAATTATGGAAATGCAAGCACTACTTTAAACAAACAGAACTTTGTCATTCTTCGCTCATTTTTCCTGATTGAGGTGTCATATGAAAGGGCAGAAACTCAACTTTCAAGAAATGTGAATTTGTTTTCGAAATTCAGATACCGCCCGCCAAAAGTCTTTTTGGTTTCCTTCCTTCAAGTTGCTTTTAATCACTCATGCGTGAAGTATGCATTATCTGAGTAGCATCACATGAAAGAAGAGACTCTAAGCTTTCCAGATATGTTTCATTCATTAATTATAGTTGTGATTAAGTTATGATAGAACATCAATACTTCTCGGTTTCGTTTTTTCTGGGACGCACTGTATAGTTTTGTAATAGATAAATCCACATTCTACCCGTGATTAATATATTAAGTGGGTAGAGCAAAGTCAATATTCGTTTTGTCTTCCTGTAATATTACCTGTGCTAAGAAATTCGACAGGTTTCTTTGTTACATTACCAGTATGTTATAAGCTCCAATTCGCTGTATTTTGTGTGAACATGCCAAAACCCAGCTATTGCTGCTTCGAAAAATTGCGTAGCTTTTTACTCTGTAGTTGCACACCACTGTCTTATGTTTACAAGTCAGATCCCAGCAATCAAAATATTAATATACGATTTGTTTATCATTTTAACCACTTCTATTGATAATGGAGTAGTATTGCAGGGATTTTTGTTGTTAGATACATGAATATTGTAATATCACGTATTACTCATATAACGTTGCTTTCACGCAATTGACGTCCATTATCAAGTTAATGTAATTGTACTTTAATTAATATACGATTTGTTTATCATTTTAACCACTTCTATTGATAATGGAGTAGTATTGCAGGGATTTTTGTTGTTAGATACATGAATATTGTAATATTACGTAACTCATATAACGTTGCTTTCACGCAAATGACGTCCATTATTAAGTTAATGAAATTGTACTTTAATTATTCATGAACCGTTATCACTCTTCAGCTATACGAACATGCTTTAGACTCAATGTATTTGTATAACTCTTTCAGATCCACTATTGATATGGATCTGTCAAATGACATGTATTGCAATTAGGAATAAAGTGATGTATAATACAATAATGGCCGTACTCATTTTCATACCCATGCTTTTTTATGATTAAAGACAAACTTTCAAAAGGTAAGTGTTTTACTATTTTAAAGAATTGTTAAAGGTGATACAAAGTTTTGGGAAATTTAAAACAATGGGTGGATAGTGATTCTTTACAACTTTGATAAATTTGGATGCCCCTGTAGATGTATTATAAGCACTAGAAAATTTAGACCCTAAAACACTTTTGCTTTCGGGAAAATTGAATATAAAATTGTACCGGTGCTCCTGGTAAGTTTTGATACATTTCGTATAGCGCCTACGGTCGTACAATGGTAGCTGGCTAGCTGCGACCATGAACATCTCAGAATGTAGTTTTTATAGATCATTTGAAAATGGGAATAGCTAATCGGTCGATTTTAGTCAAGAAACAGTGTTTTATAGCTTAATTAATATCTTGACCTTGAGAGGAAGCTATACAACATAAAGAGTTCATTATTTGCAATTTCATAACTTTAGACTCGATTTCAACCGCGACAACGATCACTAAATATTGTAGGATCGCATATGCTTCCAATATGTTCATTTAAACCGAATTCATGACCCCATACCAAAACTTTGTATTACCTTTAATATTGCCATCAATTTAGATTCAGATTCAGATTAATTTTATTGGTCCATTTGGAAATTCAGGTGTTGGCATTACATAAAGCACATGAACAATATACAATAGAAAATAATATACACAAATAGATAATACACAGTAGCAAATGTACAATGACATATTCATATGGAAACACGGATATAATTTTGTTTTACATAGTGGAATGATATAAGAAAATGGAATAAATAAATGGACTTACAACACTATTGAAAATGTACGATTGCGTAGAATTCGAAAATAGTATTGTTATTATCTTTTATTATTATTCTTTTTATCTTTATTATAATAATCATCATCATCATTATTATCATTATCATTATCATTATTGTTACTCTTATTATTATTATTATCATCATCATTATCAACGATATTTATTACAAGTATCATTCTTTATATAGCTGAATTTTTGTTTTTCTTTCATGAATTAAACGGTATAAAAACTAAAACTTGGAATAACATATGATTTCGTAGGGTATTATTTATTTCTTGCTTGTGATACTGGTACATTTTGTTGGAAAGGAAAGGGTTCAGTGCAATTGATGATTAGTGAAGTGGCAAGATACAGGCTTATTCAAAATGACTGGAGTTGTTCATTGTATTTACGGATGGAAAATGGGACAAATGAATTAAGGAATCGTGAGGTTCGAGCCTTCATTGATCTGTACCGCTTCCCCGATCGCATTAGGGTATAGCAATGATGAAGGGGGTGATTACCATTTTCCAAAATATGGGATACCTTCTTCATTATTGTACAAACGCATTTCTGTTTCAGATCTGTCACTTCGCCAGTCATCTTGCTAGCATGATTGGATATTCTCTGCAATTTCTTAAGAATATCCTTTCTGCACCCACCATACCAAACCGCACAAATTAAAAGCATGACACTTTCTATTACTGACTTATAGAATGTCCTCAGGATGGTTCTGTCATCAAGAGATAAGAAGAACAGGATACCAATGTTTTCTTAGAGAGTTTGAAAGTTATCACTATAAGTTACATTCTCACACAATTTACTGACGTTTGCATTGAACAGGTTTAATGCAAGGCAGGGCAAATACATGATATCTGTCTAGCGAATTTGATCAATAATATAACAGCAGCAAGATGGCGAAATCGGATTATGTCGGAAATACATTACGTTGTCCCATATCATGCATATCCATGTTTGTGCTAATCGGGATTTGATGAAATTTTACTCTCTTTTTTATAACACGTTTCTACACTATAGACATCGACTTAACCCCATGAATTGTCAATAATCATATTTACTACACAACAACACAAGTCAGAATGGATCTATTAAAATCCAAAGTGGTATCTTTCAAAATGTAGCCTTCTTATGAAGAAATTGTTTTGAATCGTTTTATAACTGTTTACCGTTTTCTTTATATCTTACCTGTGTTCAGCAGATACTACGGGATCAACACAGACAGCGGGGAGCCACATGCCCATGGTGGGGAGACTAGCCCGTCGAAGGAGGAGTACAAGGCTGTAGGAATGGAAGATGCCGGAGAAGTAGATGAAGAAGCTAGAGAAGCAGCCATTCCTCTAGCTTCAGAGGTCGATGTCTAGTCTAGACACGTGTTAGGTACTCGGTTACCATGAGCGCCGATGCTATACTCAGCCTGCTACTTGGGTAGCACAGTATGAGTTCTCCAAACAAATATAATATATATTATTATTTCAAGGCCGGGCCAGCAAATTCGGTCATAATATGTACTGGCAGTACGGGTCTAGTTTTGAACAGCTAGCCCTACTTTATGACTATGTGTATTGAGTCCGTAATCAGCAAAGGAATGGGACCAAAGCACACGGCGCGTTATTTCACACTACGCAGACCTGGTCCAGGCGAGGGTCCAGGCGCAATCTCTAGCTACCGAGGCAATCCTTAAATCAGGGTGCTATGGCAGTGCGTAAGGTTTCCGATTTTCGCCGGAAAACTAGCGAATTATCAGCGCAAAAAAGAATGCATAAATAACAGAACATTCATGTTTTGTAAATAAAATTACAGCTAAAATTATTAGAAAGGTGAACTACTGTTTTGGTTTGAGCTTCAAATACAAATCCTAAAAGTTTCGTCAAATTAATTCTCAGAAAGTGACGAATTATACTGTTATACGTGTATTAAAAATAAAAGCAAAATAACACTTTGGTATTTCCCCCTTTGTCAGAACCTATTTATGTAGACTCCACCTTGTACAGTTGTGGACGACATTTGCATTAAGTCATACAATGATGTTATGCTAGGACACCGCTCTAGCCTGCGTTTATAAAAAAAAAAAAAAAAAAAAAAATGCGTTTTAATGCCCCTTGCACACGTGGCATTATTTAACTGACAGGACAGCTTCAGCTATTCTGCAGTCTCTTACGCGACTTGCACGAGGGATATTGTACAAGTGGTGATTTGCAAAATGTGTAGAGCAGACAAAGTGTTGAGTTGTTGCCGTTAGAATTCATTGCATCTAACGGTTTGATTAGGTGATAACAAAATATAATTAATGCCTTGTGTGCAACGGGTTTAAAGCCAAAAAAATGGAAGCATATCTGTTGCAAAGCGCTAGAAAGCTAAGAGTACACTTAAGCTATTTTGTTAGATGGGCTTAGCTGTATACATTCATATACTGGTCATGTGTTAGTATAGAGACATAGAGATAGGTAATGAACTCAAGAATGAGATTGTCATAGATATATAGAGACCATTACTTGATTTTGAGTCATTATTGGTATGTCTACGATAATCGTCATAAATGTTTATGCCAAACCATTAACATGATCTTGTCTTTATCGATAGGCGTGATAAATATTCTAAGAAAGAGTGATACAAAATGATACATTTTGATTTCATTGTGTAATTTATTAATCATAAATTTGACGTGTGATTTGACAAGATAAATAATGTACTGCTCACTCAATGTTAGCATTGAGATTCAAGGAATAATTTAAATCTTAGTTGAATGTTAGTTGTTAAATGTTTCTTTAAATTGATCTTTCAAAAACTCTCCCCTTACCGTAGTGTAAGATGAATACGAATTCTGTCTTACAAACATATGACCAAGGTCATGACACGTAGGACTTGTGTCTATGACACGACAAAGATTCTCAAAAAACAAATGGTACACATCGGTGGAGGCGTAAAAAATATTCATGCACGCTGTACCTTTAGAACAGTCTGTTATAATGAGTATTTTTTGTTTCATTAAAATGACGAAGAGAATCCTTGTTATTTGATAACTTGATAATAGTCATCCAAATCCCTTCTATCTACATGGTATAGTTGACTTTCAAAGGTAAAGAGCGAAACGAATAATTGAGCAGTCATTAGAAAGTGCTATTGACCACTTACGCGTCAAAACAATTAATGTCTGGTCACATGTCCGCTCTAAGCCAATCATTTGATGAGGACTTAGTCATCATTTTATAAGAGTATATCTGAGCACTAATATCTTAAACTTCCTCACGTTGGCATCAATCTTTGAAAAGTAGATATTAGAATATGAAGGTCTAGCGTTAGTGCTAGGCCTGTGGTTTGTAAAGCCATTAGTATCGATTTAACTGACTTATGTACATATAGACTTGATATATAGTAATAGATGTTGAAAGGAACTATTATTTTTCTGTCTTTGGAACCTATGAAACTTGTAGGAGAAAATATCCAGTCAAATCACAGGAAAATCCCAAGCCAGTGTGATTGTTGTCATATTCAAATAAGTACACAGCTGTTTAAGGGTGGATAGTACAGAACTAGAGGACATATACAATTACAATTAATTGGTGCTAAGAAATAACGTGTTTTTATAAATTGCCTATGTTAGTTGTATTATTAAGCCAATTATAGTAAATACTTGCATAGACCATTTTACAATAAGAAGTGTTAAGAATAGGCAGACAGTCTTAACTTAGGGGAATATTCCATAGTAAGGTATCATAATCAAGAAAATCATCTCCCTTCAAGGTTTATTAAAAAAGATATCATAAGGATGCAATTAGAGGGCAATAAACCAACATGTTTGTTTTCAATTTATGCGAGCTTTTAGTAATGCTCATTTCATAATCTATACAGATTCTTGGGAATTTGGAATGTTGAATAAACAAAATGATTAAAACACAAATTCTTATGCTGCAAAGTCGTAAAGACATTTTGTTGTTGAAGTTGTGCACGCATATAGAAAGTGTTATGAACATAATTATTAGTAAACGTTGATTATTACGCATCCACTTGTACCGTCTTTTCTAAATACATTTATATGAGTGTGTGCTTTGTTACATTTTATACAAAAAGTATGTCTCCTAAATCTACGCACCACACAAGAATTATTTGCACTCATTTTGGTATTTCTTTAGGGTATGTATCTATTCATAAAACTTGATAGATCGAGATATAAGACAGTTGAAAAGTAGAAATAAGGGAGAAAAAAAACAAATTTTGAAAACCTTGCAAATTAGTCATCTTTATAGAATAGCATCATTTCAAAGAATCCCGACCACTGCATGTCGTTGAATGAAAGTCACAAAATGCCTTGATTTATTTACTTATCTTTGGATTTATACTGTTTGAACTAGACAAACCTTGATGGTCTACAAGTATGTTTAACTTAAATAACCTAGTGATTTCACGTTTATTCCATTTGATTTGTGTTCAATTAGTATCATCTCCTTGATGGTATACGGTTTTGTACTTGAATGATTTGAGGAAATTATACTGAAAGTCTAAGCATCTTGTGGCATTCACTTTAAATTGCACAAATTCGGATAGGTAAATAAAATATTCCAGTTTCTCAAATTAATTTAATCACATTTACTCTTATACCGCCTGGTAATTATGATGTAATTTTGAATATAATTTATATCGATAAAACCAGGCTCAACATTTTGTTATGACGTATCTGTTCAGGTCTAGAAAGTTATTTTTTGGATTCATAGCGAAAGAAAAGTTATTTATGTTTTATACATGATTTTAAGATATTTTGTTTTCAGATGTATAAACTTATTTCATTAAGAACTAATTCATTTGTATATATATATTTTGATTTCGGGGTAGACGTTTCAGTGTGTTTTCTCTTTCTTTCTGATATTTCTTGTTCTTCCAATGTTACGTATCTAGTACGGGATTAAACTCTTGAAAGCTAGGGAATTTAGTTTATCCTGAAATATATCCGTTCTGGTTTTAATACAAAAACATAGATCAGAAACATCTTACCTCATCAAAAGAACATTTTAACATTTTTAAAATTCTACCTGTGAAATCAGAGCTATTTAATGTCTATGCCTATTTAATCATAGAAAGTTTATCAAAATTTAACTGGTTGTCAATACATTTGATATTTTATTCTTATCTTGTACATAAGTGTCTAATGTTATGAATTTGTAAATTTTGATTGTGATGAAATCGGCTTTGAAATACTTCATTACAGCTGCATGCGTTGTGTTGTAAATATCGTTCATGTATAAGAATATGAAATCTTGATGTGCAATGTTTCTAAGTATTTGTTCAGATATACTAGATAACGTAGATTGTGTGATTACCATATGATGTTCCTTAAGCCTACATTTCGTGTACACATGTTTACTATGTACGTTGGTTGTAGATGTCAGTAATATTAGTGAAATGGTAAAAATAAGTCGTCTTTGATCAACTTGTGATTTTTTTTCTGATTGAAATAAGATAGAATATGTTAATATTTATAAAGAAAAAACACTTGCATTTTTTGTATATAGATTTCAAGTAGTTAAATTATTGATCTCTTAGGAGAAAGGTTATAATCCTCATTATTTTTTTCTGTGTATACTGTTGTGGCTGTGCTAAATCATTATACAATGTATCGAGGTGACACTTAATTCGTACGTTTCGAGACGTATGGAGTACCGACATATCTGGGAAACGTTGATGAAATCAGCTTATTAAAGTGTAAGTTCCCTGACATCTCGTTAAAATTAACAAGAGTGCAAACGGAATGTCGGCAAACTTAAACTTTTGATGGTTCAGTGAAACGCTACACTTAACATTAACCCTTTCCAGACAGTAATCCCACATTTGGTGTTTTCAGAACCCTAACAAAGTTTACCAGATGCAGGAGTAGAAAAGGCAAAAATATCTGCGCACACATTTTCGAATTTTTGCTGCATAACCATGTAGCGTTTGACGACAGGAAGATTAAAAAGGAAATAAGCTTTAACATATATAAATTGGTAACACGTTGAAAGGGCCGAAATAATTGTTTTTCGATCTCAATTTGCACAATGTGTGAAGGTTTGACAAAGTTCCAACACATGTTTCTATTTTTTTTTAAGTACGTTATGTGAGAGCAATGTAACATAAAGAGAAACATATTGCTGTGGCCAATTTTAAGAACAACATATGATCAATTTAGCCTCTTTAAAAAATCCTGCCCTGAATCCATCAATGCGTTATTACGTACAGGCTTGTGTTAACTGGTGACCTTCATCAGCCTGTTGTCTCGACGTCAGCACGTCGATACTGTGTAATAATGCACACCTAAGACTAAAATTCTCCAGAATCCCCATCTCGATCTTAACCAATAACATGGCCTTGACTGATCTGTTTAATACAATGCCAACTGCACACGAGGCGTTTCTTCCGTAGTGTCAATAAAAGACATTTGGGCATATAGTTGTATGAAACCAGTCCAAGCGCACAGACGCAAGGCACTGACCCAACTCCTTGACGTATATAGGGTGCGAGAGCTTAATAGCGCAAGGTTTTGGATTTCTACCCCAAAAATCGCCTTCGACGGAATTCTTGAGTAACAAGTTTCACAAATCAAAAGGGGCTTACATAATAGTGGTATGGCAACCCTTGTGCATCCGTCATCAACTATAGGCGCTTTTCGTTCAAGTTTGACGCAGCGAATTGAACGATCAACTGACACAATTGAAGAGCGTCTTATGTGTAACAGGCTTAATGTTTTTAGAGAGATCATGGACTGGCCAGGGTGCCTTTCAACCGTTGTTAAACTTGTCTAGATTATCCGTTATACTGCGAGTTAGATACTCCGTGTCCGTGAGAGATATATTCATGTGAGGAAGAGATCCTTACTATATGTCTTAAGATTGCAGTGTATTTATAATTGACAAGATTCTAAAGGACACATTCCCAAAACATTTAGAGCATATTTCCAGTCATGTATATTAGCTTTTTTTACAATATGTGGGTGTTTCTTCATTCTTATTATAGTTATTAAATAGAAACAAGAGATATAATCATTAGAATACAGTCAAAGTGAAATTCTTCTTATAGGACTACAAAAATCGATTAGAATATTTGTTCTAAAATATATCATTTGGTATTAGAGCATTGGACGGCTACAAGTTTAGACCCTCTCCACGAAAAACAGAAAGAAGGGAAACAGGTTGACTGTTATGCCGGAAAATCATGACGATTTATAGGGTCTATATTTTGTTAAAGCTAACGTAGCCGTTTTAGATTATTGGAAAAAAAAATTATTTTGTTGGTGAATTGTAATTATGCAATCAGAAACGATTCTGATTGATCTCTTCTTTCTTGATAATACACGAGTTTGCAAATAATAAATATGATTTTGGATTTGTTTTGTGATGATGCTTTGATACCAATAAATGTTGATGTGATCATTTCATTTGTCTCTTGAAAAACGAACCAACGCATTATAATATATCTTTATTTACTGTCAGTCTATTTTCCTTTGTTACGATAATATATTTCAGGCAATCGATTTATCACATGACTTGACATTCAAAACAAAATCGAAACATTTCTGATACATGTATTTAAAGTAACATTTCCATGAAGGTGATGTATTGTTTTGTTCAATGGACTAATATCAGTTATTAAAGTGGATGAGGATGTGATTAAATTTTTACCATGCATACTCAGCAACTTTTCCAGTTCCCACTTCCCCTTCGCTTCTCCACCCTCACTTCTCTCTCTCTCTCTCTCTCTCCCCTACCCCTCTCCCCTCTCTTTCTCTCCCCTCTCTCCCCTACAAATTTGCTGCTCGACCGTGCACTCAGCCATTCAACTCTCAAATCGCGGTACATGGTAGAACAAGCTGAAATTGGTTATTCGTAGAATTCGTAGAATTAGTAGGTCCTAAAAATCCAGAAAATCGGAATAATCCGTTTAATTCGTAGTTTTTGACAGGTATGCGATATTCGTCGTCCATAGTTGTAGCTTCCAGTATTTTCATGAATATTCCCCTAGTTTAAAAAGCAGTTTTGCACATTACTACTGACTGTGCAAACTCGAAACTTCGTAGAGAGTGAGACTGGAGTTTTTAAGTCTAGTAGTATAGCGTGTTAGTTGTTTTCATATTCACGTAGCCCAAAATTAATGTCCGGGAACAATTAAGCCTCTTTTCACCTACCTCTGAAACAGAAATAAATATATCTTTAAAAAAATATCCAACAGTTTTGAATGAAAATATCTGTAGGTGCTCTGAAATTGTCATGATTTGTTTGGCCAACATAAGGAAAATACGTGAAAATAAATTAAAAACGATTTCTGCTCCTCTCTTTGAAAAGGCCAAAAGGCGAATTCAAAATCTTGAGGATTTAATTGCACTCTTGTCACGCGCCTGATTGTGCCCGACGTGAACCGGGTTGGCCAAACTCTCCTAATCGATGGCACTGGGGCGCTTCATCACCTTTTCTCAAGTTGCCTTCCCTATTCACCAAAAAAAAAAATTGTACTATGTATTTCGCTCTCCGCTGGATGTACCATACCTCCGATATACAAACGAAAATTGTTTTGTTTTCTTAATTTTTTTAAAGAACAGTCAAAGGGCATCATTCTGATGCTTTATCGGATAAGAAATCTGGAACACGAACCAGAATTGTTTAGCTAAATGACGTCACTTCACTGACGTCAGCAATATAAACAACACATGTAAAATGTTTTCACCTTATGTCACCCAGGCATACAAAGTTCCAAATAATTGGCACCATTGTGAAATTTGACCTTCAATCATTCAAATAGAGAACAATGGTTTGGTGTGGCACACGTCAATGATTTTGTTTTCTCAAGATTCCATGAAGTATCGCCCAGCTATAGATAGTTATAAAAGCGCTCCAGTTTGAAACTCATACGCTGCTAACCAAAGTCTGAAAACCCGAGACCAAAATGATTTGGAGAAACGGATTTATCTTAGGAATAATCTTTTCAAAATGGATTGTTTATTGCATCGGTAAGTAGAATAATGTTACATAGCTTAACAGATAAACAATCAAACAAGCAAACATAAAAATGAGTCGTTTGAGTCACTGGCCGTTTGCTAATACAATAGGCAATAGAGTACCGAAGCTGTCCAAATGTCGAAAACCAATTGAGTATGTTAAGAATTGGCTGAGACATGACCATCTGAATAAATAGATTTCCTAAAAGAACTCGCTTTTTATTTTGCTCTGGTCGTAATGTTAAGAAACAGAGCAAAACAACACTGAGTTCTTTAAGGAAATCTCCTCGGATGGTCATATCCAAGCTAATACTTAACATATTAAATTGTTTTTTTTTTATACATTTGGGCAATATTTGTTTTGCTCCTTTTTATAATTTTTTTATTGGACGACGTCACACTTCACCACTCTATAAGTTTGCATTTCTGTGTTCCTCCTTCATAACATATTTTACACAAATGTATTTACTATACCTTCCTCGGAGTAATTGTGCATGAAAGGTATTTATTTTCACTGAAAAGTATTCTAATGAGTAAACATGAGTAATTAGTTTATAATTAGTTCTATTCAGTTAATTAAACCAAACATCATGTGAATAATTCTGCTTCTCCTCAAGTTTTTACTAAACATTAAAACAAAATCTGGCGTTTTTCAATAATTTTCTTAATCATATCCCATCAATTATTAAACATTATGAACAGATTTTCCTTATCATATTTTAATATAATTTGTACAAAACGACATGCCAGTTTCCTCTCAAACTTTATATTTGAACTTCTTTCCCCATGTGAAGCAGCATTGCGCATGTTGACATACACCTGGTAGTCATCTTACTGGATCGGACAGAGTCAAATAGCAAGCAATAGAAGTTGCAGAGGACGTTCCAGTAGATCAGTTAACAAAATTGCCTCATCTATTATAGGCAACAAGTTACTGTTCATTTTATTTATAACGTAAAAATACTAAACATGATGCTAAAAAATAAAAAAGATGAGATTTATAAATAAAAAAGTTGAAAAAAAATAGGTGGTAAAGCTGAGTTTAAAGACACACCAAACACTGCAAAGGTAGTTGAGCCAAAACAAACATCAATGTAAATACATATAAAGTAAGTACATGATGTTCATGGGAAGAGAACGAAGTTCATCTACCATGGATAAAATTAAATGGAATGTTTCAAAGAAGGTGAATTGGAGGAAAGAATTAGCATTGGTGAGAAAAAGGGGGGGGGGGGGGATAGGAGAAGTGGTGGAACGAAGTCATTTCGATATAGTAAAGAAACCTGTCCCAGGAGGCATTCCCTATCAACACAAGTAAAAGGGAGTAGAAGGGGCAGGGGAAGGGGAGGGGGAAGGGAGATGGTGAATACGTCCAAGGACTTAGAGAGGAGGAAATCCCTTTTCCGTACAAATGTTTGCTCTTCAAAACAATTTTCATTGTCATCCTTATTATAATTATAACTTGTGTTGTCTAACAGGCCAAGAAGAAGGTGCTGTACGACTGATGAACGGGGGAGACGAACTGTCTGGTTTTGTGGAGATCTATCACAGCAGTCAAAGGGGCAGAGTCTGTGATCAGGCATGGGACTTAGATAATGCTATCGTGACATGCGTGCAGCTAGGTTTGTATTTATGTCAACACATGGATTCTGTTTAATCCCTTTTTCATTTTCATTCCGTAATGTTCTTAAAAATTATTACTAATGCCCGAATTAAATGATGTTTATTATATGTTTTATAAGATAATGTTTTTTGTTTTTTGAATGTTTGATTAAGGTGTTTTTTTTTTGTTTTAATTTGATTAAGGTGTTTTTTTTGTTTTAATTTTACTAATGACCGGTCATTAGTAAAATTACGTGTTATGCAAAATAAATGCCTGGTCACGTGTACGCTCTCGACCAATCTTTTGATTATGATCCGCTTTATCATCTTATAATATTTTCTATTTCATGATAGGTCACAATGGTGCAGTGGATTCACCTACTTTACCAGCGGGAGTAGTCCAGCCTACTAGTGGCTTGGTGTGGTTAGTTAGAATAATGTGTGATGGATATAACACGATGGTTTCTGATGAAGAATCACGTCTGATGGATTGCGGAGGGGGACAAACCTGGCTTGGGACTACGGACCCATGTGGAAGCGCATACGTTGAATGTGTACCATTTGGTAAATTAAAATCTTGTTATTTTGTCTTATAATGATTACAAACAGAAAATGCATGAATAACAAGATTTATTTATCTAGGTTCTAGTACACCTGTCCCCCAGGACAACCACCCGTCGGATAACCTCCCCAGTCAACTACCCCCTAGGACAACTACCCCCTAGGGCAACCACCCTCTAGGACGACTACCCCTCGGACAACTACCCCCAGACAACTACCCCCTAGGATAACTACCCCCTAGTACAACTACCCCCGGACAACTACCACCTCGGACAACTACCCCCGGACAACTATCCTAGGGGAAGTTGTTTGGGGGAAGTTGTCCGGGGGTGGATGTCCTAGGGGGTAGTTGTCCAGGGGTAGTTGCCCTAGGGGTAGTCGTCCTGGGGGTAGTCGTCCTAGAGCGTGGTTGCCTAGAGGTTAGTTGTCCTAGGGGGGTTGTTGCCCTAGGGGGTAGTTGACTGGGAGTGGTTATCCGGGGGTAGATGTCCATGGGGTAGGTGTCTGGCGATCTGTGTTGTAGCAAAAAACGATGGAGATTATACGACTACCAACTGAAATGTATTGTTTTGCACATTGTATGATGATTGGAACAATAGGGGGGGGGGGTTTCTTTAATTAAAGAGACCATAATTTTTCTCTTAAGGTGTTTAATGCTTTAGTCATTTAAATTGTATATATTATATATATTGTTGATATGTGTATAATATGTAACATCAAAACTAATACGAGTGATAAGCCAATGCATTCCATACAGTTATTTAAGTGAATAAAAGTCCGCTATCTGTATAGACATTATACTGTATAGATCTGTCAACTGATAAAGCATTTCCTATCATTCCGAGGTGACATGATTCATGCTGACTATATTTTTATTTATGAACTTCTTTTATTTACGATCCTCGCAATCGATATCACGTGACGCGATGTGGACCAATCACATCTCGGTATCTGTCTAATCTATCTAATATATATATATATATATTGACCGCTATTTGCTCTCGGGGACGTTTCATCATGTTTTTACCCCCAAAGCTCACCGCGGCGGGCTGCTCCCCGAGGGGTCGTAGCAGGATGTAACGTTCCCGAGAGCCAGGATAGGAACAGCTATGCCTCGAATATTAAAGGGACTTGGTAACATTTTAAAGATGAGAGAAAGTGGTGGTAAGGAAGTGACGTTAATGCTACATGTACAATTAAAGATAATCTGAAAGTTTGAGTGAAAACAGATCATTATTAACGATAACAATTGGGGAAAACTGATCTGATTGACACCTTAATTCTCCCAACTATATTATTACGATTTAATTTCATTTTAGGTGAATGTAACTTGTCACAAAGCAATGAATTTGCTCTATATACCATTCCAGACATTTAAGTGTTGAACGATTTTTTAAAGCCTGTCTTTTGTCTTATTTTCATGGAAAAACAGAATTTACTGTTAATCACTGTTTAATAGAGGGTGTTGCACAGTGACGCCTTCCTAGAAAACCATCAATATCTTTGTGGTCTGAAAAAAAAAATCAGGATATTTTGCATGTCACAGGGTCAGAACATTTAAAGGAAGATAATAAGTAACATTTTATACAAAAACTACGTAATTTTTTAACCAACTTTCCAAGAATGTTACTGAGTCACTTTAAAGCAGGCCATACATCTTTTATGTACTGAATTCATAAAATAGTCTGCAAAGAAAGAATTCTTGCCTTATTGTCCTTTTCTTGAGTAAAGATCGGTTAAAACATCACAGATAATCTGAGACAATGTCTGTTAATCTTCGCTGGAAAGTTGCCTGAATGTTACGATCATTCGGGAATACCAAACACACTTCACTATATGGTATCCGCACTCGGACAAAGAAACTTTTTACACGTAAACCAAATGAGATCTCAGCAAAATTTAAATATGCAGCCCCTTACCCGGAGCAATGTGCATAGTTCTTTTCTTTGCGGCCATGGCTAAAATCACACTCCAATTTCGACCAATCAGATGACTAGATTTATTCAACATACTTAAAGGCCCGGTCACACAGCCCTCCACGGGCGTATCGCGGCCGAATCACGGCCAAAAATTTCTGCCCGTGAAGCAGACGCTGTTGGACGCTTTGAGGTCGCGATAAAGACGCGATACAGCCGTACTTTACCCGTCGTTACACGCGGTAAGAAATTCACACGCGATTGGCCGCGCGAAAAAGTTTTGGGCTGCCCAAAAATTTAGACCGCGGGTAATCGCGGGCGGTACACGTGGTACACACGCGGTAAAGACGCGGTACAGACGCGGAACGAACGTGCTAGGACGTGCTACGGCCGCGGTTAAGACGTGGTTACACGCGGAATTGGACGCGAAATTTTAGCGGGTAATCGCGGGTGGAGCACGGTCATAGCACGTTTGTTCCGCGTCTGTACCGCGTTGTTATCACGTGCATTAGCGTGTGTACCGCGTGTAAGCGTGGTAGGCCGCGGTACCGCCGCGCTTCACCCGCGATAAGGACGCGGAACAGTCGCCGGCGTCTGTTCCGCGGGCATACCACGGGTAAACCGCGGGTAAGCCAATTTTGCACATTTTCCACCACGGGCAAAAAAAAAATCGCGAAATTTTACCCGCGATACAGACGCGAAAGGCCTTTAGAGAGGTAAATAATTGTTTCTATAGGCTCTCGGGGACGTTTCATCCTGCTATGAGCCCTGCCGTAAACCAATGGGGATCGCAACAGTTTAACGGGCATAGTGAAAAACACGACTTCACTTTTAATCAATCAGATGACAGGATTAGGAAAAATTCTTAAAGTAAGGTTTATAATAATAATTACTTATCCCTTGTCTTAAATACCTTACAACCTTCTTTTCATCCAAAATATTTGTTCGACAGCGGAGGGCTATGCCGGTTGCTTCTGGGATACTATAGGGCATATCTTAGGAGACTTCCGTTCTTGCTCAGATAACACTATTTGTCATGATTGTGACAGCTCAGGTACCGGTAGGTATTACTAAAAGCAGATTGGTAAAAAAACTTGGTTTGTTGAAAAGGTAAGCAAATTACTACATCGTATTATACGAATTATTATCAGCAATGTATTGGACTAGATAGTAGTCTAATCTATCAATTACATGTCATAGTTTGTAAACAAATGTTAAAGCCTCACTGTACCACTTGTACCTACTTGCTCCCTCTATATAGAAAACAATGCGTAATCGGTGCCTGTTGGTTCCCCATGATCCTCTTTTTCTTATGTTAATTGAGAGCTAAGTTGATGAGAAAGCCACTTGTCAGTGACCTCGCTGGGTGGTATATATCCCTCCTGTCCACACTAGTACAGACGGCCTTTAAGATATATGAAACTGGTCCGCATCATTTAGAAATCAGAATAGCCCAGTTCATTAAATCTAAAGGGCATTATTTCTAATTGACTCTCCATACCCAGGAAAGAATTGAAAATCTTTTGGGGAAAGGCAAAAAGTCACTGTTCTCAAATTTTAACATGCAATTTACCACACCTCAGAGATACAATTGGAAATAATTTATGAGGACAAATTAAATAATTTTTTTTTATAGATCTGAATCCATAGTAGGATGTTCGATCCTTCCGTTCCTTAGGTTTGTGAGGTGAACTTTTTATTCGAAACACCGCCCTTCCGCCCATAAATATAATAATTCTATGACCCCTTTATCACGAAATTATGTTGGGGCTTCTGCCCTTCTTTGCCCTCTTCCCCCAAACAGTATTTCATGTTTAATGAGAGATGTTTATGTCTGATTCTTCTTGTGATAAAGGTTGTTTTAGACGAGATATGACCATCGAGTACTGTCTAGATCTGTGTTGTATGGGAGATTATGCATATGCAGGCATTATGTCGGCTAATGAGTGTTTCTGCGGTAATGCTGGCTCGAATTACGCCGATACCAGCCCTGGCAAGCTGGAAGATTCCCGCTGTAACCAGCGATGTTCTGGGGAAGCAGGGACTAAATGTGGTGGGGCTTTTGAGATTCAAATATATGAATGCAGTGAGTATCATTATCATTTGATAATACTATGTCAAAAAAGGTGTAGAGACACATAATATTCTAGTCATCTCAGTTAGACAAGATCATAATGTTATAATAGCTGTGATGAAAGAAGAAACTGTAACATGTTGAAATTATATGAAAAATAACGTTTGATTATCATAAGCAATATATCAAAAGAAGAGTTAAACTATATGTTCAAACAATGATTGTTTCGCTTTTGTTGTCAAGGCTAAATCTAACTTTAATATGAATATGCACTCTGTAACTCATCATTAGCCCAAGGAGACATGTAAATGTTTAAATACTGGAGATTAACAAATTGCAAGGATCCAGAAATGTACTTATATAACTGGACTTGGGTAATTTAAAAGGCATCGGGCGCAACTCAAACCATTGTTTGTACATGTATTTTAGACGTCATTCTAGAATCATTTATTCAATGTCGCTGTACTCAAAACTTACCTAATGTCCTACCCTTAGATAATATGGAACATGTGAGAGGAGAGAGAGAGAGGAACAGATAGAGATAGAAGTTTTGAAAGGTGCCATAAACAGGTGCAAATGTAAATTAAAAATTAAGGCAATACAAATCGATTTCGTATTAAGACTATAAAAAATATAAACATTTCTGTTTATGATTGTGTTTCCTTTTCGATGTTAATAGGTGCTTGGACAGAACCTGGTAAGTGACTCTCATGTGTTAGGAAATTTTCATCCTAATGTACTTCATTTTCTTATTATTACGATCTCAATCACGTACGGGGGTTTTGATTTTCGTTTTATTTTGTTTTGTTTCTAATATTATACAATGATCCTACGAAATTAAAGTATCACAAATACATTTCTCATGAGACAAAAACAACAACTGAGGCCTGAAGACGTTTCTTAACATGCAAATATAATTTTCAATGTTAACCATTCAAGAAGAAAAAAGATAACAATGCAGATTTTTTTTTTTTTTAACAAAAGTGATTCCATCGAGCATTCACATTATCCCATGGGAATGAAATCCTTCACAGTATCCCAAATGACAAATGAAATGGTTATGAAATCAATTACTTTTCTTAAAGGTGTTATGGAAATTGATTTGTTTGGTAGGTTTTTTCAGTCCTTTTTGTGATAACCTTTTGTTGGTGCTTTGATACAATTTTGTGTCCAATCTTTTTTCCCTCTTTTAAATGTGTACACTTGTCTCAGCCTCTCGGTGTAAAGTGCCACCAGCGCCTGAGAACGGGATGGTAGACGAGGCCCAAAGGGACTACGCCGTTGGTGATATGGTATCGTTCTCATGCATTGCAGGCTATAGAGTTGTAGGGCAAGCAACATCACTTACATGTGGTGTCAATGGAGTGTGGAACTCAAGTCCTCCCATGTGCCAAAGTGAGCAATTTAAGAATATATGATTAGTTCACTACCTTCGTAATACTGAATAATATTATAGAAAAGTGATAAGAATAGTGTGTTTGTGTGGGTGAGACAGTGAGAGGGACCGATCTAGAGAGTGAGGGAGTTAGAGACAGAAAGAGACTGATTGAAAGAGAGAGAGCGTGTGTGGGTGCGTGTTTGCGCGCGCGTATGTGTGTGTGTGTGCGTGCGTGTGTATGTGTGTGTGTGTGTTTTTGTGTGTGAGGGACAGAGAGAGACAGAGATTGAGAGTGAAACATAATTATGTAGACAGCGAGATATTTGGGGTATCCTGAGGAGGCTAGGAACATTGTGTGGTATATGTGTGGAAGTGTGGTCCGGTGGTGTGTGTGTCGCATGGTGGGGAAGAGGGGGTAGTAGTGTGTTTGGTTGGATGGGGTTATTTGTTTTATGCTGCAACCGATTTCATTTTTGTTTTCATCAATCGTACAATATATGTAATGAAAAAAAAATGAATTCATGTCAAGCAAAAACAACTGTATTTTATATCTAACATTGATTTGTATTGTTTGGAATCAATAAAAAAAAACTATTGAAAAAAAATGGATGAGTGGTAGTAATGCAACTGCCTATGTTTCTAGTATTGTAAATATCACAATTGTGTTCAGCACTCATTATATTACAACCCTTCCCCCCCCCTCCCCCCCCCCCCCCCCCCCCCCCCCCACTTACTTACCCAATATCTTGATCAAACTGCACTACTAATCAAGCCCCTACATGTTTATTCGAATTGTAAAATTAGAACGTTTACTAAAAATTTCTCATCTTATGATTCGTTTCAATAATCACTAGGAGTTGTCTGTCCTCTGCTCATTGACACCGACTTCCCAAATGCTGTCCCAAGTACAACAGAGAGGGCGTATAACACTGCTGTAACTTTTAATTGTGTGGAGAATTACCGTGATGTACGCAATACCGATGAAGCAGCATTTTTAACATGCAGTGGAAACGCTACCTGGATCGGTACAACACCACTGTGTAGAGGTAAATTATTACCTAATATTTGTTGATAAAAATTGTATCTACTGGAGTTCTGTTAATTGTGAAAAGTTGCATCGAACGTTGAAAGAAAATAAGAAAACGATTGGACTATCTGACTGCCAAGTCTTTTCTTACGACCGTAACTGACTTTTTTTTAAATCTTGATTCTGAAAACCCATTTGAAGTATACTTTCAGACACGTAAGCAAACGAAAAGCTACATATCAATTAAGAAGGGCCTAGTTGTAATTTAAAAATAGCCAAATATTTTTAAGTCATTTCGAATTATTCCCTGACTCACCTTTAAAAGTAATGTGTGATTACAAATACAATAAACAAATGTATCGCTAGCTTATGAAATTTGTACAAAATCCATTCATTGGGCGGATTCGGGAGCATTGTACAATAACGATTGTACCAACGATTCATCATTTCATTCTTATTATGACACAAAAATAGGGATGACTTTACTATTTTCTTGGATAAATTCTTGACCAGCGGTGCCTTCACATTAATGGTATCATCTTTCTATACTGTTCCTAGCTTCTTCGGCGAGAGGTTGGTTTGTTACCTCTTAAACGTGGTGGTCAATCGATTTCACAATTTCATCCCAATCATGCCGCTACAAGTTTTTCACTTGGTATCAGTGTTTAATTCGTAATCATTTCTCATTCCGATTCTTTAATGTGAATATTGATCGCCTTTTATATTCCTACTATATGCATGCAGATGAAAGTGACTGTAATGTTCTACGAAACTATCCCAATGCAACACCAAGTCCAGAAGACGAGACTGCATTAGGAACCAGAGTAACATTTACATGTAGCTCAGGACTAAGCCTTGGAAACAATGAGACCATGGTTAAAACATGTACAGATCCACGGAGATGGATCGGCGTGGATCCAGTTTGTGAAGGTTAGTCATCAGTCGGTTCTCTCCCACATTTCCTCTTGCGACAGTTTATCGTCAACATTATATTAAGATAAGGGTTGCAATAAACCTGTTTACTTTGTGTATGCACACATTTTACAAAAGTTTATCTTGTCTACTTAAAATCATGCCTAAGGTTATCTCGATATAGCAACACCTTATGAGTTCAAATGCAATTATTCTTAATATCAGTGTGAGAGAATTTTTTTGTTACCAGGTGTTAGGGAGAGAACCGTGCATAAATTTAGGCGATGACCTGGATTTTTCAATGGGGGGAGGGGCAGAAATTTGAAAATCACGCAGACCGTTATTTCAACTGAACCGATACCAATAGTGACAAGGTCATATTAAAAGCACCGTACCCCTACAAGCGGGCACAATTTCGGAAAGGAGGCTGGCTGACGTCACGTCTCTTGCCCGAATATCAATTTTCCTGTTTCACAATTTGGCGAGCGAAGCTGGTGAGCGAAGAATTGAGATATGTATGTTGTGCAAGTGACTCTCACGAACATAATATTAAACAATGCAAAGCATATAATGGAAGAAAGAAATAAAAGAAAAAGAAGGAAAAATTATAAATTGGCTTGGGTTACATTTACTCAAAAGAGTCAATGGCTGCATGCACATTCTTTCAACATATTTTATGTCTTTATTTGAAAGTCTTTCATCTATCTATTCAATCCAATCTAATACTTTCTATCTAATATTCATCTTATATTGTTTGCAATGTGTTTTAATTCCTGATTTTGTTTTAGATATAGATGAATGTGTGCCAGAGAGTACGAGTCCGTGCCAGAATGGCGGTAGGTGTCAGAATACTGAGGGTGACTATACCTGTATCTGTTCATCAGGATATACAGGCAAGGATTGCGAATTTGCAGGCAGTAAGTTTTATAGCGGATTTCAAACAGGTCACCTTTTTTAAAAATCGATGGAACATATTGATTTGATAAATAACGTGAATTTGAAAAAAAAAGTATGTCACTTTGTTACGAGTGGTTTCCTCTACCCGTTGTCCCCAGGTCCTTTGTTCCACAACAACACAACACAAAGTGGTTAGATTTCAAAGGCTGATCTTCATTTCGAGCTTCGTTCTTAAACTCCAAAACTAGACTGACTCGTCCTCAGACGGTTGGTACAAAGTATCTAGATTCGGTCGATACACCCATCACACTCCCCCTCATAAATTAGCACTTATACCAGTAGGAGAAGTGCTATAAAAACATTTCTTTTTCAATGTTGTTTCAGCAACTGCTGTAAGAATACAAAAACCTGAAAGTATTTATAAGTATGAGGTCTTTGTAGATTTAGAAATCTGATAAACAAGTCAGCTTGTAAAACTATACAGTACCAGCATGCAAATGGTATCACAGTGTTGTCTAGTGGTTTTTGTTCATACAATAAAATTGAGTATGAACAGCTATAAGTAAAAACATTAACCATTCTTTTATCATCCTGCTATATCATTTTCATCACTGACTTTTGCATATATCAGAAGTCATTTGTACTAAACATAAAACAAATACAATTCAAATCGCAGAGAAGTTCACCTTAAATGACCTATCAATATCAATATGTCTTCATGCTTCTTTGCAACTTTGAATCTAAACATATTTCTTTGCATAAAAATAATAATTAGCAAACTTCAGCAACATTAAACCTGTCTGAAAGATAATATAATATAGCCTTCACGTCAGTTGTAAAAACATGTTACTATTAATCTGAAGTTTTGCATTGTAGTGTAAAACCATATCATCTGTGTTGGTTGAGTATTGAATATCTTCAAGAATATTTTTGATTACTTTTAATATATAACCACAAATATGGTAAAACACCAAAATCCTTTTTTGTTTCAAAATTCTTTCTTTCAATATTTATCCTGCCTTGGATAAAACATATCAATCAATTTACTGTTTCTGTTTTCATATATATGCATGCACAGACAAAATGATAACGTACTAGTCTTTCTAGTTCCTTGTGTTTGTACCAAAAGGGTTTTAACACAATAATATTATCATGCATGTTCAAATTCGTCAACGAATACGATAAGCATATCACATACATATATACACTGGTTAACAGACATCTGGAAAGCAAACATAAGAAAAATACATTTTTCTTTGAGTCCAATAAACAGTTTCATTGAGTCCAATCAGTCTATGTTCACAATGCTTTGTGATTGTTAAAGAAACCATCAAAGTTAGAAGTTCTGGTTTCCTTTCTCACATAGAATTCCAGTAAATTCACCAATGTTCAACTGTTCAAGAATGATGCTTCACTGTAAGTGTTCAACTGTTCAAGAAATATGGTTCACACAAGGGTTGTTTACTCTTCCATGTGAATATATCAACTAGTTGCTCACTTCTGTCCAAATATCACACACGAGATAAAGCGTCCGCAATAACATTGTCTTTTCCTGGCACATGTAGAATGTCCAAGTTGTATTCTTGGAGCAGCAAACTCCATCGCGTCAGTCTTTGGTTCTTGTTTTTCATTCTGTTGAGGAATGTCAGGGGGTTATGATCAGTTAGTACCCTGACTGGATGTTGAGATCCACTGACATACACGTCGAAATGTTCAAGTGCAAGTATCAAAGCCAATGTTTCTTTTTCCACAGTAGAATAGTTCTTTTGACTTGCACTGAATTTCTTTGAGAAGAAAGATATGGGTCTGTCGATATCTTCAGCGTCTGCTTGAGTAAGAACTGCACCAGCACCCACATCACTCGCGTCCACCATCATGCTGAACGGCTGGTTGAAATCAGGAGCCATCAGTACCGGATTGGTAGATAAAAGAGCTTTCGCCTGGTTGAAAGCACTCTCGCAGTCGTCAGACCAGACGAACTGCACCTGCTTGCGCAGCAGATTGGTTAGGGGCGCCACGACATCGGAGAAGTTCTGGCAGAATCTTCTATAATAGCCCGCCATGCCCAGGAACCGCATAAGTTCCTTCCGGTTGGATGGAGTTGGAAAAGCCAGGATGGAATCGACCTTTGCCGAGATTGGCCGAACTTGACCCGAACCGACAACATGCCCAAGGAACAGGACAGTTGCACCTGCAAACTCACTCTTTGCCAAATTGACTGTCATTTTGGCAATGGACAACCTTTCAAACAACTCTCTGATTCTCTGTACGTGCTCATCCCACTCCTCACTATACACGATTATGTCATCTATGTATGCTTCGCAACCTGCCATATTCGCTACAAGATTATTCACAAGTCTTTGGAATGTCGCAGGCGCATTTTTCATGCCAAAAGGCATCACTGTGTATTGGAAAAGGCCTTGCGGAGTAGAAAACGCAGAGATCTCTTGTGCTCTTTTTGTCAAAGGGATTTGCCAGTATCCCTTTAAGAGATCAAATTTGCTCACATACTTTGCTTTGCCTATACGGTCTATGCAATCATCTATTCGCGGAATCGGAAAAGAATCTGTCTTCGTGCACGCGTTTACTTTTCTGTAATCCGTACAGAAACGATTAGATTTATCCGGTTTCGGAACGAGAATGCATGGAGAAGACCATGCACTACTACTTGGCTCGACAATGCCGTTCTGTAGCATGTATTCAATTTCCTTTTCAAGATTTTTCAGTTTTGTCGGGTTTGCACGATATGGTGCCTGTTTGATTGGGGTTGTATCTCCCACATCAACATCATGCTCAACAACATCAGTTCGAGAGGGAACATCAGCAAATAACTGTGGATATTCACTCAACAGCTCTTTCACATCACTCCTCTCCTTCACAGATAAGTGTGTTAGTTTGTTATCGATGTGTGCTAGAACCTCTGAATTTTTCAATTTCACACATGGGTTCTCTCTCTCAATCTTGCACACTTCCTCCTCAACTTCACACTTTGAGTCACATTCAACAGCACTCAACACTGGTTGTGCTTTACTCTCGTCATCTCTTCGGATATATGGCTTAAGCATATTCACATGACACACACGTCTCTTCTTCTGCCTATCTGGAGTATTGACAACGTAGTCGACATCACCAACTTTCTTAGCAATAGTGTACGGCCCAGAAAATCTAGCCTGCAGAGAATGACCAACTATCGGCAGTAAGACCAAGACTTCATCTCCTACCTCGAAATTCCTCTCTTTGGATTTCCTGTCATACCATGACTTCATCTTCTCCTGAGAATCTGACAAATTCTGTCTGGCAACCTCCCACGCCTTATGCATTCTCTCACGGAAAGTACTCACATACTCCAACACATTTGTTTGTGCATCATCACACAACAGTCTCTCTTTCAGCAACTTCAATGGTCCACGTACTGAGTGACCGTATACCAACTCAAAAGAACTGAAACCAAGCGACTCTTGTACAGCATCCCGCACAGCAAACAATAACAAGGGAACTCCCTCATCCCATTGTTTCTCTGACTCCATACAATAAGTTTTCAACATATTCTTCAAAGTCTGGTGGAATCTCTCCAGTGCTCCCTGGGACTCTGGGTGGTATGCACTCGAAACTACATGCTTTACGCCCAGTTCCTTCAACACCTGATTGAACACCCTAGACATGAAATTTGACCCTTGATCAGATTGTACAGTTTTTGGTAGCCCTACAGTAGTGAAAAATTTCACTAATGCCTTTGTTACATTATTAGCTGTAATGCGCCTTAATGGTATCGCTTCGGTATATCTCGTCGCAGCGCACATTATCGTCAATAAGTATTCATTACCTGCCTTTGTCTTTGGCAGAGGACCTACACAATCTACTATGATCCTAGAAAATGGCTCATCGAACGCCGGTATTGGCTTCAATGGTGCTGCCGGTATTTTCTGATTCGGTTTACCTACAACTTGACATGCGTGGCAACTTCTGCAAAAATTTGCAACATCTTTTTGCACACCTGGCCAAAAGAAATGAGAAAGAATTTTCTCCTGGGTTTTATGAACCCCTAAATGACCTGCAAGTGGGGCTTCATGAGCAAGGCTAATTATGTCCTGCCTGTATGTAGAAGGGACTACGATTTGGTGGACTTCTTTCCACACCTCATCTGCAGGGACATCTGCTGGCCTCCACTTTCTCATTAGCACACCTGCTTTCTTGTAATAACAAACAGGCACAGTCAATGCCTCCTCCTCAGAAACAGCTCTCTCATTCAAAGAAATCAACTGAGGATCTGTCTGTTGCTCCTTAAGCAACTTACTCTTTTTCAAAGATAGTGGTTCAGATGTTTCACCATTTCCTACACTATGATCCTTTCTCGCACTTTCATCCACATTGGAATCAGACTCATCTTCAACCAAACGACAAAAGAAAGAATCTCCCAAGTCAACATCTACGTCATTAGACTTCTTCTCCGACTCAACTTTCTTTGCCATTGAACGAGTTACAGCACATGCTGGGAACACAACAGGAAATTCTGCAACCAACTCATCTGTCTCAGAATTTTCACAAGGACTCGAACTCACTACTGGACATGACACGACTCTATCACCGGCGAGATCATTACCTAATATGATGGATACCTCTTCCACAGGAAGTGATGGTCTAACTGCCATCTTCACCATACCAGAAACAAGGTCTGACTTCAAGTCTACCACATGAAGCGGTGCCTCCACAAAGCCGTCTCCAATGCCTTTGAGCAAAACACTAGCACCAACAGAAGAACTATCACAAAAGGGCAACGCACTTTCCAAAATCAAGGACTGAGAAGCACCAGTATCCCGCAACACTTTCACTTTTCTTGCTACATCACTCTCTGCTACAGATACATATCCTACAGACACAAACGGTTCATACTCTTTCTGAATTTTTTCCATGTCCGCTGGTACAATTCTACTTTGTGAGTTTGACTTAGTTTGTACGAATGCATTAGGATGTGCACTACCTTCCTTTTTCTTAGCTTGAAGCGAAGGACACTTTGACTTTATGTGCCCATACTCTTTGCAAGCATAGCACATTCTTTCCTCTGTTACCTGTCCTTGCTGGGACTGCGGCTTTATTTCATCTTTTACTTGTGATGAACTAGTTTTCTGACTTTTGCTCCAGTTACTGTTTTTCTTAGGTTCTATGCTCACTTTGTGTGAAATTTTGTGCGTGAGCACGTAATCATCCGCAATTCTTGCTGCTTCATCCAGCGAATCGACGCGCTGCTCCTCGAGATGTATACGAACATCCAGTCGCACGCTGCGCTTGAATCCCTCAAGTAGAAGAATTTCACGCAATTTATCATAATCATGATCTACATGGAGAGAAGAGCTCCATCTATCAAACAATTGCTCTTTTTGTTTTGAAAACTCCATATGAGTTTGCGATTCCTCCTTTCGCGCTTTGCGAAATCGCTGCCTGTACGCTTCGGGTACAAGTTCGTAAGCTTTTAGCACGCCTGATTTTACTTTATCGTAATCCGACACGTCGACCATCGACATTGCTAAGTAGGCATCCCTAGCCTTACCGCTAAACTTACTCTGAATCAGGTGAGCCCACATTTCCCTAGGCCACCCCATGCTTTGAGCTAATTTCTCAAAGTGTGGAAAGTACTTTTCCACCCCTTCCTCTTCGAATGGCGGGACCATTCTGACATGCTTCGCAACGTCAAAATGCCTATCAGCATTTCTGCTCTCTTTTCTGTTTACGGCAACAAGTTTCTCCCTCTCCAACTCTACTCTTGCCCTCTCTAATTCCAGCTCCTTAATCCTCACTTCATCAGAAACTGAAGACCTAGCCTGAGAATTCAATTCAGGAGACCGAGACCTAGACCCTGGAGGAGTCACACCGATACCGTCCGCCGCCTCTGAAGACAAAACCTCTTCAGCAACCAGAAATTCAACAATCCTGTTCAAAATGTCCGACTTCAGCATATAGCGTTTGATGCCCACAACCTCATAATGAGTTGCTACATCTAACAATTCAACTTTAGTCAATGAGCTTAATCGCTCCGCAGACGGATCCCTAACAAACTCTCCCAACGAGAACTCGCTAGCCATCATGCAAAAAACCTAGCCTCCTAAATAACCTAGAAAGAGCTAGAGCCTGGCTGTTATAATCCCCAGCCAACCTTAAAACACCTAGATTCTACAATATCCGAGAAATCTAGACAACCTGACTGTTATAACCCTCAGTAAAACCCTGCAAATCCATGCAGAAACATGAGAAGACAACAATGTTTTTCTCACAACACATTCACACCACGAATGCCTGAACCTGAAACGGCTACCCCAGCGGTGCCCGACGATATCATCTTAACGAACCGACATCGACAACACACACACAGTACACACCGAACAGTCCGCTCATAAGTAACGTGTATGAAACTCGTCGCACGCAATGTAATGCAACATGCCAGCGCTAGTAATATGATCACAAAAATCACCTGAAAATCATACTTTTCACTTTATGTACCTGGCCGAGCCCCCATTTGTTACGAGTGGTTTCCTCTACCCGTTGTCCCCAGGTCCTTTGTTCCACAACAACACAACACAAAGTGGTTAGATTTCAAAGGCTGATCTTCATTTCGAGCTTCGTTCTTAAACTCCAAAACTAGACTGACTCGTCCTCAGACGGTTGGTACAAAGTATCTAGATTCGGTCGATACACCCATCACACACTTGTTCATGTATTAACCAGTTTGTAGCTATTGAGAATAGTAAACATCCTTCCACTCATCTAAATTGAGAAAACCTGAAGGTGTTAAAAATGTCATTAAAAAATCCCCTGGACGGCCATGCATTATGACTCAAGGCATGGGCACACAGAGGATTTTTTTATGTTGGGAACCGGGGTAAAATGCAATAAATTATTGAAAATTTATTGCATTTTCTTTGTTTGTTTTTTATTTATGGAAACTGCCCCCTACCCTAGCCCCCGCTGCGTACAGTCATGGCTCAGTGACAAAGCAATGGCCTCGTAACTGTGAGGCCCCAGGATCAAAACCGTGTCGATGTGCTATATTAGTTCCCTTTTGTAGGGCATTAATCCTCATTGCTGTCATGTATAACTTATGGGCGTAGGTCCCCTAGTTGATAAGCATAGTAGCATACACATGCTTTAGCAGTCACGCAAAACACACAATGGCAAATTATTATTCAATAAAATCTGAGAATGTATACTATTATCTAGATCTATTATTTTAAAATTATTTTTAAAATAATTCCATAAATTGGGGTAAAACAAATATATTACACCGTTATGAGCGACAGTGTAGATAACAGTATTAATTTTGGTTTAGGATATCGTGACATTAGTATATAAAATCGGGATCATGTGCATATTAAACTGATGGTCAACTGTATATATTAAATTAAGATCTATTATGTTCCTTTAATAGTACTGCCACCCACAACTCCTGCATGCAACGGTAAGTAAAGCAATCTCTCTCTCTCTCTCTTTCTCTCTCTTTCTCTCTTTCTCTTTTGTACATAATTATATATGTCAGTTTAAAGTAAATTATCGACAATCGAAATGGCTTATACTTTACAGGAAATTGTATATTGTGTAATTGCGATAAAAAGCTAATTCAGGTCTCAACATCTCTGTTTACTTATTATGTTTATCACTTGTGGGATGATACGCCTATACTGTAAAAATAGAAGTGGTTCCCGAGACAACCTGTGTTGTATAAAATTGTCCTTAAGAGAGAATTTGAGTGTTTTTATAGCACAACACTTGGCTATTCTCTTAATAATATAATCCATGCTATTTAATCGTGATATGCTTTATAGTTCAATTTCTTTTTTTGTCTTGTTAATCTCCATGTTGATTTTTTTTCTCCTTGTTTTTCTGTGTTTAAATCTTATAGGAAATACCTAAAGTTCGAACTAATTATGTACAAAATGCCTCTCCTGTATTGATTTATCTTCTTTATCCTTACTTTGCAGCCCATGTAGTTCACTCATCGCTGGTGGCTTTAATATTTGGCCTTTTCTCATTCGTGCTTTATGACCAGTATAACTCTTATATATGGTGATACATTTACCATGTGTTTGTTGTGAAAGGGTAGTAGAAATCAACGTGCTCTACTATGTACGCACTGTAACAAGTGGGTTCATATTTCATGTACAAATATATCGAAATTTATTTATGCGGATTCTAAAATGATATTTCATAAATTGGGAATTCCGACGCTGCCTGATGGAGCAGCTACCATTTTATAGGTAAAAAGACTTATCATCTGATCCAATTTCAAATGTAAATGATTGTGTATTACCTGAACAGGTGTCACATGCCAGAGAACATATTTTGGATTTTCTTTCTGAAAACGAGTTTGAAATTAAGCCACCTTTATAAAAAGTTAAAAGAATGAGAAATAAGGTATTGAAATATTTTTACAAAAGCACCCTTATGATATTTTATCACTATCAGAGACTTGGCTTGATGATTTTGTATCATTTACAGTCACTTAGAAGGAAAAAAATTGCTTTTGAATGAAAAGATAGGACTCACACGGCTTTACACATCTCAATATATCAAAATCTCCAATTTGTATCAGGGATAGGTATATATACTTGTGGTTCACCACATTGCAGCGTTCGGCTTTTATACTACTAACCCAATAAATGATGCCCATGTCTTACACTAATTGGTCAAGTTTCATCAAAGGTGTATATTATTTGTATTCAACTTTGTATCCTATTTTCTTGAAAATATTGGTCTACATTACTTACATTTCAGAACGTTTTAACTTAAATCAACGATTGATTGCACGTCTATTCCATTTGATTTGTGTTTAAATACTATCATCTCCTTGATGGTATACCATTATGTACTTAAAAGATTCGATGAATTAATCTGAAAGTCTAAGCTTCCGGTGGCATTTACTTTAGATTTTAAAACGTCGGCTCGTTACTAAAAATTATTCAAGTTTCTCAAATTTATTTAATAACATTTACCCTAATACCACTAGGTAATTATGATGTGATTTTTGATATAATTTATACCTATAAAACCTATAATGTCGTATCTGTTCAGGTCTTAACATTTGTAACGAAATTTATTTTTGGATTGATAGGAAAAGATAATGTTTCTATGTTTATACATGCTTTAAGATATGCTTGTTTTCAGATGTATGAAGTTATTTCATTAACAAATTCTCTAGTGTATATATAATTTGATTTCGGGTTAGCAGTTTTAGTGTTTTTCTCTTTCTTTCTGCTATTTCTTGTACTTTCAATGTTACGTATCTATTACGAAATTAAACTGTTGAAAACTAGGGAATGCAGTTTATCCTGAAATATATCCGTTCTGGTTTTAATTTAAAAAATATAAATCAGAAACATCTTACCTCTTCAGAAAAACGTTTCAAAATTTTAAAAATTCTACCTGTGAAATCAGAGCTGTTTAAAGTCTATGCCTATTTAATCATAAAAAGTTTATCAGAATTGAACTAGTTGTCAATACATTTGGAATGTTATTCTTATCTGGGACAAAAGTGTCTAATGTTATGAATATGTAAATTTTTATTGTGATGAGATCGGCTTTGAAATAATTCACTACAGCTGCATGCGTTGTGCTGTAAATATATGTATAAGAATATGAAATCTTGATTTGCAATGTTTCTAATTATTTGTTCTGATATACTAGATAAATGTAGAACATTTGATGTTCCTTAAGACTAAATTTCGTGTACACAAACGGAATTAACAAAAGACTTACTCCGTTTCGTTGACAATCAGCCGTAGACGAAAGACTTCATGCATGGCTGGTTGTCAGCGAAACGGAGTTTAAAAGTCTTTTGTCAATTCTGCTTTTTGCTGCGGCAGGCGGCCAGTGCAAAAGAATTCGTTTAATAAAATTATGAAAATGCAAGCACTACTTTAAACAAACAGAACTTTGTCATTCCTTGCTCATTTTTCCTGATTAACTCAATTTTCTAGAAATGTGATTTTCTCTTTGAAATTCAGATACCGTCCGCCAAATGACTTTTTGGTTTCCTCTCTTAAAATTAATTTTAATCACTCATGAAATATGCATCATATGAGTTGCATCAAATGAAAGAGGAGGATCTAAGCTTTCCAAATATGTGCCAATTATTAATTATAAATGTGACTCGGTTATGATGAAACATCGATAATTCTTGGTTTCATTTTTTATGGGACGCACTGTAGAGAAGCTGCTGCATCTGAAAGTGAAGCCGTCTCTTATTGTGTGGACTTTCTACTCACGAGAAGCCAGAAAGTCAGAATAAACAACATTTTGTCCGAAACACTGAACACCAACACTGGATCACCCCAGGGCTGTGTACTTTCCCCCGATTCTTTTCATTCTTTATACCAATGACTGCCTATCTCATTTTAACAACGTTCCCACTTTTAAGTATGCAGACGATACTGCCATCTTAGGGCTGATTAAAGATGATGAAAAGGATTACTGAATGTGCAGAAAACCAAAGAGATCCTGTTTGATTTCAGGATCAAAGTAGAAAGCAAACCAAGTGACCACCCTGTAAGCATTAAAGGGCAAGAATTTGAAATTGTTACTACTTACAAATATTTCGGCTTAAACATTGACAATGATTTGATCTGGAATGGGCATATAAAAACCCTCGCAACAAAAGGGAGCCAGCAAATGCACTGTCTGCGAAAGCTGCGTTCATACCAAATGGGACCATACTGTCATACTTTTTTTTATCGGTCCATAGTTGACAGTATAAAGATGTATGATTCTGTAGTGTGATGTGATACAAATAGTGCCAGAAAGAAAGACCAAGGAAAAATCAAAACTATTGTCAAGCAAGCAGCCAAAACAATAGATAGACCAATGGATTCTGATGAGGTTTGTAGAAACATAGCAATGTGTACGGCTGTCAAGGTGTCAAGGGATTCAAGTCACCTCCTGAATGGAATTTATGTCAGGCTAAGAAGTGGTAAAAGGTTGCAGTCGAAGAAATCCCGCACCTCGAGGTACCTGAACTCTTTTGTTCCGTACGCTATCCGTCTGTTGAATGAAATGTAAAATGTAAACTGACTTGAACAAGATAATATAATTACCTCGACTTGACACAGATAAAATTATCTGACCTGACGTGACAAAGTAATATCTTCCCTGACTTGAATAATTGACAACTTTACAAAAGCGACTTCGGAGAAGAAAACACATTAATTGGGGGAAATCTGTTAAAGCCCTAACAGACATTTCAAACACATTGAATCATTTTACAAAGGTATCCTGCTCATCAACGCTGTAAAGGTAGTTAACCATACACTTATAAAAGTACATGTATTTAAGCAGATCAGGTGTCGAAGTCAGAAACTTTTCACAAGCTAAAAAATATAAATACTGTCCTTTACATTATACTTAATAAATATGTGTTATCAATTTGTTTTCTTTGCCTCATCAGATGATTTATTGATTATATATACATTGTTACATTCAAAGATACAATACTACTAATCAAATTTACATGATCACAAAAACATTATTATTGTCATAACAAAGAATTGAAATCATAATTAACATAAAAATTATACTGATAGTTTTCTTTCCACCTCTTTTTTTTTCTTTTTCTTTTTTAAATAACACCTAACAGTTCTTTTGGTAAAAGCTTTCTGGTCATCTTTATGCTTGATTTACTTTCCAATCTTTTTATAATTTCTCTACGGAAAATTTGTTTAGAAGCAACTTTTGTCTTGTCTATCCCAGTTATGTTTCGTTTAACAATCAATTGACAAATGGTTCAAAAATGCTATTGTAAAAAATAAAGTACAATGACTTTCACAATCTATTTTGAGCAGGGGTTGGATACTGAACGTCAGTATCTTTACTTTGTATATATCTCTTAATATTTCTTTAAGATGATTAATAAAGGGCTCAATTAGTTTGCATTCGATAAATGCGTGATTTATATCCTCTTCTATATTACATTGTGGGCATACATCGTCATTGGCTATTCCCCATTTGAAAAGATTACTTCTTACTGGAAATAGATTATACAGTAATTCAAGTTAAACGCTCGTAATTTGCTTTCTCTAATTTGTGCAAGATTACGCTTGAATACCGTAGACCAAACAATATCTACATTATTTTTTTTTCTCAAAATAACATGTGTTAGTTAATACAGTTCTCGAAGGTATGAGTTTATAAAAACGATTGCTACTTATATCATTTACATGGTTTAACTAATGTGCAACCAACAGATAAGGAACTTTGTTTTCATTTTCTTGTCTAGTATAATCATGCATACATTCTTATTTTAAACTATTGACCCATAGGCCATACAGGTGGTATCGCTCTTTTAAGTCTTGCATAGTCTTGCATTTTCGTTTGGGATGCACCTGCGATTTAATATATTATGTTGACCGAAAGCCATCTCTCGTAAAAAGGTCTCTTAATAATACTAGACCACTGTCGTACCAGCCTTTATAGAAGAGCGACTGATTATCATACACCACATGTTTGTTGTGCCAAATAATCTGATCTGAAACTTTCACTGGTTCATTTATAGATATACAAATATCTTTCACTGTAGTGCAGTATCTAATCATTTCCCATGCCTTTAAGATTTCGACGTAAAATGAAGGAATTTTCTTTTGAACTAGAATATCATTAAGTGTGGTTATATTATAAGAGCAGTTTAACAGTAAATTGATGCCTCCCAAAAAGTTGAACCAGTAAGAAAACAATGTTTTCCACGCTCCTTTACTCTCTGAAAAATCTACCCAACCATTTCAGTCAAAAGCTGGACAATTCCCTTAGTATGTCAAGATTTTATACCACCTTTACTGTAGTCTTCCATAAGAGCAACCCTTTTGATTTTTTCTGTTTTCCCACTCCAAATAAATTTGAATATAATGCCCTCTATCATCTTGGGATGGAATCAACCATGATCAAGTGAGTAACTTTGCTAAGTGCTAGACTTTTCAGTACCGGGACAAGTGAACCTTTAAAGCACCGAAAACGATATATTAATTATGTAACAAAAACGACACCATTCAAATCGATAGTTCTCTGCGCGAAAACTATAACTGATATACACGTAAATTAACATTCATCAAACCTAAGACAATCTCGATTATGATCAGTATGTCAATTCTAGGAAATAAACGGCATCAGAATAATTAATTTAAAAGATTATCTTTATCACTATTATGGAAAAGAAATGCGTCATTTATTTTTGGAACATGGATTGACATTTATCAAGTACACTAATGTAAGTTTTAAAAAACAATTGACAACATATATCACGTATACTGTGTCAAAGTTGATAATGTATTAAATGCAAACGAGTTGTGTGAATCATTTTTCCCATTGTTGCATCAGTGTGACGTCAGTTCTTTAAGTGTATCTTCAGTGACGTAATCATTCAAGCAATCAAGCGAATACTTCCACAGGAATTCTTGCTTGTCTCTGTCTCTAAGTATGGTGATCATAAAGCGAAAATTACATGCCATTAACTAAATGCAAACGCCATGAATTATAAATGTGTGTAATAATAATTTTAGCAACAAATATATATTGTTAACATAACAAACTAAAAAGCCGAAATAAAAATTAGTAATTTAATTTAGTGAATTTACAGCAATGGTCTCAAAATGATATTTGCGCTTTCTGCTAATCTACAATTTGCAATGTAGGGCATTCTGGATTTAAAAAAATGAAATAAAACGTCACTAAACGACGCTATACTACTATTGGTTAAAAAATAAAAAGGTTGAAAGCATTATTTGGACTGTTCTGTAAAAAAGGACACAAAAAGGGTGGAAGCTACAAAATAGAACTCACGTGGCTAAAGGGTTCTGGAGACTTGGTTGTGAATTCTCGAGATAGAGCGCAGTCTTACCATCGTATAGCGGGTTCACAGCCGCGTGGATAGTCGTCAAGGCCCCGTCAAATGAGTCTCGTGCCAGCCCTGACCGTGCAGATATAAGAGGGATACAAATAGTAATCAATAAATGATAACAATAACATCATTTATGTAGCACCTAATAATTACGTTTCTAAACGCTAGACTATCATTACCCCCCGGCCGGCATGAGCCGAGCCACCCTAATAAGGCGCTTTGGCTTTTGGAGATTTGGAAATTTATCATCACCTGGGTGGAGAGTAGAAAATGTAGCTAAATGTCTTGCTAAATGACATTAGTGCCGCGGCGGGACTCGAACCGAGAACCATATGATTGACAGTCTGGTGACGTATCCACTAGTCTACGACATTTCTAACATAATGTCATAATGGTGTTGTAGTCGGATGGTTAAATAACATGACTGGAAACTAGTGCGCCGGCACAGTCATGGGCGGCATTTACGTCATTACCCAAAGAACTTTATCTGCATTGCTCCTGTACATTGTAATTGATAAAGAACAATTAAATGAATATATTTTTATCTGAACCCCATAACACACACGAAGCTTAGCAATTGATCGTACGATTTGTGCAATCAAATGCAAAACTCAATTTTTCCATCGACCGCCAATCTATGTGTTACGGGGGCCAAGGTTAGCTTTTCTAAAGTTTTGGAACGAATTGTTTATAACAGGCTCTACAGTTTTTTAGTTAAATGTGAATCATTGAATCCTGATCAATTTGGATTTAGGCGGTCTCATTCTACAGATCTTGCGCTACTGAAATTTTATGATCGCGTTTCAAGTGCACTCGCTGCACACGAGCATGTCATTGGTGTATTTATGGATCTGAGCAAAGCATTTGACACACTTGACCATTCAATTTTTCTTTCTAAGTTAGAGCACTATGAAATAAGGGGCATAGCTTTACAATGGCTTGCGAGTTACTTATCTATGAGAAGACAGTACACGTATTATAATTCTGTTAACTCTGACATTCTGTATCTTAAATGTGGTGTTCCGCAGGGATCCATCCTGGGCCCATTATTATTTCTTATTTATATCAATGAAATTTGTAATGTATCTAAAACTTATTATACCTTATTGCAGATGATACGAGTGTTTTCTTGTCTCATCGTGAAATCAACACTCTTGAACAGAAACTAAATTCGGAACTGCCAAAGTTGACTTTATGGTTTAGAAGTAATGTGCTCCCTCTCAATGTTCTTAAAACAAATTATATTCATTTTAGAGGTAAAAAATCTAATGACAACCTTGCTCTTAATATTAAACTAGATGATATTTCTTTAGAGAGAAAGACATGTACGAAATTCCTTGGTGTCTATATCAATGAAAAACTTGACTGGAGCGACCATGTAAAACACATTGTTACACCAATCTCCAGAAATATTGGCGTACTGTATAGAATAAAATGTTTTGTTTCTGATAGAATATTACTTATGCTATATAATAGACTAATTTTACCACACATCTCTTATTGTAATATTTTGTGGGCAACATCCAAGTGTGTGACTAATAATATTCTTCTGCTGCAAAAGAAAGCTGTACGAATATGTACCCGAGCTGGTTATCGTGACCATGCTACCCCACTATTTGTTTAACTGAAATGCTTAAAGGTTGATGATATTAACTTCCTTCAAATTGCCATATTTATGTTCCGTTTTAATATCAAATTATTACCTACGTCATTATCTTCAATGTTCCAACCTAAT
Source organism: Strongylocentrotus droebachiensis (assembly GCA_035222895.1). Classification (NCBI taxonomy): domain Eukaryota; kingdom Metazoa; phylum Echinodermata; class Echinoidea; order Camarodonta; family Strongylocentrotidae; genus Strongylocentrotus; species Strongylocentrotus droebachiensis. Next base: position 123,418 of record JAVYIG010001237.1, on the reverse strand, counting down.
AACATGGTTCATACGTATTCAACAAGGCAGTCATCGAATTTACATGTGGTCAATCCTCACACTACATTAGCCCAGAAATCAATCAGACACAGAGGTCCAGATGTATGGAATTCTTTACCTAATGATATTCGAAATATAAAATCAACAAACTCCTTTAAAAGAGCACTCAAATGTATTATCATTTCACAGATGTAAGATATTACTTACATTATAATCTATATATCAGTTCTAATTAAATCTAACATAATTTTTTTACTAGGCTTAACGAAATCTTTTTTTTTTTTCTTTTTTTTTTAACTTTGTAAATAGTGTAAATAGTTCACTACAAAACTTTAGGAATTTTATTTGTCATAATTATATTATATATTTGAAAGATGTTGTAACGATTCAAGCTCTATTTGCTTATGTTTCATCACGTTTGTGTGTTCATTCTTCAAACTGTATATTAGTTGCTACTTGTCTTTGATAAAACAATGTTATATTCTTTTTCACGTGAAGTTAATTAAAATGGATTGTAAAATTGAAAATGATTTGTTATATTATATTAATTTTTCATGTGATGTTAACTTCAATGAATTGTGAAATTGTTAACATGCATAAATAAATAAATTGTAAAATTGAAAATGATTTGTTATATTATATTAATTTTTCATGTGATGTTAACTTCAATGAATTGTGAAATTGGTAACATGCATAAATAAATAAATAAATAAATAAATAAATAAATAAATATATATAGGAATATCATATCTACGGTCGAAATAGATTTTGTCTTCCGGTCTATTTTCTGCTAAACACTGATAAAGAGAAAACACTGATATGAACACGTTATTTCGAATTGATACCCAAGAAAAGCTTCACACGATCCATAAGATTTTTCAAAAGGTCTAATAATAATTGGTATCGTATAAAAATAATGGTCAGCACCATTCTTTCTCTCTTTTGAAATCCGAATACACAATTAGTCCAAGTACCTGTTGATCAACTATCCATACACACACTCACTGAATTATACTCATCCATTGAGCTTAGCATGCCCACAAAAAACTTCATCGAACGAGATATCTGTTGATTTTCCCTCTTAACGATATCTGTATCGACAAAACCAGGGTGCAGAGAAAACACGCCGATTCCAGATCCGTCCAGCTTCTCTGCTAATGCAAACATCTCCATAATCTAGGTAGAACGAAAGAAAATCATGATTTAACTCTTTAGAGGTGGTTCAAGCACTTGATTTGAAATACAAAGGTCGTGGTTTCGATCCATGACACAGCACTATTGTCCTTTGGAAAGGCATTGATCTACATTCGCCACTCCATACCCAGGAGAGAAATGGGGACCCGGTAGGGTGACAGGCCTTTGTTTTATTAATTGCCATATGCCCTGACGAATACTCCCAAGGGAATAGAAATGGTGCACATTGTGCGTGAAATAATCCGATGACCGGGGTGATAATATCTGCAAAGTGCTTGAAGACGGTATTCTGTATAAAGCGCTATATAAATTCAGATTATTATCATTATTACATGCTACGCGAACAGTCCTCCTTTGTCACACTGTATTTAACTTGGGATAAATTTACCAAAGGCTTAAAGATTAGTTAAATCGTTTCCATTGCAAAATTAATTTGTACTGGTGTTGAAAAGGGTAGTCATGGCTCTATCTGGAGCTAATCGCAACCGGTAATTTGCAAAGCCATTGAGTTGCAAAATGCAATCCTTCCTTCGATTGGTGCCTATTTTTGTGCGAAATTGCCCGTTCTCCATATGCAAATAGCGACGGTCCAGGGAGCTGAAGAAAGCAACCAAAGTTGTACAGATTAACTTTAGTTCTGGTCATGCGAGTGCATTTTAAACAAAAACCTGTGCTAACAGTCAGATGCACTGTATACATAATTGTGCATATGGGGGCTACACAAACATTTGGCATGAAAATAAGGTACACAAACTTTAGTTCTTACTTATTATTATTATTGTTATTATTACTACTACTTCTATCATCATCATCATCATTATTTGACACCATTTGTGCTGCTTGAATTGTTTTCCAAACAAACCTGATAGAGCTTGGTGCTTCCATATTTGGACATCTGGTCTTTGTTGATCGATTGCATATTGCCTTCGTGCCAACCAACACCGCGATAAGCCATAGACGAAACCAATATGATCTTGGCATTACCCCCAGAAGCCTTCAATACCGGAAGTAAATGGAGAGTTAGAAGGAAGTGCGACAGGTAATTGACCTGGAAGTGGAGCTCAAAACCGTCAGCTGTTTTGACTGTGTGAAATACAAGAGCAGGGGAGACCACCTTATCAAAATTGAAGACTAAACTAAAAATAATAAAATCTCAATAAATAAAAATGAAACCGGTCATAGTGAAGAAGAGAACTCTCAAGGATTTTCATTTCGATTGTTTTAATTATTATTTATATATATATAGCAGGGTAAAACACTTTGAAATTGCAAAATCATTTCTAAGTTTATTCCGAAAGTATTTCTCGTACTAATTTTTGCTATGTACATGATGCCTGACTATGATTGAGTGATATTAAGTTTGTATGGCATGTATATATATTTGTTCATACAATGTATTTGTTTTTGTATGTGTTTGCACTTCAGAACCTGAAGAAGGCTTCACAAGCCGAAAGCTCGTAATAAAATTGTAAGGTACAGCTACGTCTCACGTTCCTAGACCATTTTCTTCACGCCTACATATTCTGGAACACCCGTTGTCAGGTCATGTCAGAGTTGAGAATTCTCGCACTTTTATATATATATAGATATGTATACATATATCTATTACATTTTGTATATACACACCGTGTGGAAAACAAACAGTTTAATTAAGACAAGCAGAAGCATTAACAAACTATATTTGCAACTTCATTTATAAACCAGTTGTAATCAAAATGATAACATATTATAGCATTAATTGCAGGTTAATTCATGTACGACAATCTGTTGCATGGATATCATATTGCAATGACGAGTATTAACGTAACATAAACGGTACAATAGGGTTACGTATTGAAATTGAAATAATTTCGCGAAAGTCTAAGCGATCGTATTTTACCTTCCCCTCCGTAGGCCATGCCGGCGTTGCACACTAAGATGTGAAGCGGGAGCCCTTTTGCTTTGAACGCCTCTACGAAGCTCATCGTACTGGCGATTGACGAAAGGTCAAGGGTCATGAACTCGACATCAAGGTCATCGGCCTGTTGAGGGAAAGGAAAGACTAACTGTGACGTCATAAAGATTCGAAAGTGACTGTGATCCGTTATGTGCAATGGAAGCTATTTGCATGTTCCAATTTGCATTTCTCACGGGATAGTTATAACGAGGGGATTCAAGATTATATAAATGTTTCAAGTGTAAAATATCTATGAAGGTTGTAGAAGGATTGCCATGTAGCTAACTGAAGACCAGACATGGGTAGTTTAGCAAAGCTTTGATGTTGCTCAAAGCAGTGGCGGATCCAGGGGGGGGCCCGGGGGGCCCGGGCCCCCCCCCCCCCCCCTTGAGAAAAAAATCATGTAAAATCACGCGATTTTTACCTTTTTGGGGGGTTGGGCCCCCCCCCCCTGGCGCTCAAGGGGGGGGGGTGCAAATTAAAAATTTTAGAGGACCAAAAAAAAAAAAAATGTGCTCACTACCCCCCCCCCCCCCCCCCCACTGAGCGACTTTTGGGGGGACTTCAAAAAAAAAAAAAGTGTCCGCTTACCCCCCCGCCCCCCCCCCCCCCCCCCCCCCCACTGAGCGACTTTTCGGCTGGCTGAGTCGTTGCGATTTTTTTTGGGACTTCAAAAAAAAAAAAAAAGTTGGGCCCCCCCCCCTAAGAAATCCTGGATCCGCGCCTGGCTCAAAGTAAACCTTCTGCCAATCGATACCTATAGTTTTGTGCAAACCGACACTCGGCAAACAAGCGACTGTGCTGAGTGGCGCTTATGACAAAGGAAAGGTTGAGTGCTTAATACACAAATGTCTATACTATCAAAACCTGGGGATGGGTTTATAACAACAGCAGGTTCTGAGACGACATCTGGAAGTTTTAAAATAGGCATACAGAGAATTTTGTCTCCATTATTGTGTCTTAATTTAAACTAGAAGTATATTTACATCAGTTACCAACACTCTTATGTATAAGAAAAAAAAGTATATGACAAAGAGACGATAATCAAATGAAATTGTCAATAAGGGAGGTACAAATTGTTAACATTATTATATGGCGAAGTACTGATTCAAGGGGGCGTGTACCTCCTGAACCACTACCCACCCCTCCCCCCCCCCCCTCATCGACAAACCGTATAGACTATACCCGTGTGTATTATGAATTATATACCTCACTTTAGAAATCGAGCCATCTGATTGGTCGAAATTGGAGTCGTGATTTTAACCATGCCCCGCCTACCAGTCGATAGTCTTTTTCGGTATATAAAAGAGATTTAAAGACTGCGTTAACATTCGGGGAATAGTTGTTTTACAGGCTCTCGGAGATGTTGCATCCTGATATCACCCCTCGGCACGCCTCGGTGATATCAAGATGCAACATCCCCTTCAGCCTATAAAACAACTCATAGCAGTCATTATCTCTATACTATTATCATTATGTGGGTGGTTTTAGTTACCTTGATTTTGACCTTTGACTTCTTGTCATCAGCTTTCTCCTCGCTGTGTTCCCTTTTCATTCTCTCCATTGCCTAGCAGAACAAGGACATCTGAAATTAGTTCTTTCTTTACAAACAGTGGAAAAATAAACTATTTTCCATGTCGTGGTAAAGTGGTCCATTCACTTGACTCTCAATCCCAGGGCGGAGGGTTGGAATCCGTCCCAGCACTATCGTCCTTTTGAAAGACATTAATACACGTTTGCCATTATCAACCTAGATGTTTAAACGGGTAGCCGGTAGGATGCGAAAGTCATTGTAATAGACCAGTTCACGGTTAGCACATCACTGCAATGACCCCGAATATCCACAGATCTTCAAAACATGAAGAGGGCCCACTTTGTACATTTTGAAATAATTACTCCTACATCGATGGAGATGCTATATACTTAGCCTTTGTTTCCCCTTTTCAAAGAAAACTTCCACCTGTGTATCATGAAGTGCTCTGCTTGTGCGTAACTGAATAATGATTACATAACTTTCATGAGCACGTATCCAGTATTCCGTCTCCGTGTATTTCACAATTCGTTCTGCAATGACCTTTATCTGCTCATGCTCAGACTGCAACCGTGAACTGGCTTATTCGTTTAGAATGGTGAGCGTCTTTTAGAGGTTTCCTGACTGGAATAGCGTGCCCCCCAGGGAGTGGAGAATGGCAGAATAGTAATTGAATCCAGTAACCGGGGTAATAATAATGCTGTAAGTGTTTTGGTCAGTTAATGGAAAAACCCTATAACTAAACAAAGGAGATATCACTATATAATAATAATAATAATCTTTTAAAGTCCACTCCAAATTTTATTAAACCGAAAATGGAAATTCATTTTGCCCAATTGATTGTGAGCCCGGTAGCCACTGAGCAGCGCCATATCGACGTTGCTCTATCCCTTATTGTTGAACGCCAAACAAGGTAGCAGCATCTCCCGTCTTTTAACGTCTTTTGGTATGACACGGCCGGGGTTCGAACCCACAACCTCCCGGTTGTGAGGCGGACGCTCTACTGACTGAGCCCCGCTTACTCGCACACACGCACACTCTCACGTACACCCCCACCCTCGCACATGTTTCTTTGAAACAGATATCATTATTTACACGAACTTACATAACGAGATTAAACTCACTTACTTCATTTGCCTTGGCTTCGGAACGACAAGCCACAATGACCTTTGCCCCCAGCTGGGCTAATGTTTTTGCCGTCTCATAACCGATTCCTGATAACAAAATTAAATGAGAATAGAGGGGACAAGAGTTGAATGATAAAGTTTTGCAATGATCATTTCCGATACGTGACAAAATGATGTAGATCCGAAGAAACTATTTTGAAAAAATAAATTGGGTTGGAGCGAATACATGTTAATTCAAAAAGCAGTAAGAGGCTAAACGAAAAACTTCAGGAAATACTATCAAATTTGAGGGGAATTCGATGTTCTATTTCATGAAGAAAAAAATTACGAGTGGAAGCACTGGTCTTTTTAATTCAATTCAATTCAATTCAATTCAATTTCGGTTTATTAATATCAACATATAAAATGTACAATGCAGTAGTCCAGGGACCAATAATGCAATGTTTACATAACAAGTTGCATAAAAACAGGAATGATCATACAAATGTACAATAAAAATTATAAAAGATAAAGTTAACATTATTGTTCATACCTAAAGTTATATACATATATAAATAAATTATAATAGATGGATGAACAACCTTTAACAGTTATTCGAAATATTGAACCAATTATTGCAAGTAAAACTAATCTTTAAATAAATAAAAAATTATTAAAAAAAAAAAAAAAAAAATATATATATATATATATATATATATATATATATATATATACATATAGAGAGAGAGAGGAAATTATTATATTACAATTGTTAAAATGAGATCGATAGACTGAAAAAGTATACATGCAGGTGTGTCTGTTGTGTGACAGGTAAGGTCAAATTATGTTGAATGGAATTATTACATTAAAAATATATCATTCAAGCATTTCATATAAAGTGATGTATAATGCCTATGAGCATACAAAAATTCTTATAACTGTTGAGTTTCCACATTACATTTTAAATTAATTTTAAAGAGTATAGTTAGCGAGGTGAAGGTGTCCACAAAACAAGTCACGTACCAATCGTGTTCACCCCATCTCTCCAAAATGGGGACAAATATGAAAACGAAGTAAGGATAGAATTGCGCTTTGGTTGCTTTCCTCGTTTCTCTGCACATTTCCTCTTTTGCAACATGTGCAATGTTCCCCCAACACAATGGAAAGTTACTGAGGAAGGAATTGCTTTGTACCACACAATGACTAAGCAAAACAACCAATTCCCGATCTTAATAAGCTTTAAAGGGATCCGGTAACTTTGTCTTAGATCCTTTAGAAATAATCCTTGATTTAGCTCATGCTGCAATGATAATTATTAACCTTTAGGTCAGTCAGGAACTCCATGACTTTTACTAACCGATCGCCCGTCTGATTATCAAGATATTAATGATTAGAATTACAAATTTTGAAAACCGTTCGCCGAACGGTTTTCATAACACTACAGGCCATTGGGGAAAACGAGTATGGTAAAACCGGTCACTCAAAGATTTTTTACTTTTTTGAGGCACTTCTTGATCATTTTGAAGCGCCATTTTTTTAGGGCTTCAATATTACACAATTTCACAGACACTGGTAACATGTAGGACCGCGTATCTTAGATTTAACATTGTTAAATGATCCCTTCAAACACCCGCATAGATTAAACTTAAAATGAAGACATTTAAAGATAAATTTGAGTTTTTTTTATGCGATTGCATTGTAATAGAAACGGTGTGAAATTGATCAAAAAAAGTTGATCATGTAGCATACAGTGTGAGTCAAAAAAAGTTTACACCTAGAAAATTGCTAATTATTTAAAAAATCGTCGATGAACATTAAATTGTTAATATACAGTGCGTCCCAGAAAAAACGAAACCGAGAAGTATCGATGTTCTATCATAACTTAATCACAACCATAATTAATGAATGATACATATTTGGAAAGCTTAGAGTCTCCTCTTTCATGTGATGCTACTCAGATGATGCATATTTCACGCATGAGTGATTAAAAGCAATTTGAAGGAAGGAAACCAAAAAGACATTTGGCGGGCAGTATCTGAATTTCGAAGAAAAATTCACATTTCCAGAAAGTTGAGTTTCTGCCCTTTCATATGACACCTCAATCAGGAAAAATGAGCGAGGAATAACAAAGTTCTGTTTGTTTAAAGTAGCCCTGACATTTTCATAATTTTAACAAACGAATTCGTTTTCACTGGTTGCCTGCCGTAGCAAAAAGCAGATTAGACAAAAGACTTAACTCCGTTTCGTTGACAATCAGCCATGCATGAAGACTCTCGTCTACGGCTGATTGTCAACGAAACGGAGTTAAGTCTTTTGTCAAAATCTGCTTTTTGCTACGGCAGGCAACCAGTGAAAACGAATTCGTTTAATAAAATTTTAGAAATGCAAGCACAATCAGCCATGCATGAAGACTCTCGTCTACGGCTGATTGTCAACGAAACGGAGTTAAGTCTTTTGTCAAAATTTGCTTTTTGCTACGGCAGGCAACCAGTGAAAACGAATTCGTTTAATAAAATTTTGGAAATGCAAGCACTACTTTAAACAAACAGAACTTTGTCATTCCTCGTTCATTTTTCCTGATTGAGGTGTCATATGAAAGGGCAGAAACTCAACTTTCTAGAATGTGAATTTTTCTTCGAAATTCAGCATACCGCCCGCCAAATGTCTTTTTGGTTTCCTTCCTTCAAATTGCTTTTAATCACTCATGCGTGAAATATGCATCATCTGAGTAGCATCAACTGAAAAAGGAGACTCTCAGCTTTCCAAATATGTATCATTCATTAATTATGGTTGTGATTAAGTTATGATAGAACATCGATACTTCTCGGTTTCGTTTTTTCTGGGACGCACTGTATATGTCTTATGAAAGATTGTTTTATCCCAAATCATATGGTACCATTTTTGTGTGGTATGTGTTCACGCTTGGATGAACAGGAGACATCGTTTGCGAGAGTGTAAACATCGACTTGCGCCAAAGTTGCCTATGTGATTTTTGAATAAAACAATTGGGATTTGGGTATAAATTCGGTCTTTGCAGATCAAAACAACATCCATAACAAAATTATTCATGCCACACATATCAAATATCGAATATCAAAAGATATTTGTGCGCGTGTGTGTGTGACTTTGCCATTTGCAAAAAACATATGCAATGCATTTCGTTTGATACATTCAATTCATTCTCTCACTTAGGCGCAAGTCGATTTTTGCACTCTCGCAAACAATGCCACCTGTTCATCCAAGCGTGAACACATTATACACATACCACACAAAAATGATACCAAATTATTTGGGATAAAGCACTCTTTCATAAGATGTATAATAATTTACTGTTTACAGATGATTTTAAACATAATGAGCAATTTTCTAGGTAAACTGTTTGTTGACTCACACGGTTTAAGTATTTGGTGTGTACTGCAAGGTTCTGAAATAATCAAAATCATGAGAAATTTGGCCAAGTCTTGGTTAAGTAACTAGCACTGTACAAAGAAAGATGTATATGGGACTATACAAACATGTGGTATACAAATGAGGGCCACATTTTTAAACGGTTGTATGTCATATTTAGAATATGAAGGAATCCGAAGAGCCATGCTTTTCAGGGAACATTTTGTTTCTCTGATATTCTTCCACACTTGCATAATAATTATAATAACGCTCACAAATTATTTTTCACCTCTCCCCAGAACTCAACCTCATCTTTATAGGGCCATCCTACTCTTGAAAAAAGTTCATTTGAATGATCGCTATAAAGCTTACGCGAACCTCACATTGGCAATTTGTTAAGTGGATTATGACGTAGTGACAGATAACTCATCGTTTATCGTGTACAAAATTATATGATTGCAACTTTCCAAAAATCATAACTGTCTCTTTTTTGCAATTTTTTTCTTTCTAAAGTAGTTTGCTATCTAAGATAGTTTTTCCTATACATAATTTTGAAGCCTTAGAGCATCTATTCCAATGATAATTGAGATAGGGAGATTATTTCTGTTGCATATAAAGGGCTAAATTGGAATTCACATACCTGTGTTTGCTCCAGTGACAATCACGGTCTTCTGAGTAAGATCGACTTCCGGAACAGGTTTTTGTGACGTCCAACTAGTACCCATCGTATAGCACAAAGCGTTTGAAATTGGGAACGGAGATGTTTTACTGTATATACACGATGATTTACTGACTTGTATCTGATTTTAATCCCGTATCGATGTCTATTCAGTCAAGGAATTAATTTGGGCAGAATATATATATATATAATGAAATGCTGAAGTTAAAAAGAGCGAAATACGCGAGAGGACCACAGCATAAATGCTATGCTTGTGTCGGCTCCGAAGAGTATGTTACCCTAGCGGAAACATAAATGATCAGCACAAACAAAGTACATGGACTTTGCACATTTCTCTGATTAACTCTGAAAATGTATTCCGGAGTATGTGCATTCCAATTCTTTTCAAACATGAATTTAAAGTTTTGGATCGCTCTTTAATTGTTTAGAATGCAGCGGCGCGTCACATACTATTATAATATTTCCAGAAGCATAACACAGTCGTACTCTGTAACGCAGAAGCACTGTAGGGTACGATTACGTATCAAAGTCCTTTCTACAATGTGGCCATGTCTTGTAGCCAAATGTACTGGTGCCCCCCTCCCCCCCCCCTTTTTTTTACGCATATTTCGTTCCTATACCATGAATGTTGTAAGTTAACTGTATTTCCACTGATACGCTTCAACTGATAATTATGCCAAGCAGATTAAAACAAAAGAGAGGGACGAATAATTACATTGTTATTACAAAATAACTACGCCCTAGGACCTCTACCCCATTTTTGAGCACCGATGTTTGCTTAGTTTCCCTTTAACATGAATGTACCGCATTTTCCCAACAAAATCATGAGGATAATCATGATTTGTATATAATGTTGGGGCTCTGACACAACGGCCCCGCCTGGGGTTCCTATTGTGAGATCGTTATGTAGGTCCTAAGAGAGCCCTGTACCAAAACAGGCGTTCGTATAACCACAAACCAATGTGATCTTACATTATATATAACATGGGGCTCCGGCACAACGCCCCGCCCCAATAACACATATATCAATATTAGGCAGGGGGCTCCTACCCTAACATCGTTCAGCAGTGCTTAAGGAAGACCTGTACCAAGTTTTGCATTTTTACAACAACAAATCAATGTTATATTACCTTAAAATTATGTGGGGGCCCCGGGACGACGCCCTCACTCCCGCACATTTATATGATTTTTTTTTTGCCGGGGAATCCTACAATAACGTTCAGTAGGTCCTAACGAAGCCATGTACCAAAAATGGCGCCTTTATCAGGCATGTAACGGTAATTTCACTAAGCTACCTGACTACAATTATGGTGTGTGGCTGTCGCGTCAAAACGCACTATGGCTATGCGAAAAGTTTATTCTCACGTTGTTATGTAATTACCATCGAACTAGATTTGTAATGATTAACTACGAGATGTCTAACCAGCTGGACCATGTCGGCAATCCAATACACAAATCCAGCTTAAACATTACTTGTGTATGCATCTACAATGTCTAGACTCTGTGCATACAATGTACTTTTGTCAATAATAAGAAGTCACACAAGCATACACTATCCCGGGGATCGTTTTCGCATAGCCTTGCCAAGGTCGGATGTCTGGGGTGAATAGGGACTTTTAGATTAACACAACTAGAACGTGGACCGCCACGTGTGACATCCTTTTAAGGTATTGTGACGTCCTTTTAAGGCACTGCCGGGCACGGCCCAGTGCCTTAACACAGCGTCACACGCGGTAGACCACGCTCTTGTCGTGTAAATCTAAAAGTCCCTATTAATTACGTACATGTACATTGCAGAAAAAAATAATAATAAAAGTTGGTTACCAGGGCCTCGTCTAGATTATAAACAGTCGGGATTATTCGCAACTTATTTGCAATTGATTATATCGCAATTACGTAGATAAGAGAGAAGCAACTGCAAACTTGCGATAAATTAGAGGAGTTACGATTGTTTCGGCGCCCTGGATTGAATGCTTCGTTACTACACTGTTGCTCATAAAGTTGGAATATGTTTTGTTTACAACTTAACGTACAATAAATAAGACATTACGCGTTTTTTATCATAACTATGTTGTATACAACCTTAATGTTTTATTGATCGATTCCTTCAGGTCATAGTTCAGTGAAATTAAACTACAATTACCCTTTGCTAATACCCCCTTCACATACACGGATTTTTCTTACGAGTCCTTACGGATCGCACAAATTCACGGATCTTTCACGGATCCTTACGATTTGGCCACTTTTACGACCGGTTTAAGAGTTATTACGAGCTGTTTGCGGTTTATTACGGATTATTACGAGTTATTACGATGTATTTACGGCAACAGTCCACGATTTGCTACGAGTTGTCACGGATAACTACTAGCAACTAACGTGTTAGTTACGACCTGTTTACGTGTTGTTACGAATAGTTGCGAGTAAGTTACGAGTATTTAGGAGTCCTTACGATTTTTAGCCAAAAAATAACATCTGAAAAGGAAGTGTTCGAATTTGAAGCTTGTATACCTTTCCCCAAATCGTAAACAGTTCGTAGGCATACGTAAAGTAAATGTATCTATTCGTAAAGTACTCGTAACTACACGTAAAATGCTCGTAACAACCCGTATCCATCCGTAAATCCATCGTAAAATGACCCGAATAACTTCCTTAAACAACACGTTAGCACACGTTACCATCCGTAAACTGCTCGCAATAATCCGTAAGTAATCCGTAAACAAATCGTAAACTAACCGTAACGAATCGTTACAAAAATCTGTTACGAGTCATTTACGGATTATTGCGAGCAGTTTACGGATGGGTACGTGTCGTTGCGTGCGGTTTACGGATGGTTACGGATTGTTACGAGCTATTTACGAGCTATTTGCGGACAAATCAATCCGTGGACAATCGTGAGAAGATTTTTGACATGTCAACAAATTTGCCTCTCCTTTCACGGATCCTTAAGAGTGTATACGAGTTGTTGCGAGTTGTGACGAGTTATTTACGGATACCAGCGAGTTATTTACGAATGCTTGCGATCGATTACGAGTTGGCGATCCGTAAGGACTCGTAAGAAAAATCCGTGTATGTGAAGGGGGTATAAGGGTGTATCAAGGCAAAAACAACAAAAAAGGGGTATGGAAACAGCAAATCTAAGGATCATGCTACAATGTTCAAAATTGGTAGGCATATTAAACAAATAACAAATATTGAAATTAATTCTATGCATGAAATATGTTTGTTTTTTCTCTTTCAAATGTCAATCAGTCACTAATATCGGGTATGACCACCCCTGACACAGATCAGTGCTTTGAGACGTCGCGGCATGCTGTCAATGACCAGAGCGTCCCTCTCGTCGGTGAGAGGCTGAGCTAACTCCTGTATAGTTTGAGGAATATTGTCCCTGTCATTGATGGCTCGATCGGCCTAGGGCGTCCCAGGCATGTTCGATAGGATTCATATCAGGGGAGTAGGCAGGCCATGGAGATTGCTGCACCCCCTCTGCGCCAAGGAATTCTCTCACTGCAGCTGCTCTGCGTGGCCTAGCGCTATCATCCTGTAGCCAGAAATTGTTTCCATAGACCCTTCTTGCGTGTGAAAGGCAGTGGTTCTCCAGGATGTCCCGGTTTCCATCCGGAACTACCAGTGGCGTTTGTTCCGCCTTAGTGGATTCCGGCCCATACCATCACGGACCCGCCACCACCTTGAGTCGTTACCTGAACGCAGTCATCTCTAAGGACGTAGCGGCTTTAATCCATGGAGATGACATCTCGCCAGTATATGTAGTCTGCTCCCTAGCCCATTGATAACAGTATATCCTTTTTAAAAATGAACAAATCATTGTTCATTATTTAGCGAAAAAGTGGGATATTAAATTTCACATCTCTTAAGCATTATTTTCATTTTTTTAAGGTCAGAACAAATTTCACTACCCTTTTTCAATAAGTTGGGGGTGATTATATTATCTTTGTCAACACATTTTTACTTGGTTTGTAAAAACGCGTAAAAACGCGTCATATGACGCATATAAACCTAGGTTTGTCGACAAACTTCCTTTGTGAATTCGGGCCACAGAGTTTGGCCAACCCAGTTCGAGTTGAACACAACATGCACTACTGCTTTGTTGGGAAAGCACTAAACAAAATAATATACGCCATGTTGTGACTCAGTGAAACCAAGTTGGCCAAACTCGGTGTATAGATGGCCCTGGTCCTAATTTAATGATCACGCCATCTTCGGCTAGTAGCAAGTAAGAAAGGGGTGGTAGCGTTGGTTTGGTGGAGATCAATATAAAATAGGCCAGAGTCAGGACTACTTTCCTAGATACTACAGACATCTAATACACAAATTGCAGTGGAGATCTTCAACCTATAATAATATCGTTGAAGGCACTATGTACGTCATTGCATGCACATAGTTCTAACGCGATTCCAGTTCAAGTTATTATTACTTTATCATCATCATTATCATCATCGTCATTATCACTATGATTATAACGTTTATTGTCATCATTATCACATTGTCGTTTATCATTTGATACATTTGTTGGGCTTGATGTGGCCTATATTTACGAGTATTCAAAGCAACACTTCTCTAGTTGAAATTATGGATCAAGGTGGCAGGAATAGCACCTTTTTTCTGAGGGGCAAAGGCCCGAAGAAAATATTGCTTTATCTGTCGCTGAGGAACCCATTATTTCACTAGTGCCTTGAAATAGTGCATGGTATATTTGTTTTATAATTTTCAAACCAACTTTCATAAAGAAAAAATAAATAATACTTTCTGTCACCGAGGAATCCATAATTTCCATAGTGGCTTGACGCAGTGCCGATACCGATAATAATAGTAATAATAATAATAATAATAATATGCCTTGTTTACCCAGGATAGCCTCATCAATATTTATACTGAGGGCCCTGCAATCATATTATTACCCGGCTTAAACCGAGCTACCATTAAAGGTGCTCAAGCATTCAAGGAATTTCTTCCTACCGGATACCATTTATCTCACCTGGGTGGAGTATGGCAATTGTAGATTAATGTCTTGCCAACGGACATTAGAGCCACGGTGGGACTCGAGCCGGGAACCATGCGATCCGCAGTCCGGTGACGTATCCATGAGACCACAACACCTCTTCACTAGCACAATGATCTTGATCGATTGCATATTATCTATGACGTCATCCATGGTAAAGTGCACTATACCATAGACGACGTAACCGTATAGCACATTTTTATTATCGGTAACATCATAGCAATGTTATGTATAGTCAAATGATGCTAAGTTGAACAATCGCTTAACAAGATTTAATTGATCAAAAATATAATATAAGATATCACCCACCAAAATTCATTAAAAAACGTTTATTGTTTTCTGTTATTATTTACAATTGTTCAATAACACACACCTGTGGTCCGTTTAATAAATCAGCAGAATTATTGACCTAACATATCGTATTAATATACTTATGAACAAAGAGATGATCAAAAGCACGAAAACAGTTTTAATATAATTATTAAGAAAGTAGAAAAACGGAGACATACAGACAGACGTATACAGGGGCATAGAGTAGAGAAAAGACAATAAAGGCCAAGTGGTTCGCAAAGGAGTTCAAAAATATTGTATGAAGATATTACGACATTACAATTAACTCTTTCGTATAGGCATTGGAAAAAACAACATGTGGCAATAATTGTAGCTGTACTATATACCACACTTTGGAGTGTAGAGCAATTCAACCTCGCTCCTTTTTTTTTGTAGTACTGATGAACGCAGTAATAGCGGTGAATTTCTTTTTCTTTGGACATTTGTCTCCGTGTGACAATGGCCTAGAAAGTTATTAACAATCAATATTTTATCAAAGTTAAGTAATAGAAAACAACAATAACAGCTTAGATTGATACAAGACACACACACACACACACACGCACACGTACTCACACACACCCACACACGCATACGCGTACACACAAAATGGAAATCTATAAGACTCATTATGTTCTACATGTCTCTCAAGAAGCCTTAAAAATATGACAAACATAACAATTGTATTGGGTGAGTTGGGAAACTTGGGTGGCGTAGCATTTGTCTTTTATTTTTTGTTTCGTTGTTGTTGTTTTGGGGGGAGGGACATAAATTGGAGGCGGTGCAGTGACAGTCTAACCAAGTAAGTGGGGAATCGGTCACAACATGGCGTATATTATTTTGCTTGTTAAACAAAGCAAAATGTCTACCAAATCTCTTTCTTTTTGCCCTTTGTTTTTCACTCCTCGTTGGAGGAGGGGCATGTCTATCTGAACCACCTATCAAGTACCACCTATCGACAGAGTTAGAGATTAGAATTTGAAACGAAATAATATGATAGCGTAATACATGTAATATGTTTAAAAATCTCACCTTTGCTTTCATCTAAAAAAGAATTGCTCTTTGACCTCAATTTTTAGGAAAGTAAAGGGGCAACATTCGATCCTTAGTCGGATAAGAAATGTGGAATACAAAAAAGAATTGTTTAGCTAAATGACGTCACTTTACATTTTGCAAATATTTTGTGTTTTGCGTACTTTCATTACATCATATGTTAGACTTGATAGGATGCCCAGCAACATGTACATACAAGTAAATATGTTTGCTAACCTTATTTAATACACATATATACTCAGTACAGTATCAAATAAAAGGGCGTTTTGCACACGTTTTGCACACGACTAACTAAATCAATGATTGTTTTTGTCAAAATTCTATGAAGTGTCGCCCAACTGTGATTAATAATTTCCATCATAGATATGAACACGCTCCAGTTGGAAACTGATACGCCACCAACCAAAGACTGAACAATTTTGACCAAAATGAATTGGAGAAACGGATTTATCTTAGGAATAATCTTTTCAAAATGCTTTGTTTATTGCATCGGTAAGTAGAATAATGTTAATTAGTTGTTTTTTTTAATCAAAAAAGAAATGTGTAGTTTTTTGTTAGTCATCCCGTTTGTTAATACAATGGACAAGAGGTTTTAATTTGTGTGTTCCTCCCTCCAAGTAGATTTTACAAAAATGTATTTGTTTTACCTTCCTCGGAGTAATCGCATAAACGATATTTGATTTCACTTAAAGCTATGGTAACGAGTACGAATGTGTAATTAGTTTATCATTGCTTCTATTCAGTAAATAGAAACCAACGATCAGTGAAGTGAAAGTGAAGTTTTGTTTAGCTGGAAAATGCTTCTTTTTCTCCTAAAGTTGTTACTAACCATTGACACAAAATCTGTCGGTTTCCATAATTTCCTAATCATTTCTCATCAGTTATTAAACATTATGAACACATTTCATTATTATATTTTCATAAATGTCGTACAAAATTAAAACCAGCTTTATTACAAGAATGAAAGATATAAACGTAATACTCTTGAAAGTATCAGTACAAAAAGAAACATTAAATTCCTTGTATTTTATATATTAATGTTTAAAACAGACAATTGTAGATCAATGACGCAATGTTAAATAGAGTAAAATTTCATATATTGCAAAAGTTACATAACATATTTTAAAATGATGTTTATTAACCCCCTCGCCCTTCGTCTAATTCGGTTTCTTGATAATTATGTTAAGTTTGATTGTGATGAAAATAATGCGTTTTGGATTGCATTGGTTAAATCATTCTTATAGTTATCCTAATTGTTTTATTTCATTTAAGTCATTTAAAGATTTCCATTTTCGAAATCTTTCGCAGATATCTCAGGAGTGACCCTTCCCTTTTCCTTCAAAGTTGGTTTAATGGTGGACCCTATTAAGGACTGGACACTCAAAACTTGTCAAGGTCGTTTGCAAAATGTGACGTCATCTAGGCGACATTTTGTGAATTTAGCAAACCAACATTGACATCAAAACGTCATATTTCTTGTCATGACGTTTCAACTTATTGCGCAGCTTAACATATATAGCGCGCCAAGAAAATTTTAAAATTGCTTATAATCTCAAATTAGTCTCAAATAATTTTGCATTTGTTTCAGTTTCGGATCAGCTAAGCACTCTGCAGTCTCCTCAAGCACACCTTAACTTCTTTCATTCCTTCTCCACTTAATCACAACTTATTTCATATCCTTCAAGGGGTGCATCCAAAAACTTCGTCCCTGGATTGAAGATACTCTCCAAATCTTCTCTAGTGAAGACGCTGGCTAAGAGATCGTTTGGGACGTTTGCTTTCTCAAAAACACTCCGGGTTCGCGTGCCATCATCTTTATAATGTCACTTATATCTTTACTGTGGTTTTCGATCTCACGTAACTCCAGAAAAATCTTTGGGCTCCTCTTTATCTCATCTGCCAGTTTCCTCACAAACTTCTATCTTTGAACTTCTTTCACCATTTTTAGCAATATTGCGCAGGTTAACAAACACCTGGGGGTGTTTCACTAAGATCCTAAGTTAAACTTATCTCTAAGCTGGACTTAAAAAATATGGAAAGCCATTAGCATCTATGAACATTTTTTGTGAAAGTTATTTTAAAAGGCATAAAAATGTTGATTCAAATCTTTCATATTTTCTATTATCAAGGAGATTACATGTTCTTAATGTGGAATTTATAAAAAATCTAAAATACTTGAATTTTCGCTTTTGTACGTATATTTAATTTTAAGTCTACAAATGGCTCTCCATAATGTTTAAGTCCAACTTACAGTTAAGTTCGACTTAGCATCTTTGTGAAACACCTCCCAGATAGTCATCATGCTGTTTGGTAGTAGTATAGAGTTTATACTGTAGGCACAGTACTTCTTCTTCACCTTTCTCAACACGTTAACACTCATCTACAGAGGTTCTTGTTAGAAAAAACATGCAGATTTAATATCGTATTCGTGTAAATGCTTCCACTTGCTTTTCTCAGACCATCATCGTCACATTTATCTGGTATCAGGTATCTTCCTGATTTATCATCATATTTATTAGTATGGCATCGTACATCAAACTTGATAAAAACATGGTCAAATGGGCTAGCCTCTCTGACATTATCCCCCACCTGGTCGTCATTTACGATTATCATGTTCACTTGTTGGTAAAGTAAGTAATCTTGAAGAAAGTTCACAAGCTTCTGCCACCATGTGACTCACTTGCCTTTGATCTCCATGTCTCTCTGTCAATTCCGGAGTAGTTGAAAACACCATCTACATGTATCAAGAGGTGTGAAACTTTTCTTTTACAAGCTCTTTTGACAAGGGTTGTTAGATGATCATTATTCTCAATTGTGCCATTTTGACTATGGTATACGCTTTTAGCAAGAAGGTTGTCCTTGTCTTGAAGACTGATCTCGCACTACGCACTTTCTCTAAAAGCCATATCCGATCATTTAGTTTATTTACTATCTAACATCTAACTTAGAAATACCTTTCCTCTCAGGGGTAGTTTGCTTTCCTGGCAACTCATCTTTCAATGCTGAATTACTTGATCCGTTCTTGCTCTGTAATTATGTTCCTTCTTCAAATCTTAAACATCTCCTGGGTGGATGATTCAATCCATCCTTCTTGCTCCACAACAAATATGAATCTCATGTACAACTTTCTTTCATGGAGTCTGAACTGAATCTGTATATTTTCTTGACCCTTCTGTCTGCTGTAAATTACTTGTTACACTGATCATTTTTTCGCAAATATAACTTGCTGTCCACCTTTCTGTTAGGAACACAACTTTTAAGATGCCGCCATGTTTGTCGACCTCTTCACTTCGCTTCCACTCTCTTGTTGTATTATCTTTTCACGTCGGATAACAAACCAGTTTCACTATCGTCTCGCCCCTTCTTAAGTCTTCCCTCAATGTATTACTTTAATCTCTTACAAGTGGCGTCAAATCAGGAGTAAATGTATTGCGTTGCTTCTTAGCATTATTGGGTACATCTCTCTTATATCTTACTGAATCAAGGGTAAGTTTGGTTAATTTAGCTTTGCCTCCAATCTCCTTCCCAAGTCTTATAATAAAGAGTGAATTTATATCTGCTCCAATTGTAGACCATTCTCGATCATGTCGGTAACCTGCTCCTTGTCTTCTGCTTTTCTTGCAGGTGCTTGTTCAGCGGTTGGTTCAGGAATGTTTTATAATATCAAAATTAATTTTCTTGATTCTCTATTTTAATCTGTAATCAGCTATAGCTAATCTCCTTCTTCTTTATCGAGTCACTACACAAGTCCCGTCCAGTGGTCCACACAGGCTTTGGCACGGCAATTCACGGCTTCCAGGTCATCTTGGGTGCATGGCTCTGGCAGGAGAGGGCAGACTAGCAGGTGTTCCATTGCCGCATTCACATATTGTTTGTTCATCTCTTAGACCCCATCTCTGCATTAGGACTCTGCATCGTCCGTAGCCAGTTCTTAGGCGGTTGAGGCTTAGCCAGGTAGCTAATACTGAACTTCAATAGACGTGAAAAGTTTCGGTTAGCTGGAAAAATGCGCCTGTTGCTACTCAAGTTGTTACTAAACATTGACACAAAATCTTTCGTTTTCTACACTCCTCTGATTTCTCTACTGTTGTGTTGAGTTCTTTCATCTATGAGTTGCTATATTCTTCATCTTGTTTTACATCTTCAAACACACTTGTCAAATTATTGATGGTAGGAACAGTACTTACACAATTATCGCATATCTAAATGTAATTTGGAATATTGTTGTCCATAATCGCATCAAATATCGGTTCAGGCATAGTTGAACAGCAAAACAGACAGTTAGCGCTTAGAGACTTCGGTAGTAAGCGCTTTATAAGTAACGTTTTTATTATTATTATTATTATTATTATTAGGCACAAAATTCACATTGAAGGGCCTTAACCTTATTGTGAATAAACATATCATATTTTGCATATGGTGAATCTTTGTCATGCTTCTTACTTATATGTATTTGCATCGCTTATTTGTTTTGGCTCAACTACCTTTGCATCATTTGTTGTGTCTTTGGACTCAGCTTTACCACCTATTTACTTCAATTACTCCATCGCAACTTTCTTATTTCTAGCCTCGCCTTTAGTGTTTTTAGGTAATAAACCACATGAATAGTTACTTGTTGCCTCTATTGATGAGGCACTTTTGCTATTAAACTGATCTACTGGATCGTGCTCTGCTACTTCTATCCGCCATATTGGAAAAACTTCAGCTGCATATACAACTAACGCCTTTTCACTTTACTTTAGCAAATTTCACTACAAAGCTTACTAGTTATAATGAACACGTTGCAGGGGTAATTCAAACCAACAATGGATGAGAAATGGATAAACAATAGCCCTTATCTGAATATCGATTAAATTATACGTCCCACTTCTGCAATGCATGAAGTCTAGCCGCGAACGGTATGGACCTCATACCTGCATTACTAGTACTGAGAGGTACGGACTTTTCACACACATAAACAAAACAAAACAAATAGCAGAAAATTAATGTTGAAATATTTGCTGTTGGATACGATGCTCCAAAATCATTTTGGAAATGACCGAAAATGACAATTTTAGAGTGATTAGTATGTGTATTGTGAATGGAAATTGAAAAGCGTGTTCACTGATCACACAACATAACTCTGTTTTTATTTTAGCTACGAGGAAGTAAGGTTGCACTGACAATAAAATACATGATAAACTGTATTCCCTTTTCCTTATTTTATGGAGGTACTGAATAGACTGCGCATTTACAAAGTGTAGACAAGTCTAGCAAATAAATGATTTAGAATGAGAATCAAATGAATAAGAATCGAGGATATTGCACGAAGTTACATTGTATGGTCATAGATGAAAATGAACATGAATATAATAGAGCTTACGACAATGGTAGAAATAAAGTCGAAAGTCCAATGAAGATGATGACGGATGAAACGAAGGAAGGGGCTCACGCGATGATGATGCGGAGGCTTAATGGCGGAAATGCCACTTCGTTGACGTGGCTGGAGAGCCGTGAAGAATGCGATGTCGACGCCGACGCCCGTGATGACGACGATGATGTTGATGAAGCTCTAGGGCGAGAAGAGAAGAGAAGAATGTGGCGCTCGGAGAGGAAACAGTGAGTCGTTCGATGTCGGAGGCCAAGGTTGAACATGCAGACTTCATAGCCGGTGGTGTTGCAGAGCAGTGAGTCGCTCGGTGGATCGATGATCCGAACTTTGAAGTGAAATTCATCAGAGTTGCAGTGAGTCGAAATCATTGATGAAATGGCAAACGAACTACGGTGAGTCGAGCTCGTGTGTTAAACGAGCTACAGGAACGAAGAATCTGGCAGCTCCCAGCGGAGAATCAAGCGCCATGTCGGTCCTGATCTAAACGTTCTACTGGGAAACTGCCAGCCCGTTGAAGAAGGCAGAGAAAAAGTAGACATGCCGTTGCAAAAGGTGATAGGCACGAAAGAATATGAAGCCCGGAGAGAGGAAATCAAGGAGACGTCTTGACTGGACTGTGGTGGTAGCAGGAGTGAAGAAAACCTCGCGGTGTTGAAAAACAAGCGGGGCAGTGGTGAACGGTGCGCGGATGCGTGATTGAAGAAATAAAAACATGCAGTAAATAAATGAATAAATGAATATAAAATGACTGAGAACATGAATGTACAGTAAAAGTAGTGCGAATGAATGAATCGCTACACCGTACTAAATAGGGTCTGTGATCTCCAGCTGATTCAAAGCTCAAAGTCATGTAGATAAACTGAAGAAACCACTGCTGATTTTCCTCCGTCGTGTATTGTTTCGCTTAAGGGTATTTTCGTACGCGCGATATGGTAAGGTATGGATCGAGTTTTTTTTACCACCGAATTTGTGTACATCGATTTTACTTTGAGATTCAGAGCGCGCGGCGCGACGCGTTACGCTACTACGGTAGCCGCAAACTAAACAAAAAATTACCTAATTCGAAAATAAGGTGTTCTCAAAGTTGCTGACAATAAATTGAAATCCCTTCGCTGAAAACATTGTCGCTCATCAAAACAATTGTTATTATCACCATCATATTGCTCCGGTTGTCTCATTTTCGCTCGCTGGACTCATTGCCAGCACAAACGTAGCTAGTTCGACGGCACTACCAAACTATAATGTTCCACTATGTTGCAAGGTGTATATGCCACTTCTACTTCTACGACGATACTCAGCAGGATCCATAAGTCAGGATGTATAGTGCTGAGGAATAAACTATCTAGTTCTTGGTCTAGATGCTGGGTGGAAGCGCTCCCTTGAAGCCCTCCAGTGAAGTAGCGTCAAGGGTGATCTATGAAAGTGCATTCCACGCAGTATAAGTTACTGTCCGAGGGGAAAATGAGTTCTGGTAGAGGTGGGTGCGGGATGGGATAGCCAGCAACTTCTTTGAGTGATACCGTCGTGTGTTGCTGGCAATCATGGGTGCTGTGTAATGGTGTGCATTGATGGCTACTGTGTTGTTTTGGATCTTGTACATGAGGTGGAGGTTTGCAGCATTTCTTCTCCTCTCCAAGCTCTCCCATTTCAGATGTTGAATCATGGCCGAGACACTGGCCATACGACGATATCTCTGGAGTGTGAATCTTGCTGCTCGCCTTTGTACTGCCTCGATTTTTGATATAGCATTAGTATTAGTATTAGGGTGTGCGGAAATGGTGTGTTGGGGAGGGGAAGTGAGAGTGTTCGTGTGTGTGTGGTAATTGTATGTATGTCAACAATTAAAGAATAATAATGACAGATGGCTAATCATAAATCTGTAATGACGAGTAAACTGTCTACATCACAGTCCACAGATAAATGTGACTTGAACGCAGACGGCAACGGCGGATCAGACGACACTTGATAGTGATTTTGTATGTGAGATTGCTTTGCTAAATATAAAATACAAGAACCTTTTCCATATCTTTAACTATCATTGATATCTGATAATTAAACAGTTAGTAAAATAAACCTACCAAACTACCTAATACAATGAAATACATGACTTTAAGTAGGGGAGTTTGATGTGGTGCACAATTGCACCCCTCTGTATAATAATCGAATATTCCATGGCGTTCATGAATATGCATGTTTTTGCTTACCTCGGCAAAATGCTTGCCTATACTAAACGGAAAACTTACGGTGGGGGTTGGCTGAAATGGACATAATGAACCAGTCAGAACTGATCTATGATAATTCATGCTTGTCATCCTTCGTGCGCTAGACATATAACCTAAAAATCGCGTGGCAAATTGCGTCCAAAGTTCGACTTGTTGCACATGCGTTATATAGGCAATGGCGAGCTGGCGACCTATTTTGACCAAATTACGGTGGTTAAACTTTCAAAAGTCAATGAGACATGAGGGTTCCAATGAAAGAGCTGGTGTCAACGTACGTCGGGGTGGATGTGCTTTTCGTTTAAACAAAAAAATAATTTTTAACGATTTGTTTTTGTTTTTGGGAAAAGTCCATATGCTAACATGTTAGGCTGTTGGACTCTGACGATAGGGGGCGTTGTCCAATAAGACTATTCGGAGCCATATATTATTTAGATTATTAACTGTTACATGAAAGAACAAATGTATAAACATGTACGATCTGAGATTTTATATGTTCATCGTAATTCATGAAATGTTTTTGTATCGTACGTAGATCTTTGTATTACATACTGTGATCATTCTTTTGTAATGTGAACTGTATGAGGAAGAAAATTTCCGGAACAGTTTGCATGCAGTGTGTGTGTGCGTGTGTTTGTATGTGTGTTTATGTGTGTGAAAGGGAGTGTGGTGTGGGTGGGCTATAGGGGGGTGTAATGAGTTTGTTGGTGTGAGAGCGTGTGACAGGATGGTAATATGTAACTTTAAACCTTCTTCTACTGTTATTTTGATTATACACTGTTACATGCAAGAATTTATTTTTTCTTCTCTATGTTCATTCATTGATGTAACTCATGAAGTGTCTTGTATCAAAGATCTTGTTTTATATTGCTTATTTTTATAATTTCTTGTTATGTGAATTTCTTGTTATGTGAAATTATGAGGAAGGAAATAAAATATTATTTTAAAAAAAAATTATGTATTCCAATCATAATTTTGTTATCGAACAGGCCAAGAAGAAGGTGCTGTAAGACTGATGAACGGGGGAGGCGAATTGTCTGGTTTTGTGGAGATCTATCACAGCAGTCAATGGGGCAGAGTCTGTGACCAAGCATGGGACTTAGATAATGCCATCGTGACATGCGTGCAACTAGGTTTGTATTTACGTCAACAAATGGATTCTGCTTTTTGATTCCTTCCCCTACACCATAATATCCCCTCTCTCCTTTCTCCCTCCCCCTTTTTTCATCAGTTTCCCCCCTTCTCAATAATAACGCTCTTCCCTCTCCTTATATAGTCACACCTTTTTTTTCCATTTTCACCATTTCCTTTCTTATAAACCCCGCCTACCTCTTCTTCTCTCTCTCTCTCTTTATCTTTCTCTCTATCTCTCTTTGTTTCTTTTTGTGTCCCTGAATCTCTGTCTCTATGTGTATATCTCTTTCTCTTTCTTTCTCTTTTTATCTCTCTCTCTTACTCGCTCTCTCTCTCTCTCTTTCTCTCACCCTACCCTTATACACAGGCAGGGACATCTGTTTTCAGGGTCCCCCTCATAAAAATCAATTCATTTGTATTATACATATATACTTGATATAGTGTAGTGTCTCGTAAGTATAAACGAGTGTCCATCATAACAGAGCTTTTTTTTTTAATCTTTCACGGTTTATTGGTCAGCTCGGGGGGGGGGGGTGGCTTACAAATATTTGAGTCTTGGAAGGGCAAGGACGCATTTTCCAAATAATGTATATTCGTAGCCTGTGTTGTGACGCAATCAGTTTTGTCAAGATGTACCGATGACATTATAACTGTTTTCTCTTTTAGTTTGTAAAATTCAAAGCCATTTTAAGCAAGGAGAATTTACCTTTACATAACTAGATAAAATCATGAAATTATTGAACATGACCATGTTAATTCTTAGTCTCCACTTTATCTTACCTGCATGAAAATGGTATTTTCCCTTTATACAAAAAAGTGTTTTTGTATTTCATGATAGGTCACAATGGTGCAGTGGATTCACCTACTTTACCAGCGGGAGTAGTCCAGCCTACTAGTGGCTTGGTGTGGTTAGTAAGAATAATGTGTGATGGTTATAACATGATGGTTTCTAATGAAGAATCACGTCTGATGGATTGCGGAGGGGGACAAACCTGGCTTGGGACAACGGACCCATGTGGAAGCGCATACGTTGAATGTGTACCATTTGGTAAGTAAAAATCTTGTTATTGATGTTTTATAATGATTATAAAAAGAAAATTCATAAATATAACCAGATTTATTTATTTTAAGGCGATCTGTGTGTTAGAAATAAAACGATGGAGATTATACGACTTACCGACGGGAATGTATTATTTTGCACAGGATATGATGATAGGTACAATAGTGGGGCCTTTTCTTTAGTTAAAGGGACCATAATTCTTCTTTTACCGTGTTTAATGCTTTTAATTAGACATTTTTATTCTTTATAATAAACGTTATGTTGATTTGTGTTAATACTTCGTTAATCAAACATCAAGACTAGTATGATAAATAACCTTTGTAACAATAACCAAATGTAATACCCAAAAATAAAGAGAATGAATAAAAGTCCACTATCATGGTAGTAGTCTGTTTAAATATAATTGATATGAATCCTTAAACTGATAAAACATTTCATATCTTTCCAAAGTGATATTACACTAAATGTTGACTAGTCCTACATGTTCATTTATGATATTCCTCCGACCCGAATCAAATTGAAACTAAAATTGGTTGAATCTATTGCAAATATTAACTGCTTTGAGGGTCACAGTTAAAACTATATAATTAATACCCAAGATGGTCTCGAGACTGTACTTTCTTCCGAGACGAAGACGAGGAACATAGTCCAGTCTCGAGATCACCGAGGAGAGATAGTTTTACCCATGGTCCGAACATTTAGCAGTCAGGTTTTGTTTTAAATGCTGCATCCCCCGTGTTGATTCTAAAAAAAGAGATATAGAATCAAAATATTCGTTTGCATTTTTAACTTTACGGCAACCATTGCATCTTTGCACTGTACGCGCAAGGCGCAAGTAGAACTATGCCTGGGCCCCGTTGCATAAAACTTACCATTGATGGTAACTTTGCCATCAATGGTAACAGGGCTCAACAGCCAATCAAAATCAAGGTTTCCATGGTAGTTACCGTTGATGGCAAAGTTACCATCAATAGTTAGTTTTGTGCAACAGGGGCTAGGTCATTTTTTTTTCGCTTTACTGTCCAGCAGTCAGTAGCTAATTTCATGCCTGCAGTTATGACCAATCAGAGGCCTAGAACCTTCATACGCCGTATAATAATACACCCCTTCACGACTAAGGCCACCATTTTGATTTGCGACTATACACTGCGTCATCAATGTTTTCAGGCGCACATGACTTATTGTTGCGTCACTCGCCGCGCACTCACATAATCTCGACACATGCGGTTTGCATGCTGCATAAGATATAGGCCCATGTCGGCGCATACGCACTCTTATAATAACCGTGAAAGGGTGTATTACTTATCCCTTGTCTTACAAGCTGTTTTTTTTTTGTCCAAAAATATTTGTTCGACAGCGGAGGGGTATGCAGGCTGCTTCTGGGATACTCCAGAGCATATCTTAAGAGACTTTAGTTCTTGCTCAGATAACACTATTTGTCATGATTGTGAAAGCTCCGGTACCGGTAAGTAATACTGAAATGTACAATTGTTTACAAGTATACAATTAAAGTATCAGTAATTTATTGAAATAGATAGTAGATAATACCTGCCATATTTTATAAACATGTTTAGATTTGTGAAACTGGTCCGCATCATTCAGAAATCAGAAAACCAAATTCATTTAATCTAAAAGGCAATATTTCTAATTGACACTTCGTACCCATGAAAGAATTGACAAACATTTTGGAGAAAAGCCAAAGTCATTTTTCTCAAATGTTCACATGTAATTTAGCACAACTCAGAGAAACAATTGAAAAGAATGTATCTGGAGAAAATGACAAGGGAAAAATGAGAAAAACGTTCAATATATATGAATCAATAGCAGGAGGGTACATTCATATCGTCTTTTGGGTTGGGTCTTGGGTTGGTGAGTCGGTGAACACTGCCCATCCGCTCATAAATAAAATGTCACCTAATTCAAGTAAACCTATATCACGAAATCATTTTAGGGCCATTCTCCTTCTTTGCCCTCTTCCTCCAAACAATATTATATATTTAATGAGAGATTTTTATGTCTTATTCTTATTCTCCCAATATCATTATTACATGATTTTCAACTCTGTGTTGTTATGTATTCATATTATCATAACCTATTACCAGAATTTGTTTGTAATATATTTCAGAGCAATAACGATATTCATAGAAATAATACCAGGACTTCAGCAGACACTCGTGTAATATATGGTCATTCTTCATTTTCAAATAGTATCTTTTTATGCCAAGGACCCACTATTTGGAATAAACTACCCCCTAAACTTAAACAGTATGCATCTTTAAACAGTTTTAAGCATTATCTAAAACTTCACCTGATACAGAAAATTTGAATTTGTCAAACGTAATTTTTATGTGTGTAATTACCATTGTAGTATTGTATTTTCTTTGTCCCTGTTTTGTTTTTTGTATGTACATTTTTAAGATCATCTACCTATAAGTTTTTGAAACTTGTTTTGATGATCCAACCACTTCGTAATTTCCTTTAGTGTATTTTCCATTTTTATTGGGTTATCTATGTTTGCAAGAAACTATTGTATTCTTTGCCTTTGTATGTTTTTTATGAAAGTGGCGAATAAATTCAATTCAATTTATTCAATTATGATAAAGGTTGTTTCAGACGAGATATGACCATCGAGTACTGTCTAGATCTATGTTGTATGGGAAACTATGCATATGCAGGCGTTGAATCGGCTAATGAGTGTTTCTGCGGTAATGCTAACTCGGATTATGCCAATACTAGCCCTAACAAGCTGCCAGATTCCAGCTGTAACCAGCGATGTTCCGGGGAAGCAGGGACTAGATGTGGTGGAGCGTTTGAGATTCAAATATATGAATGCAGTGAGTGACATTATCATTTGTTATAAGATGATGACGTGATCCTAATCAAATGATTGGTTAAAAACGTACACGTGACCACTGGCATTTATTTTGCTTAACTCGGAATTTGGGTGTAATGACCGGTCATTATCCAATTATAATGACCGGTCATTACATTATTTGATAATACTGTGTCGAAAAATGATTAAAGGAGGTAATAATAATAATGCCCTTGTCATCTCATTTCGACTGGATCATTGTTATATGATAGCTGTAGTGGAAGAGGGAACTGCAATACTTTGACATAATATGAAACATACCATTTGATTATCATAACCAATATATCAAAATAAGAGTTAAACTTTATGTTTAAACAATGATTGTTTCGTTTTTGTTTTCAAGGCTAAATTGAAATTTAATATGAATTAACACTCTGTAACATCTACGTAAAGCCCATCATTATGCCAAGGACACGTGTAGATGTTTAAAGGCTGGAGTTTAACAAATTGCAAGAATCCAATAATTTACTTATGCATGTATAACTGGACTAGGGAATTTCTAAAGGCATCCGGCGCAATTCAAACCATTGTTTTTACATGTATTTGAGATGTCAATTTCACTGTACTCAAAACTTACCTAGTTTTCCAACTCATTAGATAATTTATAGGACATGTGACAAGAGAAAGAGAAAGAGAAAGAGAGAGGAACAGATAATGATAGAAGTTTTAAAAGGTGCCATAAAAAAGTGTAAATTTTATTAAACAATTGAGGCGATACAAATTGATTTTGTATTAAGACTCTATGAAATTTAAACATTTCTGTGTATGATTGTTTCCTTTTCGAATAGGTGCTTGGACAGAACCTGGTAAGTGACTCTCATGTTCTCGGAAATGTTCATCCTTAATGTACCTCATTTTCTTATTATTACAATCGCAATAACGTACGGGTTTTTTTATTTTAGTTTTGTTGCTGATATTATACAAGGATCCTACGAAATAGAAAAGTATTAAAGTATCACAATAAATTTCTCATGAGACAAAAACAACAACGGAGGCCTGAAGGCGTTTCCAAATATGCAAAAGTCATTTTCACTGTTAGCCATCCAAAACATTGAGGATAACTATGCAGATTTGTTTTTAAATGCAAGTGATGGCGAGGGGAAGCAGAGGTCGGGTGGAGAAAGGGGCGGTTCATTACACTGTTACAGGGCTGCCAACATTGAAAAACAGTTGAGAGTGAGATTATACAAGAAGAGGGAGCGAAGCGACCAGGCCAGACCGCGCGTAGCGAGGGAGTGGGGGAGGGTGTGGGAAAATCATACAGAGAGGTAAAAAAAGTGAATACTCGATGGAATAACAGTGTTATTCCATCAGGTATTCACATTATCCCATCGGAATAAAATCCTGCACAGTCTCCCAAATCGATTACTTTTCTAAAAGGTGTTATGGAAATTGATTTGTTAGGTACGTATTTTCAGTTCTGTTTGTGATAACCATTTGGTGGGGCTTTGATACAATTTTTTCCATCTTTTATCCCTTTTTCAATTTTGTACACTGTCTCAGCCTCTCGCTGTAAAGTGCCACCAGCGCCTGAGAACGGGATGGTAGACGAAGCACAAAGAGACTACGCCGTTGGTGATATGGTATCGTTCTCATGCAATGCAGGCTATAGAATTGTAGGACAAGCAACATCACTTACATGTGGTGCCAATGGAGTTTGGAACTCAAGTCCTCCCATGTGTCAAAGTGAGCAATTTAAGAATATATAATTACAAGAAATACAACAATAACAGACTGATTAACAAGTACATTATTAATTTAAATAGATTGTTGTACTACCTTTAGTTAGTAATACTGAGTAATATTATAGAACAGTGATAAAGATTACGGCGGTTAAGGAGGTTTGTCGACAAACCTCCTTTGTGAATTCGGGCCGGCCAGTGTGTTTGTGTAGAAGTGTGTAGGAGAGAGAGTGAGAGGGATCGATCTAGAAGGTGAGGGAGTAAGAGAAAGAAAGGGACTGATTGAGAGAGAGAGAGAGAGAGAGAGAGAGAGAGAGGGGGAGCGTGCGAGCGTGTATGTGTGCGTGTTTGTTTGTTTTTTTGTGTGAGAAACAGAGAGAGAAAGAGATTGAGAGGGAAACAGACGTATTGATTAATGGTACTGGTAGTAATGCAACTGCCTATGTTTCTAGCATCGTAAATATCACAATTGTGTTCAGCACTCATTATATTACAACCCCCCCCCCCCCCTCCCTAAACCAATATATTGATCAAACTGTACTACTTATATACTAATCAAGCCCCTCATTTAAAGATAAAGTTGAGTTCCGGTCATGCGATTGCATTGTGAAAAAAGGGGTTTGAATCAGTTGATCAGAAAAAAATTGGCTCAGTTTTTGTAAAGTTACAAGCAATGTACACAGAAAGATGTATATGGGACTAAACAAACATTTTGCGTAAAAATCCGTCCCGATTTGTATGCTGTTACATCCCATATTTAATATATTAAGGCATTTGAAGAGCCATGCTTTTCAGGGAACATTTTTTATCTGATGTCCTTCCACACTTGCATAATAACATTGATAATGCTCACAAATTAATTTTCACCTCTTCCCAGAACTCAACCTTCTCTTTAAGTACTTCATGTTTATTCTAATTATCAAATTAGAACGTTTACTAACATTTCTCATCTTATGAACCGTTCTAATAATCACTAGCGGTTGTCTGTCCTCTGCTCGTTGACACGGACTACCCAAATGCTGTCGCAAGTACAACAGAGAGGGCGTATAACACTGCTGTAACTTTTACTTGTGTGGAGAATTACCGTGATGTTCGCAATTCCGATGAACAAGCGTTTTTAACATGCAGTGGAGATGCTACCTGGACCGGCACAGCACCACTGTGTAGAGGTAATCATTACCTAATATTTATGACCCAAAAAAAACATCTTCTGGATTTCTGTTAACTGTTAAGAGTTGCATCGCATGTTGAAAGAAAATAAAACATGATTGGACTATCTTATTGCCAAGTCTTGTATTATTCGACAAATTACTATTTTGCTTAACGTATTACATTCATTTTTTGTAAATCTTGATTCTGAAAACCCGTTTGAAGAATACTTTCAGACATACGAATAGCTTCATATTTATATATATATTAAGAAGGGCCTATTCTTGGGTTTATTCTTGGCCAGCGATGAAATTAATGGTATCATCTTTCTATTTAAAGACTTTCTATTGTACTGTTTCTAGCTTCTTCGGTTAAGGGTTGGTTTGTTACCACTTAAACGTAGTGGTTAATTGATTTCACATTTTTTCCTAATCATGTTGCTTCAAATTTCTTACTTGGTTTTATTATTGCCTTGGTAAATCATGTCACTTTCTGATTCTTCAATGTGAATATTAATCGCCTTTCTTATTCCTACCATGCCTGCAGATGAAAGCGACTGTAATATTATAAGCACCTATCCCAATGCATCACCTAGTCCAGTAGACGAGACTGCATTAGGAACAAGAGTAACATTTACATGTAGCTCAGGACGAACCATTGGAAACAATGAGACCATGGTTAAGATATGTACAGATCCACGGACATGGATCGGCGTCGATCCAGTTTGTGAAGGTTAGTCATCAGTCGGGTTGCTCCCACATTTCTTCTGGCGACAGTTTCTCGTCAAAAGTATAAGATAAGGGTGGCACTAAACCTGTTTACTGGTTTTATTTATACTTTTTAAGCAATAATTGTTTTTGACAACTTAACAGCTTGTCCAAGCAGTCCCTGATATAGCAACAATTAATGTGTACATCCGATCCGTATAGATGCAAGTATTCTTCATAGCACGTGAAAGAAATGTTAGGTAACCAGGTGTTAGGGAGAGAAAATTGCATACATTGATAAACATTAGTGAACAGATCTATTGGATTTCATGTCATCAATGTTATTTCAATAAACCAAACAAAAAAATGAAACAATGAAAAGTAAATAATGGAAAAAAAGTAGTTTTATAAAAAATAAAAGAAATATCTGAAATTCTGTCATCTATCTATTCGATCCAATCTAATACTCTCTATCTAATATTCATCTCAAATTATTTGCAATGGGTTTTACTTCCGAATGTTATTTTAGATATAGATGAATGTGTGCCGGAGAGTACGAGTCCGTGCCAGAATAGCGGTAGATGTCAGAATACTGAGGGTGATTATACCTGTATCTGTACATCCAGATATACAGGCAAGGATTGCCAATTCGCAGACGGTAGGTTTTATAGCTGTTCTCAAACAAAACAACTTTTTGATGGAACACATTCATTTGATATAGAAGGAAATCATGTAGTTGAAACACAGTATGTTAATAATAATAATAATAATAATAGCCTAATAGTCCACTCCAAATTTTATTAAACCGAAACGGAAATTCTTTTTGCCCAATTGATCGTGAGCCCGGCAGCCACTGAGCAGCGCCAGATCGACGTTGCTCTATCCCTTATTGTTGAACGCCAAACAAGGTAGCAACAACTCTATGAATTATGCAGCGCAATTTGTTTATGCATTGCTGTACCTTAGGAGAAAATCAGCTTGTTAATATTGAGTATAGTGAACATCCTTTGTCGCATCTAACTCGGGAAAGCCTGTAGGTGCTCATTATGTATTTTACCTTAAAACATTGATAGGGACACTTATTGAGTTATTCTGATGCATTAATTACTTAGCTTTAGGTGCTGGACCGAGTCACTGCAAAAACCTCAATACGAGAAAATTAAGCTTCTTAAAAGAAATAATATATGAACGAATTTATGTCATCGTTGTATCAAATTTAAAGACGGGTTAAGTGACGATTCGATGGTACCTGTAACTATGATAGATAACCATGGTAACAATTTCTGAGTAAGATCCTATTAAAAAACTGACAACAAAATTATAAATGAGATAATTCGTTATTTCACAGTTATTCACAATTATCCTCTTATGAATTAATGGAGGATTGTCCTGGGCACTAATCTTTTAAACTGGCTAAAAATAATCACTTTACTCAATACCTTGCAAACAATATTAATTTTCGTGTAATAGTTCGTTAAGTCTATAACATCTGAATAATGTGCATAAACCGGTGGTCAACTGTACATATTGAATGATTGTCTATTATTTTCCTTTAATAGTTCAGCCACCACCAACTCCTGGAGGCAATGGTAAGCATTTCTTTTTTATATAAATGTCTAATAGTATATTATGTCAGTTGAAATTACCTTAAGTATAATATCAACAATTCAAATGGCATATACTTTACAACAATAAATTGTTTATTGTGCAATTGCAGTCAGTAGCAACTTTAGATAATTGTTGACACCTGGGCCCCGTCTTACAAAGAGTTGATATCAATCGTGACTTATTTGCGATTGATATCAATCGTAACTATGTACATAAGAGATGGGAGACTGCAAACTTACGATTGACTTGCTCTTACAAGCCCAGCTTTTCTAAGGTCTCCACTTTCTTTCATTTGGATTATATATCGACTTAAAATTGCACTTAAATTGTTTTTTCTTGAACTTTGAACCTTCAACCTTCAACCTTGAATTGGATCGATCGTAACTCTTTGTAAGACGGGGCCCTGGTCAAACCAGCATTCCCTGTATTAAATAAGAGTCACAAATAGGCCAATCAAATTGGTTCGCTGCTGCTCAGATGATGTTATGGATCACTAGTCTATTTTTTTTTTAAATAACAAAACATTTTTAACTCGTGTAATATTAGAAATTTGTGGAGCACACAACTCAATATATAGTAATGTAAATAGTTAAGGTCAGTATAGGGTTTGACACACACAGAAATTGCAATAAATATTTTTCCATGGTTTATGTTAAAGGTAAAGACCAGTAATGGTCATGCGATTGCATTGTGAAAGAAACGTTGTGGAATCGATCAGAAAAGGTTGATCATCTAGCATCTAGCATCTGCAAGGTTCTGGAATCATCAAAATGATAAGAAATTTGGCCCATTCTTCGTAAAGTTACAAGCACTAGACACAGAAAGATGTATATGGGACTACCCTATATCTCTCACATGACCATGAGAGAAACAAATTTACCAAATATATGAATTAGTAGGCGGTTTCCCGGCAAATTTTTTATCATCATGTATTAGTCAAAACATATTCTTTCACATGATTGGTAATGAGAGCTTCCATTTCATTTTTTGAAATTTGGGCGTTTCCAATACTGGTTTTTACCTTTAATAGTGTTTGACACCAAGAACCGCATACTAAAATCTAAGTAACTCGGAACCCAGAAAGTGTTAATTTTCAAAATGGCGCCCAAGATGGCGCTCAATGCAATAACATAGCAATAAATCAAGATATATCGATCTTAGAGATGTAATTTTTGTATCTACACCTAGGTTTAGGGGTCGAAGAATCCATTCATACCACTTACAATAGGTTGTGGCCTCCGGGAAACTTTTAAATTCAAGGTGGTATATCCAAAAATGGAGACCAGTCTCCTAAAATTTACCGGAGGTGGTTTACTTTTTACAGTTAAGCTGTAATTTAATAGCCAATGTCAGTTTTTTTTTTTCTTCATTTAATACGATGTCTTTTTACAATATCATGAATATATGACTGAAGTTGGAGTGGTGAACGGGCCCCTACTTTATTGGTTAAGAGCCTTTGTAACAACATTTAATTTCTCTTCTATTCAGGGCAGTGTGTTTTATTGTCTGTCTATTGCTACTGTGATAATTCGTCCATAAATATTTGATATGTATTAATATTTGCTATGATGTAGGCTTCATAACGGTACTTTGTTTTATGTTCACTTTATTCCCGTTGTCTATAGGAACCAATACAGGAACTATCGGTAAGTCCAGCTGAATGTATTAATGCGTGTAATAACGCACACGGTATAATAATAAATGGTTTATTTGAAAGAAATGCATTGCCCTTAAAGTCTTTATTTTAAGATGTTCGACGTGTAATATAAATTTTATGTCTCTGTATTGATTCTGACTTTGGGAATTAATTTAAATTACTGAAATCTTTTTCAGCTACAACGTGTAGGAAAATTTGTTCTCCTTTCATAATTTGTGTTCACAATGAGCAAAATTTGTTCATGTGTACGTATTGAAAGTTCTTTCATAGGTACATGTATATAGAGAGACAGGCATAAATACATTCGTGTCGTTTAAAGGGATCCGGTAACTTTGTCTCAGATCCTTTAGAAATAATCCTTGATTTAGCTCATGCTGCAATGATAATTATAAACCTTTAGGTCAGTCAGGAACTCCATGAATTTTACAAGCCGATCGCCTGTCTGATTATCAAGATATTAATGATTAGAATTACATATTTTGAAAACCGTTCGCCGGACGGTTTTCATAACACTACAGTCTATTGGGGAAAACGAGTATGGTAAAACCGGTCACTCAAAGATTTTTACTTTTTTGAGGCACTTCTTGATCATTTTGAAGCGCGATTTTTTTAGGGGCTTCAATATTACACCATATCACAGACACTGGTAACATGTAGGACCGTGTATCTCAGATTTAACATTGTTAAACGATCCCTTTAAGACAAAATAAACAAATTTTTTTTGTTTGGGTTTTTGCTATATATTTTTTACGGGGGGGGGGTCAATCTTCATTTATTATTATTATGCTGAGCATCCTTAATGATACAGGTTCCATAGTCATGATAAAACATTGGTTCATCGTGGACTATTTAAGTTCTAGTTGATACATAAACTGGGTGTTATTGAAATGATGTTTATGTTTAAACATGAAACAAACCGTACTGCTGAGGGCGCTACGTCCCTTTTTAACGGAAACTACGTATGAACTTTATAAAAAATAAATAATCTCCGGTAAAGAAATTTGATTCTAGACATGCGATTTTACTTTTCTTTCGTTTTTCTTTTTTTCAAAGATGGTGGAGGAGGTGGATTCCCTACGTGGGCTTGGGTTTCTATTCTCATTGTGTGCGTCGTTGTTATCCTTGTGTTCATCGCTTGGCTCATTATATTCAGAAGGTAATACAATTCTTTACAACAAACCATACTTATAATTAATTAATTGATATAGTTACTTAGCCAATCATGATTCAAATTCGCATAATCTTGTGAACCGCGTGTCGTATGAAGCTCAATACAAGTAGTCTATGTTTGCTCGTCAATAGATTATTCTACATTTATTTGATATTTGAACTGGTTGTTATTGAAATCATCACGGAATTATATCTTTAGTCCATCTGTGATGATTTTGTTGAACA
Organism: Strongylocentrotus droebachiensis; assembly: GCA_035222895.1. NCBI lineage: Eukaryota > Metazoa > Echinodermata > Echinoidea > Camarodonta > Strongylocentrotidae > Strongylocentrotus > Strongylocentrotus droebachiensis. The sequence goes on along the minus strand of JAVYIG010001237.1, from coordinate 86,331 downwards.
TTTTATCTGTCCAAATAAATCATAATTATGCTTACGTTAGCAATATCATATTGTTATCATGTTAGATCGCGACTATAATATAATAATGACTGATAATGACCACAATTGTGCGCCTTTACTTGTTTTAAATAATCCATATCAGACTGGTCACTTCTTCTCATATTAAGGTAATACGATTTAATGACGGGAAGGAAACGAATGATTCAATCGATTTTGGAAGTGAACCATGAGCCTAGTTTTATAAAAAACCGTTAGGAAAACGCAAAATTTGATTTTAATTTCTAATCATGAATATCTTGATAATCAGACATGCGATCGGCTTGTAAAAGTCATGGGAATCCTGACTGACCTAAGTATTATGATTATGATTGCTATCTATCTATCTATCTGAGCATCTTCTCCCGGTTCGGAGGTTGATTGCAACGTCTCTCAATTTCACTCTATCCTCTGCCATTCTGGTGCACTCTTGCAGTTTTAGTCCACTCCAGTTCTTGACATTCTCTTCCCAGTTGATTCTGCGTCTCTCTCTAGGTCTACTTCCTTCCACTCTTCCTTCCAATACATTCTTTAAGAGGCTTTGGTGCCTTTTAACATGACCAAAGTATTTGATTTTTTCTCTCCTTAACTTATCCTACTAGTGCAATTTGTTTACGCCCTGCCATGTGCAATATATTTTTGTTGGTTTTCATCTGTATCGCTTCTTGTGAAATGAATAAAACTCTTTAGTAATTTGTGTATATTCTGTGCCTTTAGCTTTCTTTCCAACTAAATTTGGCGACGACTAGCAAATCTTATATTATTCCCTTCTTATTTATACCATTATTATTATTGATATCATCATTAATATTAATATCATCATTATCATCATCATTATCATTATTTGTTTGTGTTAACAGTAAACGGAAAAATAAGCGATCGGATCCGAGATTACTGCCCAATAAAACAGCAACAGTGTCTCCCCGCCAACACCACGAAGCCTTTCTGAATAGACAAAGTTCCCGGCACAGTGGTTACAAACCTAGTTACAAAGATTCTGGAGAATATGAAAACAATGCCTACACGGATTCATTACCTGCCTTTAGCAGCGCTACACAGGACAGGACGCCCTCATCTCATCGAGTCACTGTTCCACCTGGTCCATCTATTGGTATGTTACTATGGTAACCAATCAAGAACCAAGTACAATATTAATTAAAAAGTATGAACGTCATACTAATATGACGATAAATGAGCACTGCCCACCTACCCAACAAATCAATAGCACGAAGGAAGGGTCACTTTGTGCTAAATAAACGTCATAGACGCCGCAGACGTTTAAATGCAGTACAATGGCTACAGATGTATTTGTCTCGAAATTCACTATTATTAATAATGTTGTCATGGTTATGTTGTATCATCTTTCATGGTCTGGGTAATGATATCAATATAATTAAAGACCTCTCGAATTCAGCTCTCCTTTTTTCTTTTACGTAGTAGCATACAATTTCAAGCTCGAACTGAAATCATTAATTCGGGTCCTAAAGAACGTATCATGCATGTGCTAACCAAAAGGTAGACACGACTTTCTACACTTTTGTCATTAATAATAAATGTATATCTGTCCTGTGGTTGTCACATGATGTGTCTTACTTATTCCCCAGGAGCTGGCATTGCGAGAAACGTTGATAGACTACCAGAGAACACCCAACATCGTGACCGAAGTGCATTTCAACCTCCTCCTCCTCGTGATCGTCAGAGAACTGCTGCTAAGCCACTGGTCGTAGTAGCCCAAACAGCATCATCACCACAGTCCTCAACCGCTTCGACACCCAGACCAACCCGACGCACTCCTGCAGGTCCTTCTGGAAATCCTCCACCATCAGGTACTAACCTTGACAGACCTGTTACCCGCAACCCTTCCGCGGTATCTGCTAGTGTTCGTACCGTTGCCCGTAACCCTTCCGCTTTGTCAACTGCCGGTCGACCAGTATCCCGGAATCCTTCTACTGTATCAACGCGACCAGTTGGTCGTAATCCTTCCGCTGTATCAACGCGACCAGTTGGTCGTAATCCTTCTGCTGTATCGGCTGTTGCTCGACCAGTTGCTCGTAATCCTTCAGCTTTGTCCACTTCAAATAGGCCAGCAGCCATTGGACCTACTGAGGTATTAACCGCTGCCAGGCCTCCTTTTTCTTAAGAAAAACTGCTGACGAAGCTTTATGAAGCGGTACAGTGCTAGATATAGCACTACTCCCCTTTCCAATGTATGCTCATATTCAATATTTCCCTACAGGCTCGGATAGCGACCGGAATCTGTCAGTCCAACTTTATATTTGTCTTGATACAATGACTTAATCTAAACCTGCAAGTGTTGAGCATGCAAGGGAATTTAGTGTTTGATGTAACAATACAGAAAGATGTTTACAGAGTATGTGTTTGTTAAATGTCCTTTGTTATTAACGTTAATGAATTTATTATATTCCTAGCATTGGCTAACAAACAAACAAACAGAAACCTTTCTCAGGAAGTCCATAAATCGTCCTGAGAATTTTTTAGAGCATTTTAAAATGCTCCTTTTTCACGCTCTGTAAATTGTTTGCGTCTCTTTCTGAGTTACTTTCATTAAAAGATTGAATGATATGTTTTAGATATGTTCCATTATTCCAGGTTGAAATGCACATTTGTACTAAATGAAAATCGTTCTTTTCTTATTTTTATCTTCACTCCAGACCACTAGTCCTCGCTCGTTCTCTCCAGTAGCAGGACCTATCATCCGTAATCAATCGCCCGAGTCACTAGTACAGGAAAGCCCTGTACACATTGTACCAATAGCTCCATCCCCATCCAAACCAATAAGGCGATTCCCATCAAATGTGGAAGCACCGCCGCAAGTATCAGTCAAACCAGTTCAACCGCTTCCTACCAGTATCCCTAAATCACCACCACCTGTTGCCCCCAAACCTTTGATATCTCCAAACGCAGTCCGGGTTCTTCCACCAAAAGCAGCCCGAGCCGTACCACGATCAACGCCCAAAGTCTTACCTGTTACACATCTTAATGCGAACCCCTCCACGGACGAAAAAAACGTAGACACGAGGAGATCCCGGTTGAATTCAGATAAGCAGAATCAACCAAATCCTCTATCACCTCTGAGATCAAACAAGAGAGCACCAGCTTATAATGAAAACCTGGACAGTGAATTGCAGAGAGCTTTGCAGAACAGGAGAAAGTTCTCAACCTCAGATGAAGACAGTGTGGATGATAGGGGTCCATTGATATCTTCTTCTGGACTTCGTCCTGGGCCCTCTACAGGAGCACTAGTGCAACCAAGATCTCAACCTGGTCGTTCAGGGAAACAGCCTACTCCTGGAGAGCTTGCAGGAGCTCCCCTCGGAGACTCACCCAGATCAGCATCTCCTGTTGACTCTTTGGACGGTCAAGCGCAGAAAGAAAAGGAGAAAGAGGGGGAAGAGAAAGAAAAGGATATGCTAGATGACTTTTTTGATGGCGTGAAAGAAAAGTTTGATGATTGCACCGTTTCATAAGATATCACCTACCAGTAAATAACAAGGACATCTTAAGTTTTGTTTTCATACCCATTTCAATTATTTTATAAAAACATGTATATAATCAGTATATTATTAAGAATCCTCTATGGTGTCTCCATCCATTCTTAACTTATTTACATAACTATTTCATTCATGTTTGCGGGGATGTAACAGTATTTATTTGGAGGTGCACATAAAGCAACTAGCATAGACATCGTTAATATTGTTAACAGTATCTATATATATATTTGTTTCATATACGTTCAGATAAATTTCATGATCATTGATTTTGCAGAAATAAGGGTCGGGTGATGAAATTATTTTCGCTCATTTCAAACTTTGAATCAATCACAGTTACATATAAATTCGACATGTTCGAGGTTGTATCATAGCAATAAAATGATATTCATTCTATAGCATTAATCGTTTGCAATCAAAGCTGCGATTGATGTTTAGGACTTGCGTTTGATTAATGCAAGATGGCCCTGGTAGCCTTTATTAAAAGCAATTTGAACGCATTAAAGAAATGTCAAAACACATTTCTTGGATGCACTGCGGTACACATCAAAATAATCCTCATCGCTGCCTGTGCGCTTCTTACAATTAAGTATGTTGAACATTTGTTGTTAAAATAACGTTCTGAAGGGCATTCTTTCCTAATATTTTACAAAAGATTATCAAAATATCGAGCTGATAATGACTAAATTGCAATAAATGCACCTTGTGCCTGTTAATTTCGTTTCCGTTGCGTAGATCCTCTTTTCATTTTAAAATATACAATTATAACGACAATTGTTTACAAAAATGTGTATATATATATATATATAAATATTTAAAATTGTTTAAATTGTAGATGATAATATAATTTATTTGTAGATATCAAGTAGAAACATAACAGTGTGAAATTTTTAATTACTGTTTAACATTTCTTTGAATTTTTTTTTACTAGGATTAAGTTAATAGAATGTGTTAGGTGTTTATTATCATTATTAGGTTTTCATTATTATGGTATTCTTAGATATTTATATATGTAGAATATCTGCCTCCTTTGTGTACCAAATTTTACAAAGTTGTTTGACAATATACTCTGATTTAGTATAAGATTGAGTTTATTACAAGGTTGTTCTGAAGAATGCAACGCGTAAACTGCTCTCAAATGATTTCATGCAATAACAATTATCAATATATGACATGATGTCTGAGGTCAATTTCAGCCTGTAACTACATTATGATTTCAGAATCGGTTGCAAGATCTCATAACCTTTCTTTGTTTGTTATGTTGAATAAATTAAAAGTATTAGCTTATGTTCCTTAACTTAGAACAATACTTCATGCTGAAAGAATAATCCTCGGCGGAAAGTTTGGAAATAATACAGGATGATAAGCTATTTATTATTTAAGTAAAGGTTGAGTTGTTTGAAAGTTGAAACATAATTCGTGAGCTTTTACAGTTTATTTATCTAAATGTGGAAGAGTATTTTTTTTTTAAACGTCCCCTGTAAAGGATGGCTCTTTAAATCCCCTTATATTTGTAAAATTACAAGTATGTAAATGTTGTTGACCACAAATTTATGCCACATGTTTGTGTAGTCCTATACATCTACATTTATGTTTAAAGTTTATGTAACTTTAACAAGGACTGGGCCAATTTCTTATTTTGTTGATAATTCCTAATCCTCATTGTATACGAAAATACTTATGTGCTACATGATGAACCTTTTTCCAATCGCTTTATCACAAATGAATCGCAATTTAAAATGAATCGCAAGTGTTTACTTAAAAGATAGGAGTTGCGATTACTTTAGAATTGCGACCGATTTGACTCAATCGCAAAGATGGGGCCCTGTCTCAACTTTATCTTTAGTAACAGTTTAGACTTCATTCAAACTTGATATATTTCTGGTTCTGTGTTACTGCTTCAACATTTCTCCTTTTTCCTATTGGACCTAAAGTAGCCGTTATACACTGCGTATACGAAAAAAAACTCCAAAATTATTAAGTAAATCGCCCCAAAAAAGTTCAGTATTGTACTGAAGCAAAGTGCATATCAGGCATCAATTGCAGTTGCTCTGTTAACTATTAATAATTTGATGACACCATCAGTTGATATCCCTCCCATATATATATAGATATATATACACACACCCACACTCGCGCATACACGCCCCCCACACATAACTAGAGTTAAATGTCTTTTCTGCAAATAATTTCCGTTTTCATTGGGGATGGTGGTGTTGATTGGGCAGTGGCATATTAATCATTCAGTGCTTCTGGAATGGTCAGCGAAAACTAAATTCAGTAAAACTTGATATCGGGTTGCAAGAAAGGGACCGCCTGTAATTTAGTGTATAAGTCATTAAGGGGCATGACTTTGTTACGTGAAAAGTACCCTTTTACCAGTAATTTAGGGAACACGAATGCGGTCCCGGAGTGGGGGACCGGAACTGAACCACTGTCTTGGTAGGGTGCCGCCCCTCTCCTTTATCAATTTTGTGTGTACGCCACCGGGGATACAGCTAGGTATAAGGTCAAAGATCATATGATTGTTTAAATGAATTCTTAATACTTAACAGACCACATGCAATAACTGCCTGATTTCCACTTTGATCCAATCTATAAAGGCTGAAACACTTTTGTTCAAACCAATTTTCGCGAGTTGTTCGAAATTAGCCAGTGCTCACTCAAGCTTGAATGTTTCAATAATGTTTGTGCCATCCCATTAAATAGATCCTCACCTATATTTCCATAACAAAATATCATACAGATGTCATGACATTCAAATTTAGGAGGAAATTTCCAAAGTGTGTACCTTGTTAAATACGCACTGAGAAACCATATACACAAAAAGGTAAAATAACAAAAACATGATTCGCATTAAAAACAAATCTTAGTAAAATATAACGATTCTGCGCAAGGATCCCCCTTTATAAAGATATGAATTGTGAAGAAGAAAATGTACAAAGGAGTTTAATATTATATGCCATCCGACCAATGATGATTCAAAAGGTATTTGTAGCATGTCAAGCTTATTTCGATTCTCCTTTCTGTGGAAAATAACATAAAATGAATACACCGTTGGCAGATAATCAATATGACTCGAAACAAAAGCCTCAGAAAAAACATATATTCTTCTCTACCTGATATATCCCCCAACCCTTTGTGTTTAATGATTTTCATTTTGCAAATAATTGATTAGATGAAAATTTATGAGACTCTTACATGCTTCAATTCATTATTTATATGATTGTTTTGTTCTTGAATTGAATTGTATTATGGCTTGGTTTTTAGCGTCCAGTATATTCCATATGTAGTTAAAACTATTCAAAATGTGAAAGCAGAAAAACATTTAAAAACCATGTTAAGATACAAAATTATATATGTATTTTGACAACGAGAATACTGGTGTTTTCGTTACAAAATAATGTTTTGTATTTTTCAAATTATATGCTACATAATCTTTACAATTTCTATTAGAAAAATGTATTGCCAGTGCAGATGCAAACAATTCATGTTATTTACATGTAGTGTTCAGGTTTAGTGCATATATTTCCGTTTGATTATGTTAGAATTTCATTTTCCCTTATTACCACAGCACAGAATGAACTTTCAGTTGATGTTCATTTACATTTATATATGTATGTGTACTCAAGTACAATCTAAAAGCGTCCGAAATGTTGGATTCTTCATTCTTGATTTATAGTACAACCATGTATATTATGAAGACAACTAACAGCATACATGCCACGCACTTCTGATTAAAATACATCTGCTCTAAGCGATTGTCATCTTAATTTATTGAATATTAGTTTCAGTTGTGGAAATATGTGGATGATTCTGTATATGTGCGCGTGCGCATGTGGATGCGTGTGCGTGTGCGTGAGCTTGGATGAAGCTGACGTTCAGTGCAGTATGGGATTGGAAGTATTAAAGTTCAAGAACTTGTAGATTGTAAACCCCTCCAATGTTAACACAGAAACAAATAGAAGTAGACACAGAACATAAAGAAAAATATAATTATCTTGATTACAATTTGCCTTTGCACTATGCAGTTGACAAGCCTTTGTGTCGAATTAAATTATACATTGATATAGATTATAGTCGGTTATAGCCCCATTGTACTAGAAAAGCGCTCATGGCGACCATGGCCATTTGTGAAATGTCTTAAAGCATGGCAGAATCTTCCTCCAACTCCATTTTTGGCCTGTGAGGCTATTATTTGAACAGCTTTGCTGCGATGTACCTGCGCTAAAGGCGATACGATACATACGATGATAGTACGATGCTGCCAATTTCCCGCCCCATTTCAAGGCGGTCAAGGAATATGCAGTAGGCTTTAGGCGCTGCTGCCACGTTAGAGCTATAACAAAGAAATTTTGTATAGGATATTGAGTCGATCGTGATGCGCTTTGAAAAGATCGAGTCACGACCCATCAAGCTTCGTCGATTTTTTGGAATCGCAACAGAATCGTCTCCTAGTGAGATGGGAGTACATGTATTAGGAAATGTGTCTATGTATTTTACTATATTTGTACTTTACTGCATCTCTTCATTTATCCGTCATTCCTCTTGTATGATTCCTATTATTTAATTATTCTTATCATTATTATCATTATCATTATTATTAGTAGTAGTGTCAATATTATAAATGAACAAGACGGAATTAGCATTAAACAAATGTGTGTAGATTAATGGGAAAACCATATTAACATAATTTGCATCATTTAGTGGAATTAATCATGGATATTCCAAAATTCTTCGAAATCAGAGATCTCATAACTCTTTTATCTTATCAATGTATTAGCAATATGAATAAGAAGTATTTAAATATAATTATACATTGTTTGGGAGAGGGAATCCCTTAGAATTAGGAACGTGTGCCTCATCATTCAACTCATGGCTGGTAAAAATGAAATTGGAGTCCTCTGATTGTTATGGTAACGAAATTCTCTTCACAAAGTAATCATTCGATATAAATAATTGAAACGAAATGCTTGATGCCATTGCTCGTCCATTCAAACGAGTAAACAAATGAAAATGGACCATATCAATATTAAAAGGATGAATGGCAGGGTTTCTTTACATGATACTGCATCACACCCTCTCTTATTCTCTCTCTCTCTCTCTCCCCCTCTCGCTCTCTTTTTTCTTTCTCCCTCGCTCTCTATCTCTCTCTGTCACTCTTTTCTTTCTCTCTCTCCATCCCTCCTTTCCTCCCTGCCTCTCTCTCTCTCTCTCTCGCTTTTTTCTCTTTTCCTGCCTCCCTTTGCCCGTCTCTCTCTCTCGTACTAGTTTTCCCCTCTTTCGGTTCCCGTCCTTCATCTCTCCTCCTATATTCTTATTTTGAACGGTCGATTCCACTATCCTTGGATATCACTTTCTCCCTAATTTTGCTGATGCCTGACTACAAACTACACAAAGGCATTTAACAATGGAAATATGAATACAAAAATAGAATGAAAAACTAGTACTGGAAAAGAAAAGAAGACGGTTTCCCCGCGTTAGAAACTAATAACATTAGGAGACACAGATACGTGTCCATTGGCTGTTCGCGGGGTTGGTGATGATAGTCTTGGTAGCACGAATTATATTCCTCCTCTTTCCGTGATAGTACCCCTAGTACTGTTGTTCGCATCATCCTATTGTTTCTTCCATCCTCCTCCGCTCTCACAGCGTCCGTTTCTATGGCAACTACTGCATGCGTTATGCATTGTAGACACTGAGCATGCGCAAGGCGGGCCCGCACCCCGCACTCTCTTGATTCTCATCGCGCCGGGTTGGTGGCTGAAACCTGTTGCGTCTATCATCATTTTGCTCTCATAATAACCGCTCGGTTTTCGACGTCGAGTTTTAGCCTCTTATTAATGTACCACATTTGGTTGGATTCTCTACAAAGCTTCGGAAAGCAAGTCGATACCTATTTCGAATAGCTGTAAAGCTAACCTCATTTAGCCCTCACCATCATCGATTAACGAGAAGGATGGCTGTGAATGTCATTAGGGTGAGTTAATGTACTCGATTTTCTCTTGTTAGATGTCTGTGGATATAAATGCGTTTTACAAATTGATTCTGAAATGCATAGTCATACTTTTCCTTAAGGAAAAATGTTAGTGTCTTTTTTTTTATAAACATCTTTAGCAAGATGGGGATGGAGAGAGAACGGAAGAGAGAAAGAAAGGGGAGAGCGAGCAGAGAGAGGGAAAGAGAGGCAGAGAGATATGAAGAGGGAACAGAAATGTAGAGAGATTTTAAAAGTATGAAGTATGAGAAGAAAAATTAAACTTAAATAATCAAGGTGTGAATTCATTACGCAAAGAAAGAACAGATAGAATTAAGGATGATGGAAAACATATAGGAATTTGATTCTTAAAATGCACGAATTAAGGCCTTAGGAGTGGACAAGTGGGTGATATTACATAAAGTAAAATTGCCTGTGATAGTCATAGCTGGTCCATATGCCGTCAGTTTCTGCGATGTTTTATACAAAAACAGTCATTTTTACTTGGTTTGTTAAATGTCATAACGTCAGACCCATGAAACTTAAAAGTCAACTTAAATTTGATTGGAAAATTGTATCTCAGATCATGAACAAATAATTGTTTGTTACGGAAATTGATTGATCTTATTATTGACTTTATAGACAGTATTAGGTGAATTTGACACTCTTAAAGAGGGAAAATACATGTACAACTAAGTGTATCTAATATGCTACAAGGTCTGCGTGTCACATGCACTGGATTGCTTTCGTGTTAATATCATCATCCAAGTTTTTAAATGCTTTTTGGATATTTTCAATTTTTGTCTGATTCTTTTATTATTAATCGGAAGCAACGAGAATTGGGCAAACGAAAATCGTCAAAAACAAACCTATTGGATCTTTATTTTTTTGTTATTACACTAAAGAATGTTCTCAAAAAAGTTGAAAGCGAGCTGTAAATGTAAGCAGATTAAAAAAAAAACGCGTTAGTGCACGTTTAGTCACAAAATAATGCTGGGCTAAAATGTTTAGATGTGTACTCCTTTTCGTCCTCTATTTTTTCTTCTTTTTTTTCAGTTTGGTCTGATGTTGTTTTTATCTGACAAAAAGACTTTAAAATTATATCCTAATGGCTGTATCAATCGGTTTGATCATCCCTGCTAGCAAATATAAACAAATATTGGGAAATGACTGTTTGATTTACTTAATCTCCATCATGAAGTTGTCAGTTCTGGTTCTGGTTCTGGATAAATACTCCAACAAAGCGGGATCCCGCATCGCGTCAGTTGACCAATAGCATTCATAAATATTTTGATATATGTTTCTATGGTAAAGTAGGTTTTTTTAAGTACCATCAAAATTACTTAATGGTGAGATGAAGGAAAAGGAGATAAGGAAAAAGAAAGTTGTAAACGTTGCCCGAATTTATTTCAAATTTTGGATAGATAATCTAGCTTTGGGAACGCTTGTATTTTTATATATGTAATATATATATGATACTGACTGGTACGTAATATATTATCGAATATAAAATAAAAAGGATTTTTGTTTTATCTATCTGAAAAGCTATTCGTGAAATTTATCTTGGATGATAAGGTGAATGGTATACTTATGCAAATGAAAATACAATCAAGGAGAAGTGTGCGAAGACAATTTCAAAGCATTCATCTAAAAATAAAATTGAAGCACAGGTATCAAGCGATAGTAAATTAATAAAGAAATCTGAACTATAAACGATCAAATAATCAAATGTTAGGATCATAGTAATGTAATTAGCAAGTAAAAGAAATAGAGAGACAGAGAGAGAGACAGAGAGACAGACAAACAGAGAGACAGGCACAGGGCAAGGGAGACATGGTTCGAAAAAGCGTAGGCATATACGCCAACTATTTCGCCGAGTAGGGGGGGGGGGGGAGGAGGGTGATTCTTTTATATATCACTTTATATAACTATTTGTCAATCCTTTCAAAGTAATGTGCTAGTGATAAGAAATTGTTACCCTTATCAAACTGTTAAATCAATTTCATAATACAAAAATACCTTGGGTAGGATATTATGAAATTGCAATTAGACACTTCGTTGGCCAAATAGTGAAGGCAACATTATTGCAGGATGCATGCTGTGCCCAAGCGAGAAGATATAGACAGAGAGTGAATGAGAAAGAGATATGGTGGGAGAGAGAGAGAGAGAAAGGGGGTGGGGGAAGAGAGAGAGAGAGAGGGTGGGGGAGGAGAGAGAGAGAATCACGAAGTTTAACGGCCATTTAGGCCTTACATAATGAATATCTACAAGCCATCTTACGAAAGAAAATCTCGAGTAGCAAGAAGTAATATTGATTGCCTATACGGTCGCTCGATTAAAACTAGAAATTGCCTGCACGTTTCTTGAAAGATGAATGGAGGTATTGTAATCTAAAAGAGAAAGGGGACAAGGATATCAAATTTTAATTTCCGATAACTACCTAGTAATAACTCTATGGGGAAATCTAACTCTATGCCATGAACTCATCTATAATGGTAATGTTCACTTGGGAAGGTGCCCTAACCTGTCAAATTATTTGGCATATACTGCATTAAAAAAAAAAGGGGGGGGGTTGCGTGTGATTAAATTCTAGTCAAGCGGTAAAATGTTAAGATACTCATCTAATCAAGAACATATTATAAATATATGGTATGTGACAGCGGGTATGAAAAACGCGCCCATATGCCATAGCTGTTTATTCTTTTTTAAATAGTTACCTCAGTCTGTGAATTTGGAACTTATTGCTTCAAATAACTTGCATTGCTTCAAATAACTTTCATTTGCTTATTAAATTGCATTGCTTCAAGTGACTTTTTCTTCCCACCGACACCACGTGACCACTTATGATTGAGTGTCACGAGTGTTTCCAAAATGTCACACTCGAACTTTCTTGAATCCATTAAAGATATGTTTGAGTTCTATTAATGATAGAAAATAAATTCTCACAGAATCCAACAAAACTTACACATGTGCCAAACGGTTTTGGTCGAAATGTGTAGGGGCTGAGTAATTATCATAGAAAGATAAAGAAATCAAGGTAAATAGGCACGACACCATGTGCGTATCACAGGCCAATATGTGCAAATGAGAATTGTTGTTTTTATTGAAGATGATTTCCATCAACTATTGTGATGTTGTTGTATTTTTTGGTTCGGTTCGATCAATCTACTGCAGGATAAACAATCCAGATTAAATTATAGCTTTGTTCTCTCAACATACGATGCACAAACCAAAGCTCAAGATTAGCTTTAAAGTTTCAAGCTAGTTTTTTTTAATTTAGAATTCGGTGTAGTATTTTGTTTAGGGTGGAATTAGGACTTCGGCTAGAGCAGGAAAGTGACTGCGGAACCTTTGTCGCCATAGCATGTGTCGTATGCCTTGTTGTAGTGACACACTTCAATTTGTTTTCCCATGCCACCCATATTTCAACTAAATAGTTCTTCATTGAATCATGAAACATTTGACAACATTCATTTCTTACCGTCAATAAAGTCTAGTTTATGAACAAAATTGTATGTGCCTTGCATTTCCTAGGTTTAAGTTACTATATATACTATATCAATATTGAAAAGTGTAATGTTATAAGACTTGGAAATTGTACAATGCCTATGTGCCAAAACATTCCTTTTAAATGGCCCACAGATTACTTGTTATACTTAGGCATAAATATTCCATTGAATAATAATTATAATCTCTACAACCTAAATTTTGTTCCAAAACTGGATGAATATTTGGAATCTTTATGACAGATCCCTTACACTATATGGAAAGATTGTAGTAATCAAAACATTGGTCATTCCTAAACTGAACTATCTGTTATGTATTGTCTCAAACCCACCAGTTACATTTTTTAACGAAATTCAACAGTTGTTGTTTGAATTTGTATGGAGTAAAAAAAGATGGATAAAATTAAACGTTCTTTGTTATACAATGACTACAATGATGGTGGTCTAAACATGCCACATTTGTTATGTTTTAATCGAGCAATGAAAATGACATGGATTAAACGATTCTTAGATGAAGAAAATAACGGGAAATGGAAGTGTTTTTTTCAAACAGTCCCTTCGTTACATTGGCGAGGAAAACTATATTTTATGAAGCTTGTGCCAGGGTCATCTTACCTTTAATCCTAATATTGAGTATTTTTTTAATGATGTTTTAATTTCATGGTCATATTACAAATACTACAACCCTGTTTAGTTTAAGGAAATACTATCCAAACCTCTGTGGTTCAATTCTCACATTTTAGTTGATGGAAAACCAATATATTAGAAAAAATGGTTTGACTCATTCTTAATTAACATTTCTGATATTTTTACACGAGACAAACACTTTAAAACTTTTGAAGTTATTATTCAGAAATATGGTTATGTACCTATGATGGTTAATAATTCGCTTAAATCTGCTATCCCAAATGAATGGAAAAGAGAAATCATGAATAAGGAGCCAATCTATAGAAAAAAGGGAATTAAATGAACCACAATGATGATCAATTACACAATTTCCATCAACACAAATATATCATCAATTCCATGTGCTGATTTAGATAAATAACTTATGCACGCAAGTTGTTGTAATTTCCAAATAAGCAATTGGTTATATTATGGCAATATAATCTCTCGAAAACAAGATATTTCCTTTGCTTTCAAATTTATTTAAGGTTGTTCTATACAAAGGAAATCAGGGACCCATCTTTTTTCAATGAAAAATGACAAAAATCAGTGACAAATCTGCTGATAATCAATCAGAATCCAGGTTTTCACCCGCGCCGAGGGGTCAGGATCAAACGTTTCCGAGATAGAAGCAGCTATGCCTCGAATATTAAAGCAGTCCATATATCTTTTACATACCGAGTTCACAAAATAGTCTACAAAGAATACTTGCCTTATTATCCTTAATCTGAGACACTTGTTTGTTAGTGTTCAATCTTCGCTGGAAAGTTGCCTGAATTTGACGATCATTCGGGAATCGCACACACACTGTATGGTATCCGCGCTCGTACAAACAAATATTTGTACACGTTAACCAATGGGGATCTCAGCAAAAATGCCCGTTACCCAGGCAACGGGCAATAGTTCGTTTCTGTGCGGGCATAGCTAAAATCACAACTCCAATTTCGACCAATCAGATGCCTAGATTTATTCAACTTACTAAAGAGAGCTATATAATTCAATATATAAAATAAGGAACTCGTTAGAGAGCATCCTATTGGCGTGGAAGCTGTCATGTGACTCTTTTCATTTTGTAATATGTGCCTGAGCGTGCAATAAACAACCTTTTTGTGTACGGTAAAACGCGAACAAAAATGCATTCCTCTGCGCGATACTCTTCCCTGCGCGTAACCATTGTTTGCATTGTCCATCTGACGCGAGGGCAACCTGAATGTAATCGAGAGTGCCTGAATCCAATGGATTACAATAACCTCAATGTCATGTACCAGATATTGCATGTATTTCGTTCTTCAATATAATACATATTTACCTCCAAATTAAACATTCTCCTCGTGCAATTGTATTTCATCTCGGCATATCGGCCTCTGAGAAATTCTGAATTTGTCGGCTGATAGATTATGTTTTGTTATATCAAGCATGCAATATCTGTTTAATGTTGCGGTGTTTGAGAAATGTCGATAATTTCAATGAGAAGGAGACATTCATGTCTTTTAACCATAGTCTGATTTCATTGAATTCATGATGATAGCGTTCTTCATAATTATGACAATGGAAAAGATCGACGAGCAATAGAATTATATTTTTTTAAAGCCTGTAACAGCTAAATTAGTTATCGAAGGGCAAAGATTGTTGTGTTCGATGTCTTCCATTATGACAAGGTTACGCAGCGTTTGGAAAATTCTCAAGGCTCAGAATATAACAAATTGCTCGATTGTCTTCTATACTCTTTGGAAACACAAAAGCCTTTTCCGTTTTCTCATCAATAACTAAATAGATATCAGGAGAACATGTAATTATTATAAGGTGTGCCACACTGCCATGGCAGCTTCAATAAGTGGGTCCTCTCTGTACTCTGTTGCCATGGTTCATATTTAAGGCATAATTAATGATATTGAAGTGATTGTGGATAATGCAGATTGTAGAAATACTGACTGACAATGACGAGCTTCTCATATAACAAAAGAAAACTTGTTTTTTTAATAAAAGATACCGTAAAGCAAACTTCTTCAAGTATGTCAGGGGAGTGGAAGAGAATTAAGGGGAAGGAGACAGGGAGAGAGACAGGGAAAGAGACGGGGGCAGAGACGGGATAGAGACGGGGTAGAGAATGGCAGTTGTACGCCGGCAGGTGAAGAGGGAGTTCTTGAAAAACGGAGAAGGCACGCCCACGCAAACATGGCATCGAATGTAAAATAATCAAAGTTCGTTTCTGGACAACAGGCTGAGGCGTTCAATGGGCTGACTTTTCATTTTAAACTAGTCTTCCACATCAGTCATTTATAGTAGAATATAAGTCGTTTAAATTCAAATAATCAAAATAATAACAGATTAAAAATAAAATTAAACTAGGTTTTTACGTAGTCTTGCAGATCAGACGTTTATAAGAATTAAATCAATAATAACAAGAAACACAATCAAATAGGCCTAATTTACTTTGATATTCAAAATGTCAAATAAAGGTGTTTACCTAGTCTTACATATCAGTCATTTATTTATTACAATAACAAAAAATGATATCAATTTCTTTCTATGTATAGAATTCAGAAAGCCGCCCGCTTATCCCGAAAGGATGCATTAAGGCAGTAGGCCTACTCCGTTATTTATATATGTATTTGTTAATTCATTTGTAAAGACTGTTATGCATGACTAGTTCACATCAACAAAATTAATTCTATACATAGAAACGCAACGGTACCCACCCTTTCGGCATAAGCCGAGGGAATCACCATGACCCTGGGTGATACTAATATAAGGAATCTTTGTATTAAGATCATATGAGACATCTCTTGAACGTTATAAAATCCCAAATCGCACAACTTCTTTCAAAGAGAGATTATTCTTTAAATGAGAGTGCATGCAGGTTATTCATAATTCAGCAATAACTTATATTAGGTTAATTGAGTTAGGCCAGAAATATTTGTTGTCAATATTTCTAAAGCTAATCAAACTAATTGCAGTTTTTTTCTGCCGCCTTTTTATTATAATATTTAATTTGTTTAATGGAACATGTGGAGTCAATGACTGAGACACACAATTAATCAGTATCAGGTATTGGGGCACTCTTTCTATAACACCACTCAAGTTATTGTTTTATTTCAGTATTAGCTTGATTTACCATGTGTACCAGGGGCTGCCTCGATAGAAACTTACGGTTTTATTTGCAGTTTCCCCAATCCTTTTCTATTGATTAACTTTATATCATTCCGGTATATTTGTAGAAAATTGTCAATTTTATGTGTATGTCCTCTGTTTATTGTATATTGTTTATAATCTGTATTTTATACTTTCATTACAAAAAAATATGGATTTATACTGAAATAAACTTAAAACTGGAAACCTTAAAATTCAATTCAAAGGAAGTTAAGTCAATGCAATATATTTTGAATTTAGATGTTTAGTTCAATTCAATGTATTCATTGTCCAGATCAATAGGGGAAATATTGAAACTCACTTGTTAAAAAAAAAATCTAAGCATGATGAGGCATGAAATATATTTACGAAGACACACAAAACAATAACTAAATAAAAAGAAAAAGTACACGAAATACACGAGCTGAAAGATACAAATTCGGCATGAGATTATACCTTACTTTCTCTTTCTTTCATCCTTCTGTCTCTACTCTTCCTTCTCCCCAATCTCTTTCTCCATCTAGATATCACCTTCATTTTCCTTTCTCTCCTTTTTTCTCTCTTCTACCTTCCGCTTTCATTTTTCTTTAGACATAAACCTGCCTACAATGTTAATGTTTAGAAATGTAATATTCGAAAGTTGTATTAAGTTTCATTATGTATGATTGAAGTACGATATTACTTGATTGATTTAAATAAGTGCAATTTAGAAGAGTTTATTAGAGTTTATTAGAAATCAGTATATGAATAAATAAATCAATATTACGCAATAGAGGTCAATGTTACGTAATCAAATACTACAAGCACCCAATATCTCACATACATCAAAAAGAGGTTCGCTATTTGTAATACTTTCTTATATATATACGTAACATGATAATGATAATAAATGTGAAATATATGGTTCACCAAAGTGTGGATTTACTACTCATTGAATCTCATAATAAATGGATGTTATATCAATTAGTACTAAAATCATCGGAACCGTTACGAAGATTAACTGCACTGATGTAACTCCTTGATTTTGAAGACACTCCAGTGCATGGCACGCATGTTACACCAGTGTTGCTTTTCTAAAGCTTTTCAACGCTACTAGAAGTAATTTAATCTTTTTGATTACGAAAGCGCTATTCAGAGGACATGGTCAAGTACAAAGAATTTGACCATCAATAAGTCCATCATTGTGTGGTCAGAGGCATAACTGCTTATTATATGATTTATAAAGAAAGAAAGTATATTTGTAAAGCGCTTAGAGACATAGCGCTATATGATAACAATTAAATATTATTATTATTATTATTATAAATATGATTATTTTACTTTCAATTTTGTTAAGAGATTGGTAAATGAAGACAACACACTGT
Source organism: Strongylocentrotus droebachiensis (assembly GCA_035222895.1). Classification (NCBI taxonomy): domain Eukaryota; kingdom Metazoa; phylum Echinodermata; class Echinoidea; order Camarodonta; family Strongylocentrotidae; genus Strongylocentrotus; species Strongylocentrotus droebachiensis. The sequence continues at coordinate 68,144 of JAVYIG010001237.1, read as the reverse complement.
TTCACGCTTTTCCTGGATTTTATAGGAAACAGTATGATAATGAATAAGGTAGGCTCAATCTTTAAGCCTAGGTTGTATTTATTTAATATAATTAAGTAAGTAATAATAATTATATTAATCAACTTGATATTTTTCATTTCTTGTCTAAGAAATGGATACCCCCCCTTTCCCAGGTATAAGTAAATCTTAAATTTCAACAAATAACATATTCCAACAAAGCTTGAGGTAAAGTATATAAATGAACTAGTCTACCAAACGACGGGTTTGATTGTATGTTTACGGAATGATCATCGGATATTATAATAGTCAAGCTCGTCGTTCTGAACACTAACATTAAAAAATGTATTGAGCCCTTTTTTAAAATATAAAACGTGTTGTTGTTTGTGTTTTCCTTCTACTGGTGAGTTTGTATGTCCAAATGTTCCATTTTAAGTTATATTTGGTTGGTCCAAGACCGTCTAACTAAAATACCAAACAATGTGTTGGTAGTTGCATTATCTGTCTTCCCGAAAGTAAAGATTGGCTCCTTATTACAGCTGATTTTTAACTCTGTTAAGTTAAAGTAAGATTTCCTTGTATTCATTTAATTCTGAATCACTATCTAGGTTATCTAGATAACCCATTCTGTTGTTGGTAGTGGTCGTGGTAATGGTTTAATGGCGATTTTTCACGAGTGATTGGAGGATATGAGAGGAAAAATGTGAGGGAAGTTGCCCTTTCCTGTCAGTCTACAATCCGACATATGAAAAAACTGATTGGACAATGGTTTCCGAGATTCCTCAAAATTTACTTTGTGTCTCTCTTCGTTTTGGAACAATCGTCTAACATGAATTTTCAAGACTGTCATTTTCTTACTTTTTCGTTTAATTCTTAAGTGTATTGTTTTGCTCGGGGGTAAATATTTACCTGTCGAGAGGCAGCCAGTATCCATTCTTAGACATTAAAGCCCGTATGCACTAGTTTGGCAAGGGGGATTAGACCTCCCTGCAAGGTCACCGACAGGTGGTTATCTCATCAAATGAGCTCTCAATTAACATTAGAAAAAGGGGATCATGGGGACCAACAGGCACCGATTAGCCATTGTTTGCTATGTAGAGGGCGCAAGTAGCTATCGGTAGTGCAGTGGGGCTTAAACGCTGTAGAGCACATACGCTCATTAGCGGGGTTTGCCGTCCATGTCAAGGGATGTTGCCTCACGCAGGACAGTTTTAAGAAGAAAAAATAGACAATGGGCCATTATCGTAAGCTAGTATTGTACTAAGATTATTACGTTGTTGGTTATGACCTTGTCATGTAATGAAAAAATAATTTGCGGTAATGAATGTCATACAGTCCCCTCAATGAAACCACTAATTGCTTGACTTAGGCTCACGAATTGAGATATAATCAAGATAAAGAGAGAGAAAGAGAGAGAGGGAGAGAGAGAGAGGGAGAAGTGGAGAGAGATAAGTGGAGAGAGAGTAGACTGACGGAGAGGAACTAAGCACAAGGTCGATACTGAGAAAAAAAGAGGAAAGTTCACAGAGACGGAGATGGATAGAAAGGTAGAGATAGATAATGATAAATATATAGTGCGTGTGAAAAAAAAGTCTATCCAACCTTCGTAGCTCGTAATTTAAAAAAAAGAAAAAGCCTATGTGACCTTGAATCATATTTCATGATAAAGGTTGACTGACATCCTGTCTAATGATACCCTATTAATCATTGTGCTGCCACGGATGACTGAGCAACACCCTTTTCATAAAAAGTATTGTCAAAATCCTCTTGTACCAAGTTTGAGCTGAAGTAGTGAATGTGGTTCAAAGCCATTGGCCCGAATTCACAAAGCAAGGTTTGGGCTCAGACCAAGGTTTGAGGTCAAACCTCCTTTTGTTTCGCCAAACCTCCTTTTGTTATTTACAAACCTTTGTAAATAACAAAAGAAGGTTTGGCGAAACAAAAGGAGGTTTGACCTCAAACCTTGGTCTGAGCTCAAACCTTGCTTTGTGAATTCGGGCCTATGTGTGTGTTAACTCATTCAAATAAAAAGCGCCCACTTGTTTACGTTGACTATTAGGCAACTGAAAAGAAAAGGTGTTGATATCATCTCAAACTCAAGGAGATGCTTATTACGAGCAAAAGTTATGGTATTCTCTTCGTTAACATGATTCTTGACTTAATTTCTCATTCCTCGTTTAAGGTAATTGTTCTCATTGAGTGATATAAAATGGATACACTTTATTAGGGTAGTCATCCTTTTTTTTAACAAAGCCTTCTCTCAATTTATTTGATACTTATCATCATAATGTTCTTTCTTGCATTTGGGCTTAGTAACCTTTTCATTGCCTGATCGAGAAAAACACCTTAATATGCTCCTTACGCTTTTAAAATGGGGCAATGGACAATAGAGCAGAGAGAACTTATATATCATGAAACAAGAAGTTAGTAGGCTGTTCAAAATATTTAAAGATTATCGTATGGATTAAAACAAGGTTTTGTGAAAGCCTAAATACATCGCATCATTTTGACGTCCAAGGAGACGTCCACGATGACGTCCACAAGGTGATATACTTATTTTACAAATTAATTTCGGGAGCCACAGTCTCTCATTTTCTGATTTCATTGTAAGCAACTACATTTTCCTCTACCTCCACATTCCCTAACATAACCCGCTATTTATATCTGATCTGATATGTATAAAGCGATTTACATAATTATAATCAGATAAACGTTTGATATTGTTGTGTCTCTCAATATCCATCAATTTTAATATGAAATTTATTTTGTTCTTCCTCACTATAGATCATCGCCTGGTTGTTCTTCCTGGCTACTTTGACTAGAGCCGAGGACTGTAAGTACATGTCATCGTAATTTTAAGGCGTCGTTAAGATATGAGGCGGTATACCATTAATTAATGGCGGCGTATACGTGTAAAAGCCCACATAATATTATGCAATCTTCCTGCGATTCGATTTTTTAAACAAATGGCACTTAAACTAGATACGGAAATCTATACAGACATCATTTTTCTGATTTAGGTTCTGAATAATAATGAGAATAATAATAACCGGAATTATAATGCGTCATATTACGCCTTCAGTCAGAATAAAAGCTTACTCGGTTTCAGAAGGTAGACGATTGCATTTATACTGGTGTGATGTCACGATTCTCAACCGATTTATTTTTGTATTCTCCAAGGAAGCATGAAACCATTGAAGTTTAAATTTGATTAATCATATGACTATTTATATATTCATCAATCATTGATATTTCAACATTTTTAATTGTTCATATCAAATGCTATAGCAAATTCTTTCCAATCGGATGTAATCAGATCTGTTAGTGTGTAGTGGGCTTAATGCTCTACATATTTGAATACTCGTACGACCTTTGTGGGACGTAGTTGCCAGTCGTTTACACGTTGCAAAAAAAAAATGAAACCGCAGCGAATTACTCATATGCGAACGAGTTTAAAGTTAATTTCTTTTAAAATAGTATATGTAGTCTTTTATTTGCCATACTAGAAATTTTGCTCGTTTGCTGGAATGCCTCGAGTTCTGATCGGCAGGATATAATGCAAGAAAATTAATCCAATATATTTTGAAGGCACCATGTACTTGTCTAATTCTTGTTTTCATAGAAAGTTAAGCTAGTGTTATCACATGTATACCACGGTAAACTCACCCCGTTAAAAATGAAAACAATTCAATGCTTAATGTATGAAGATTGTGTTCATTAATGGCATTTTCGGGGTGTTTATATGGCTCAAAATGGATGATGCTTCTAACGAGCCGAATTTATCGCGGGTTTCTGTTTTTTCTTCTTCTCAACTTCAGAGGGGAGGGGGGGGGGGTTGGTAACCAGTTTAGCTAAGTATCTACCAACTGCCCCACCCCAACCGAAAATTGATTTAAAAAAATTAAAAAACTGTAATGATAGACAAGTAATCAGTTCAGCTTTTTTTTTGTATCTGCAACAATCTTTCGTTAACAAGATTGTCAACTACTTTCGAAATATCAACCTAGGGCAATTTTAATAGCATTGTGCGTCACCTGTTGAAATGTGCGAACATAAAGTATTACGTAATCCAAACATTGTCTTCTATTGGACAAACAATAGGAACTTGAAATAGCTCTTGAGTTGATATTTCGGAAAAGGTTTGCGGTCGTGTTAGTTAAATTCGTGTCTTTTCGTCGTACAATCATCTATAATGAGATATTGGTCCTTTTGATATACAGGCCTTCATGCATGGCTGGCTTGACTCCATTCTATTGAGTGAAACACTAATAATTCGCTTTACAATTAAATTGGAGCTCTCTCATCTAGTATTCTGCGTCTAGATCAAAGAGGAAAGATTAAAAATGCAATTACCATGATTGGATTCTGATCAGCATACAAAGAACTGTCAACAATAATCACACTTTTAACCGATGGTATATCAGGTCAAGCTACTATCGAGTTGTATAATCGACCACATTTACTCGCAAAACAAACACCAGTAGAACAGGACATAGTATCTCGCCATGAGTTGAGGTTTCTTTGCTTCATAGAAAATGAAAAATGGTTCAGTGCACTGCTTCTTTCATATTAAAGATTGAGGTAAATTATCACCTCTCAACAAAATTATGAAATTAAGGATTTTTGTATTCAAAATGATATTGATAAGATATGAAACCTGGAATAGGCCTATACAATTGTATTTTGATCATGACAATAATCCTTCACAGATAGTCGATATAGCTATGGTGGAATAAGATGGTGAACTTTTTGCGAATGTATCTCTCATCGTGCTCATTGGAATCAATTACAGAATTAAAGCTAATCTTAAAGTAGTTAATTCCATTCAACTGAATTGTATTGTATTAGTAATATTTGATTTGTTGCTTTTAAGCTATTTAGTCAGGGCTGTTAGGGATATTTTGGTTCAGATTCTTCTAAAAGCACCAAATTTGGCCCAGAGGTAGCTTATACCATACTATTACGATTTCTGCCGGGCGCCAAGAAGGGCGCCCTCTGTGACCGCCATATTGGGCAAATCCAAAATGGCCACCATCTGAGTTAAAGGTCAAGCGTTGATCCAAAAAGAAAAGGGCTAATAATAAATGTATATATTTATGGGGTTTTCGGGATCAGAGAATCTGATTATGATGTTATTTCATCGATTTGAGGTCTCCTTGGGGCTTTCATACTGGTCATATTGGTCAAATCCAAAATGGCCGCCATCTGAGTAACAGGTCAAGTGTAGTTATGGAAGGAAATGGGCTAGTATGTTAAAAGTTTATCTATTTATGGGGTTTTCGGGGTCAGAGAATCTGATTATGATGTTCTTTCATCGATTTGGGTCTCCTTGCTGCTGCTATACTGGTCATATTGGCCAAATCCAAAATGGCCGCCATCTGATAGTTAAAGGTCAAGTGTAGTTATGGAAGGAAATGGGCTAGTATGTTAAAAGTTTATCTATTTATGGGGTTTTCGGGGTCAGAGAATCTGATTATGATGTTCTTTCATCGATTTGGGTCTCCTTGCTGCTGCTATACTGGTCATATTGGCCAAATCCAAAATGGCCGCCATCTGATAGTTAAAGGTCAAGTGTAGTTATGGAAGGAAATGGGCTAGTATGTTAAAATTTTATCTATTTATGGGGTTTTCGCGGTCAGAGAATCTGATTATGATGCTCTTTCATCGATTTGAGGTCTCCTTGGGGCTGCCATACTGGTCATATTGGACAAATACAAAATGGCCGCCATCTTATAGTTACAAGTCAAGTGTAGTTATTGAAGGAAATGGGCTAGTATGTTAAAAGTTTATCTATTTATGGGGTTTTCGGGGTCAGAGAATCTGATTATGATGTTCTTTCATCGATTTGGGTCTCCTTGCTGCTGCTATACTGGTCATATTGGTCAAATCCAAAATGGCCGCCATCTGATAGTTAAAGGTCAAGTGTAGTTCCAAAAGGAAAAGGGCTAGAATGATAACAGTTTATATATATGGGGTTTTCGGGGTCAGAGAATCTGATAATGATGTTCGTTCATCGATTTGAGGTCTCCTCGGGGCTGCAATACTGGTCATATTGGTCAAATACAAAATGGCCGCCATCTTATAGTTACAACGGTCAAGTGTAGTTATGGAAGGAAATGGGCTAGTATGTTAAAAGTTTATCTATTTATGGGGTTTTCGGGGTCAGAGAATCTGATTATGATGTTCTTTCATCGATTTGGGTCTCCTTGCTGCTGCTATACTGGTCATATTGGCCAAATCCAAAATGGCCGCCATCTGATAGTTAAAGGTCAAGTGTAGTTATGGAAGGAAATGGGCTAGTATGTTAAAATTTTATCTATTTATGGGGTTTTCGCGGTCAGAGAATCTGATTATGATGCTCTTTCATCGATTTGAGGTCTCCTTGGGGCTGCCATACTGGTCATATTAGTCAAATACAAAATGGCCGCCATCTTATAGTTACAAGTCAAGTGTAGTTATGGAAGGAAATGGGCTAGTATGTTAAAAGTTTATCTATTTATGGGGTTTTCGGGGTCAGAGAATCTGATTATGATGTTCTTTCATCGATTTGGGTCTCCTTGCTGCTGCTATACTGGTCATATTGGTCAAATACAAAATGGCCGCCGTCTGATAGTGATAGGTCAATAGTAGTTCCAAAAGGAAAAGGGCTAGAATGATAACATCTTATGTATTTGTGGGGTTTTCGGGGTCAGAGAATGTCATTATGATGTTCGTTCATCGATTTGAGGTCTCCTCGGGGCTGCAATACTGGTCATATTGGTCAAATACAAAATGGCCGCCATCTTATAGTTACAACGGTCAAGTGTAGTTATGGAAGGAAATGGGCTAGTATGTTAAAAGTTTATCTATTTATGGGGTTTTCGGGGTCAGAGAATCTGATTATGATGTTCTTTCATCGATTTGGGTCTCCTTGCTGCTGCTATACTGGTCATATTGGCCAAATCCAAAATGGCCGCCATCTGATAGTTAAAGGTCAAGTGTAGTTATGGAAGGAAATGGGCTAGTATGTTAAAAGTTTATCTATTTATGGGGTTTTCGGGGTCAGAGAATCTGATTATGATGTTCTTTCATCGATTTGGGTCTCCTTGCTGCTGCTATACTGGTCATATTGGCCAAATCCAAAATGGCCGCCATCTGATAGTTAAAGGTCAAGTGTAGTTATGGAAGGAAATGGGCTAGTATGTTAAAATTTTATCTATTTATGGGGTTTTCGCGGTCAGAGAATCTGATTATGATGCTCTTTCATCGATTTGAGGTCTCCTTGGGGCTGCCATACTGGTCATATTAGTCAAATACAAAATGGCCGCCATCTTATAGTTACAAGTCAAGTGTAGTTATGGAAGGAAATGGGCTAGTATGTTAAAAGTTTATCTATTTATGGGGTTTTCGGGGTCAGAGAATCTGATTATGATGTTCTTTCATCGATTTGGGTCTCCTTGCTGCTGCTATACTGGTCATATTGGTCAAATACAAAATGGCCGCCGTCTGATAGTGATAGGTCAATAGTAGTTCCAAAAGGAAAAGGGCTAGAATGATAACATCTTATGTATTTGTGGGGTTTTCGGGGTCAGAGAATGTCATTATGATGTTCTTTTATCAATTGTATGTCACCAATCCTGTCCTACATTACAGGCTACAATAATGAAGTCCATTTCCCGGTTGAAGAAGATGAGGGAAGATGCGCCAAATTCACACTTGAGTGGGTTAATGAATACAACGTATTTTGAGAGTCGTAAGAACAGTAGCTATTTGGAGGTGTTGAATATGTTTTAATATGTCCTGTCTTACTCGCGACGAGGAGGTTGTCGATGTAGACCACGGGTTACCTCGATCATCAAAAAACCGTTGAAAAGTATATGTGCGCTATTTCATAGCCCAAAAGGCATGCGCACAAATTCAAGTAACCCAAAGGGTGTGGTGATGGCTGTTATGTGTACGTCTACTGGATCGACTGGAATTTGGTGGTACGCTCTGATGACATCGAGGTTGGAGAAAACTCTATCGCCTGCTAGAGCTGAGGTGAAATCTTGAAGATGGGGAATAGGACATTTATCGGGCACTGTATTCCTATTTAGTCCATGGTAGTCATCGCTTGGTCTCCAGTCTCCGGGTTTTTTCTTTGGCACCAAGTTGGGATGCCGAACTGCTGCCAAAAGATTGGACGATGCCTAATTCTAGCATTTTTGCCCCCTTGTAGACTGGGCGTGTGAGGTCTGGACATTGGTCAAGAAGAGATTTGGAAGCAGCTTGACTGTCTGCCTTGACAAACATGGGGCTGATATAAGGAGAAGAAGAAAGGATGCCTCTTACAGATAGATTAGTAGTAGAATCGATGAGCTTGAGATTGCGCACATCTACATGTACCAGATAACCAAAGTGAGGGAGAAAGTCTGCCCCGAAGATAGGATTGGATATGTCGGCAATGATGAAAATCCACCTGGAAGCTCGACGTAGGCCGACGTCGAGAGTCGGGCTTAGGTCTCCGTAAGTAGTGATACTTGAGCGATTAACTGCTTGCAGGGGAAATTTCGAAGAAGGGTGCATATGTTTCTCGGATTTGGATGGAGCATGGACCTAGTAGGTCCATGGATGGAGGAAGAACGCTAACCTCAGTTCAATGGTCTACGATAAATCTAATCCCTGTTTCCTATCCGTAATGTAGAAAAGGCAATTTTTGGGGGCTGGTGCCATGCAGTCTAACTTGTAGCTTTTAGTCGCTGGCTGGGTCGTATCCCTGGTTTGAAGAGGTTGATTTGAAAGTGCAGGGAGGAGTACATTTCTTGGCTCGCTAACAAAACGAAAGTGATAATAGCAATCCCCTTGTGAGCTGGGGCTTCGCGCTTGACGGTCTTGCTTCTCGGATGGGATATTTGCGCTTTCATTTGCTGCATTTCCAGAAAAGGAGTAGGGTGTGAAGAAGAAGAAGGAGAAGACGAGAAAGAAGACCGATAGGATGAAAGTTAGATGGGGAATTTGTCACAACGATTTTTTTTTGGGGGGGGGCTAAATCAGCGAGGTTCTTGGTCTTCATCGAGGCCCCAGTTGATGCTAAAATGAGCTGAACATAAATTTGTGAGCAGCCTAAATAGCTGTTTCAGAATGTTCTCCTCCAACTTGTTCACCCCAGCACTTGTTTAACTTGCGAAGTAACTGGGAGGGTTTGTAATCTATCAAAGTCCTCATAAATCGGCACCCGATGAAGGCGTTTTTGCTCAGAGGTGGAGTTTCTCTGTATCGATTCGGCTTTCAGTTTAACGTAGGGCTGTTCTTGAGGAAGAGATATCAGTAAGTTCCTAATTTCTTGGGCATATTCTGGCTGCAAGAAGCAACGACGTAGACAAACTTTGTTGTCTGTTGGGTGATGCCTCGGGTTATGAATTGTGCCTGGACTTGGGCAAGCCAAATAGTAGGATCATTGTGCCAGAAAGGAGGAAGTTTGATTTGAACATTGGAGACAGATGAAGGGCAAGCAGAAGTTTCAGAAGTTGAAGAATGTGTGTGATCGTCATTAGGCATGATGACAGTTCAAAGATAAGACTTGAGTAGAAATATGAAGAAAAGGGAGACAAAAATTGAAATAGTTTTGATAAAGGATGTCTGCGACTCAGAAGGTTGGTCGAGTTTAGATCACGTCGGGGTCACCAGTGAAACGATGCTCTGCAAAATAATGCGAGGGCGGATGTAGCAACAACATTGACAGCAATGACTAGTGGAACATAAGGATGAAAAGTATGGGCGCAGGCCAATATTTATACCGACTCAAATGTAAATTTGGCGCATCGTCCCTCATCTTCTTCAACCAGGAAATGGACTTCATTGAAGCCTATCATGTAGGACAGGATTGGTAACATCAAATCGATAACAAAATATTATAATCAGATTCTCTGACCCCGAAAACCCCATATATATATAAACTGTTATCATTCTAGCCCTTTTCCTTTTGGAACTACTATTGACCTTTAACTATCAGACGGCGGCCATTTTGGATTTGACCAATAAGACCAGTATGGAAGCAGCAAGGAGACCTCATATCGATGAAAGAACATCATAATCAGATTCTCTGACCCCGAAAACCCCATAAACAGATAAACTTTTAACATACTAGCCCATTTCCTTCCATAACTACACTTGACTTGTAACAAAGAGATGGCGGCCATTTTGTATTTGACTAATATGACCAGTATGGCAGCCCCAAGGAGACCTCAAGATGATGAAAGAACATCATAATCAGATTCTCTGACCCCGAAAACCCCATAAATAGATAAACCTTTACTAGCCCATTTCCTTCCATAACTACACTTGACCTGTAACTCAGATGGCGGCCATTTTGGATTTGACCAATATGACCAGTATGAAAGCCCAAAGGAGACCTCAAATTGATAAAAGAACATTATATTCAGATTCTCTGACCGCGAAAATCCCAGAAATATATAAATTGTTATGATACTAGCCCTTTTCCTTTTGAAACTACACTTGACCTTTAACTCAGATGGCGGCCATTTTGGATTTGCCCAATATGGTAGTCACAGAGGGCGCCCTTCTTGGCGCCCGGCAGAAATCTTAATAGTATGGTATAAGCTACCTCTGGGCCAAATTTGGTGCTTTTAGAAGAATCTGCACCAAACGACCCCTATAGCCCTAACAGCCCTGACTAATAATTATACTGACAGTACCATCTGTGCGCTTAGAAACACCTGTATTAAAGGCCCACTGCACTACTTGTAGCTACTTGCGCCCTCTATATAACAAACCATACCTAATCGGTGACCATTGGTCCCCCATGATCCTCTTTTTCTTATGTTAACTGAGAGCTGAGTTGATGAGATAACCACCTGTCCAGTGACCTTGCAGGGCAGTCTAATCCCTCTTGTAAACTATGGCAGATACGCTTTAAGCGCTCTATAAAATAATGTAATTATGTTCATTAGTATCATTATCATTATTAATCTTGAGCTCTGGTATGGGAATCGTATTTTTGAGAGAAAAAATCGCTATGATTTATTCTGGATTATGTACCCAGCTGTAGATTGGTCGTTTGAACAAGTGAAATAAAAACAAACTCACAAATCCTTACTGATAACATCTTCAATAAAAGCCACAACTCCCATTTGCATATTTCTGTACTCATTACTCAGTCTCTATACATGTATAACTAAAATTGTTTGGCACATGTCATTTATTTGTAATCTTGAACATTTAGTGTAATTTTTGTTCGATTCTATGAGAATTTATTTTCAATTTTTACACGAACTCAACTTTATCTTTAAAAGTATGTCCCATTTCCAGGGCGAAAAAATGAAAAGGTCAAATTCCAACGGCATTTGAAAGACAATACTTATTTAGAACTTCCCTCAAAACGAAATGGTTTGAAATGGCTTTTTGTGGAAAAATAACCAACTTTAATCGACATAAGTGATTACAATCACCTAAGCGATAGTCTGATTTCCAGACCCTTGTACCGAATGGTCGTTATTTTTGCTTTACAAAGATTCAATCAGTTTAATTTTGGCCATTATAAGTGTTGGGTCACTGATGTAGACAAATGCTTTATGTGTACCTGTTACAGCTCATGTTATGTATGTTATTACCTGAGAAAAAATATGTCAGTCAGTCACTCAATAGTGTCTGACAGGGAAGTCTAGAAAATAAACAGGTTTCCGTGGATAATTTGAATACTAGGGCACTGCTAACGTTTACTTTTCACAAATAGGACATGTCATGACATAATATATTCATAATTCCTGCAAAATTCTACAAAATTTGATGTAGGCTGCAAAAGGGACATTAATTGGGAAAAGGATGCCAGAAATGCTACGTGATCTGTGACCTGATTTGTCTTCTGATTATTATGCACATCAACCTTGAACATTTTTAACGAAGTGGTAGTCTGTGGATATCTCGTATTTAATCAACTTCGTGCCTTCAAGAGAATGTTGAGTCCAAGGAAAGGTTGAAAATAGTCTGTTAGCTTTTTCATTATTCAATGTTCGTGCGTGGAGGAATATTATTAGCAAATTGCACCTCCCTCCCTCCCCCCCCCCCCCCACCCCTCCCCCCTCCTTTGAAAGGCAAGAAAAAGCTGACGTGTTTGGACCAATTTACGTGCAAAACATTTGTATAGTCCCATTTTAACAAGCTTTCTAGCGTTTGACTAACCAGGTCATGAACTATGTTTGGCTCATTAACTAATTCAGAATGCAGAAATATCATATAGCATTACACCTGCTATTACATAACAAATTTTGGGGGGATTTTATTAGTGATTTATAATGCTTTTGCGTGAATACCAAATGATCTATTTGCAGATACTGACAATGCATATCGTTGCGTTGTGTTATGAATTAATATCTGATATACAAACAATTGTATTTGGCCCTCAACTAGAAAGTGAATAAAAAAAATTAAGAAAAGAGGATTACTTTTTTCGAAAATGAATGTACTACAAATTTGCTATATTCTCCTCAACACAAGAATCTGTAAAGTTAAATTTCTTATAAACTGTAACTTTGGAGTCATTTTCGATGACAAGTTTCTCACGTTCATCATTTTTTTGTTTGGTTATATAAAATCTGCTTGTTTACCTCATTTACAATGAGTGCAATACATATGTATGTAAATCAATCTGATTTATCATATTGCTATTCCTGTAGCTATCATTCTTAGCTTGAAATTTACGCAGAAGAATATTGGCAGGAAATGTAATATTCCCAACACATAACAATAATTCACTCAATCATGACTTTACATTTGGATGCGCCCTCATATTTATTTTTTCATTTCATTTCATTTCGTTTATTTCCATTTCCAACAAAATAAATAAAGTACATGGGATTGCATTGTACATAGTAAAACAATGAAACTTAACAATATATTTGTAATTGGTCCACAGTGTACAATAGGCATATAAAACAGGTTGGTCATGGAGGGGTCTGCTGAAAAGCTGGGCTTGTAGATTGCAGCCCCCCATTATTAGACATGAGGCCGATTTTAATTTGTTGTTTGTTGTTTATTGCTGTTCATCGTTGTTTAATGATGTTGATATTGATGTCTGAAGTTAATTGTTTGTAGTTTATTGTTGTTTATCGCTGTTACTTGTTGATTATCGTTGTTTACTGTTGTTTATTATACAGGTGATGTCGAGAGCAAGAACTGTACCTGCGTGATGCCCAAGCTGTATGATTGTCCCGAGGTTGATCTGAGTCTGAACCCGGTACCAGACGGCTGTCCACTGCTCAATGAGAAACTGGCCGGAACAGACTTCTCTGATCTAACTTGTGGCGGTGAGAATGATACATTCGAACCAATAGCTAATTCGGTGAGTAAATTCACATTCTCATTAATCACACGTATGGTATATGTACGGTGGAAAGACGTCATGATACGTTTGATTTTTGAGCTGTAACACAAAAACATAGTTTGCTAAAATGCATTATAAACCGGAATAAGCGAGTTCGTAATTAGGATTTGCGCATGGGGGGATCGTGCTCATGAAAGTTATGTAATCAGTATTCATTTATGCACCAACAGTACATTTATCTGATACACAGGTGGAAGTATTCTTCTCAAGAGGCAAACAAAAGGTATTCATGAAGCACCTCCATCACTTTGGCAGTGATTATTCAAAAATGCACAGGTGGGAAGTATCCATCGTGTCTAAGATCTGTGGATATTTTGGGGTCATGCGGTCCAGAAGCTATTTACGAACTCGCTTAATATTAGACTCATCATATCAGTCTAAGAAAAACAGATAATTGAGCTATGAAGCGTATTATTCATGTGTGTATATATAAACACACACACACACACCCACACACACCCAATATGAGCAATTGGGTTTATTGTGTAAAATGTATCCAACCAAAATTGCATGTTCCCCATTTATATATACTGCGTACATTTTTACCCAACTTGTCAGAGTACATAAATCATAATTTGCTCTTGAGGAAGACGCGTCGAACATTTGAGTGGTAGCATTAAATAAATATGGTATATAATGCCTTATATACCCGTGTCTTGACTTAATACTTCCGTCTTCATCAAATTAATGCGTGAACTCTAAAGTATATATACATATATACTTTGATGACTAACAATAACATTTTCAAAGTCAAATTATTATTACTTGACAAAGCACTAGGTGAATTTGGTCTTCGTCTTCGGAGCATCATATCTGTATATACATGTATATAGATATGTATGGGGTGTGTGTGTGTTTGTGTGTGCGCGTATTTATTTGTTCCTATGATTGATAGTAGAAGTAGTAGTAGTAGTAGTAGTAGTAGTAGTAGTAGTAGTAGTTGTATCAATAGTAGTAGTAGTAGTAGTAGTTGTAGTAGTAGTAGTAGTAGTTGTATCAATAGTAGTAGTAGTAGTTGTATCAGTAGTAGTAGTAGTAGTAGTAGTTGTATCAGTAGTAGTAGTAGTAGTAGTAGTTGTATCAGTAGTAGTAGTAGTAGTAGTAGTTGTATCAGTAGTAGTAGTAGTAGTAGTAGTAGTAGTAGTAGTAGTAGTAGTAGTTGTATCAATAGTAGTAGTAGTAGTAGTAGTAGTTGTATCAGTAGTAGTAGTAGTAGTAGTAGTAGTAGTAGTAGTAGTAGTAGTAGTAGTAGTAGTTGTATCAATAGTAGTAGTAGTAGTAGTAGTTGTATCAGTAGTAGTAGTAGTAGTAGTAGTAGTAGTAGTAGTAGTAGTAATAGTAGTAGTATAGTAGTTGTAGTAGCAGTAGTAGTAGTAGTATAGTAGTAGTAGTAGTAGTAGTAGTAGTAGTAGTAGTAGTAGAAGTAGTAGTAGTAGTAGCAGTAGTAGTAGTAGTAATAGTAGTAATAGTAGTAGTAGTGGTAGTAGTAGTACGAGTAGGAGTATGTTAATACGAGGAGTAGTAGTAGTAGTACAGTAGTACGAGTAGGAGTGGTGATGTGTTTACATCTACTTTGTATAAAAAAAACATGGCTACGTATTTTTGATACAATCTATACTTATCTAAGGGAGCAATATATTATATTTTGAATGAAATGTGATTCAACTTTAACCCACAAATATCAAAATACTAGAAAAGAACGTGAACAATTAGAGAAACTGAGCTTATATAAACACGTGGACAACTGGAGCAAAAAGAAGCACAATCGAGGTGTGAAAAGGTCTTCTTGCCCCGAATTGTATGATGCTGGTAGCAGTTAGATAGTGAAGGTGTCAATTTTGTTTGCTTATTTGAGACTTAACCTTATGGTCTAACTGCATTTATTTTGTCGTCATTTTGTTGATATTAAAAATGAACGAATTTGAATAAAATGAATACCTGAGCCCCGTCTTACAAAGAGTTGCGATTGAGACAAATCAATCGCAAATCTTCCAATCCATCGCAGGTTTTCAGTTTTCTATCTTTATGTATACTGTATTTATGCGATTGATATCAATCGCAAATAAGTTGCGATTGATACCAACTCTTTGTGAAACGGGGCCCAGGTTTTTAATATGCAGGGGAGTGGGATGGAGAAATGGTCAAACTTGTTACTGAGCCGACTGTTAAAATTGGGAACAAGAAAATTCGTAATCTTATTATCCTTTTTTCATCTGCAAGCTGTAGAGGAGTCGTAGTCAAGTGGTTTCATCATTCAACTGGACATACAAAGGTCATGGGTTCGAGTTTCGGCACGGCAAATATGTCTTGGACCTAGATTTTTTTTTTAAATCCCCATTGCTCCTCTCTACCAAGGTGCTGAATGGGTACCCGGTAGAATGCGAACGTCATTGTGGTTGGATTCACCTGTGCGCGCCCGTAAAAAGGGCGAATTGCTAGAATGCTCCTCATGGAGAGCAGAATGTGCACTGTAATGTGCAGAATATTATTAAATCAATTGACCGGCCAATACTGTAAGCGCATTTTTTCAGTTAATGGTAAACCGCTTTAAAGGAAAACAGGTATTATTGATACTGTCGTTATTGTCATTATTAATATTATTACTACGACAAAGTCATTTTATTTTACAAAAAGTATCTTAAACGTTCTATTAAAAATGTTCTGGTACCGTAGCCTCAGTAAACTAATAGTTGGCACGAAGTTTTAGTCTATCTTCATAATTGTTTCCTACAGATATCGTTTACAGCTGATGGCACATGGCTTGAGTTTGAGAATGAAGCATGCAATGACGAATTTTACTTTATTGTCGATCTTAACGGAGGACAACTGGTAAGAAAATTGAATTATATTTATATCCATATGAACATGAAGATTAAAACCATATTGTTACATATAACATTTGTTATCATAAGATGATGACGTGGATCCTAATCAAATGATTGGTTGAGCGCGTTCACGTGACCAGGCATTGATTTTGTTTAACGCGTAATTGGATAATGACTTATAATTATCAATTTGTAATGACTGGTCATTAGTAAAATCATGTTATTAAACATCATTTTATAAAAACAAATAAAACATAATCTTATAAAACAAATAAAACACATCATTTTGTTCGGGCATTAGTAAAGTTACCCACACTCGGTACCTTCAAAACAGTCCAAACACTCTCGGCTATCGACTCGGGTGTGTTAGACTATTTCAAAGGTACGTTGTGTGGGTAATTCTTACTAATGCACTCACTGATGTGTATTATTTGTATATCATTCGATCGATTTCGTGTAAGATAATCGAGTTAAGAATGCTCATTAACATCAATTCAATACAAAAGCAAAATATATTGTACCTTATATTGTTTTCCTCTTCCTGTATCACTGAGATTTGAGAATGATCTGGTTCGATATCGCATAGAAAGCCACACACAGGACAAGCTAGTTCATACTGCGTCTGCTATCTGTGTGGTTCAGATATGTGATAAGGTGTTTGGTTGAGGGTTGTCTCATAGTTAGATTCTCTTGACGCAGAGGAGTGCAAGTCAGCCCTTTTATGAGTTTGAATGAGTTTGAGTTTAAAGTTAATTATCCAAACATTAAAAAACATCAATATAACAATCAAGTGTGAATGTATAACATTGAAAGCATAAATGGGACCAGAAAATAGCATTTAAAGCCCCACTGTCCTACTTGAAGCTACTTGCTCCCTCTATATAGAAAACTTCCCCAATCGATGCCTGTTGGTCCCCCATGATCCTCTTTTTCTTATGTTAGTTGAGAGCTGAGTTAATGAGATAGCCACGGTCTTTAATGCTAATCGTGTCTGGTACCACTAACACACAAAAGTATCACAGCAATGAATGAGAATGCAATGAATAAATATGAATAACTATTGATACATACTTAAAAATCCATTTTAGGGATAACTTCGTTTTGGAGATGAATCCACCCAGTTGAGAGTGGATTCTACATTAAATTCTGAGAGTGACTTTTAACTGCATGACTAATTGATCCCCAATAATCCTCAATGACTGAATTTCCTTTGCCAGATCATTTAGAGAGAAGCTATTATTATGACATATACTACATTAGGAATTGTTCCCGGAACGTGTGTCCTTTAAAGCCCCACTGCACTAGTTTGGCCAGGAGGGATTAGACCTCCCTGCATGGTCACTGACCGGTGGTTATCTCATCAAATCAGCTCTCAAATAACATAAAAAGGGGGATCATGGGGGACCAATGGTCACCGATTAGGCATTGTTTGCTATATAGAGGGCGCAAGTAGCTATAAGTAGTGCAGTGGGGATTTAATAGAGTGGTGTGTGTTGGTCAATTACAGGTGAAGACCTTGAAGATGGAAGACATGAACCCTGGCGTGACAACTGGTCAGAATGTGTCCTTTGAGGTCGCCTATGGCTACACCGTCCCATGCACTGATCAACCGACTCTCAATACCCTTCTCTGGCAGTACATCACACCTGGGGTACGTACTAAGATTGTTATCCTTTTGATTTGATATTTGATATTTGATATGGTTTATTGATAAAAACGTACATTCAAATAGCAGCCAGAGGCTGAAACAAATTGAATTTACAAAAAAATTGATACATACAAATACATAACATTAAAAATCGATTTGTGAAAATACAATTATGTTTACATTGGTTCTACCTTAATGTGGTGGAAAGATTTGAAGGACTGACAAGACAATAATAGAGAGAAGGGGAGAGAGAGAGAGAGAGAGAGAGAGAGAGAGAGAGCATGGAGAAATGAGAAAGAGAAACTGGAGAGCTAGGAGACTAGACAATCTTAGGGACAGATAAAGAGTAGGTCGGATAAATAGGCTGGAAAGGAGGTGTAGACAAAATAATCGGATAGAGTGTTTACAAATTATAATGAGGCTTAAAAATACAAATATAATACTGTAAATGCAGCATCATTGCTATTATAATACATGTATGGCAATTTATGCTCTAGAATTCAGTATTTCATTTTATAATCGGTTATAATTGGTTCATCGTTGACGCAGCTTCTTGCACATGATGCGTCAAATTCAGGAGAGTGACATCGTTCAAAACTGAGCGCAAAATGCAAATTGGTTCATCGTTGACTCACCTTCTTGCACACGATGCGTCAAATTTGCTGGCGTACGCTTGCGTCATGAGGGCGACATTGTTCAAAACTGAGCGCAAAATGCAAATTTCTAGCCCAAAGAACAGCTTCATAATAATAATTATAACAATATTTATAAAGCGCAACACATCCATCTCTAGAGATGCTCAAGGCGCATGCAAATTTGTTTACATTTATATCAGGAATTCAACATACTTAAGATTAAGGAAATATTAAATGTTAACTTACATAAGCGCATTCAATAACGCGATGAAAATTATGTTTTGTGCGGAATTGTTATTTCACATCTGCATGTAATTGTCTTGATGCTTGATTAACAATTATCATCAAGTATCATCTTATAAGACTAGTATTCAGTTTGGATAAAGTATTGCGGGAAAAATTGGCTTCATGTGACAGTGTCTAAATTTTAGTTTAAATTGATCTAGGCCGTAACTTGCAATCTCATTACCTTTATCGTCATCATCATATTAATTTATAAACCTCAGTCACACCGCCAAACCGACTTCAGACTCACTCCAAATTGACTGACTCTGTCTTGGCCATATACGTAATGTAATATTTTCGTTTGGTCTATGGTCAGTCTGGTTTCGTAATTGTGTCGGTGTGATTTAAGTATTAGTTTGTTGGCATTAATGCGGCCATGTAGGCCTAGCTGAGCATAAAATATTACTCCGTAACAAAATAGCGAAATTCCCAAATAAAGTCATTCTGAACCACCTTTTTGACATTATTTTCACATCTGCTTTTTAAAAACAACTTAAACTTAGGGTTACATTCTTACGCTGTAGCCCCCCCCCCCCCTCTATCATATTTATCTGATTCATATTGATTACGCAATCACTCATGTAATTACATTTCTTACCATCTATGTACATGTACTGTATTAAAACAAAAATAACATCAATACCACATTAAAGCGCCCGAGTATGTATGTTTATTAAACAAAATGATTCATGGTAGATACTAAATAAAACGAATTATATCATACTGTTATTTTTTTATATAATGACAGTGGTATGCCTCCGATGCGGATATCACGAAGGTTTGGAATCGTCTGAACTTCACGAATGCTGCCTTTGGTCACGTTGAAGACAAGTACTTCAAGGCTTCTTACCTCTTTGTCCACTTCAACCATATCCCAGTCGGCAGTCGATTCAGATTGTCCGTGACCGGATGCCATGAGACAGGTAAAAACATCCCTCTTTCAGCTTTACAAGAACAAACATTTGTAGACAAAATACATAAGTATTCATCCTTGTATATGTTACTCCAACTTATTGTATTAATATCTATATGTATTTATGTACTTACATTGTAGTTCGCAAACTGAATACAGACGGCTACCTGTAACCTACAGTACATGATTGTTTATATTTTACCTTTATAGTTTACATGACAGGTTCTTATTCTCACGTTTTACTGTTTGTAATTATGAAAAAAATGTATTTTGTTAACCTTTATCATCAAGTTAATCTTGCTATTGCTATTTTATTGATATGCTGATAATATTTTGTACTCGCATACCCAAATGGGGTGATTGAATTAATAAACTAAACTAAGATATTAAGCATGTGTATGCTTGTCAGTAAGCAACTAGGGGACCGACAGCTTTAAGTCCTCTCCGAGGGACTTGGTAATGACGATTGATGCATTACTAAAGGGCACAAGCACATTGACTTAGTTTCGAACCCAAGACCTCCCGGTTACGAGACCACTGCCCTCCCTCTGAGCCATTGCCACTCATCAATGCCAGGTGTTTTTTACAGGGAATTAAAGGGGTGGGGAGAGAGAAGAGATAGAGAGATGAGGGAGGGTTGAAAGGAAGAGAGAGAGAGAGAGAAAGAGAGAGAAGAATAGTAATACAATAATTTATGTTACCAGGAGAAACCAAAACAGCATACTTGCTATTCTTTCTGGGGCATCGCAATGATTGTTACTCCAGCAATTGCCAGGTACTATTTATTCTCCAAGTTCCACGTACACGACTCCGGATGTACTGCGATCGTGCCTTCTCTTCAGTTGCTCCACATCTCTGGAACTCCCTCCTATTCTTCGCGACACCGACAAGTTAGAAGGCCACCAAACCCATCTTTTCAAGCAAACGTGTAGTCCATGACTATTGGAGGAGCGGGCTGAATATTTGAAACAGATAAATGACGCCATAAAAGTGATGTGGATCATCATCATCATCTTACCAAAGGACGTTAGCGCAGGGTTAGGATTCGAACCATTAAACCTTGGATTGAGCGACAAGTGAAGAAACCGATACCTACACACCCTATGGGGGAGATAAAGGGGAAAGAGGAAGGGGAGAATAGGACGGGAAAAGGGGACGATAGGGCAGAGATCAGAAAGATGGGGAGAGGGGAAGTTGGAGAGAGAGAGAGGGGGGATGAAGTGTACAGAGGAGGATGGGGAAAGGGACAAAAATTAATGAAGGAAAAATAACATGAGCGAGATGGAGAGAGAGAGGGTATAGGAGATAATGGGGTAAAACGAGATTCAGTGAGAGAGTATGGGAGAGAGGGGGGAGGGAATGGGGTAATGCGAGATTCAGTGAGAGTATGGGGGAGAGGGGGGAGGGAATGGGGTAATGCGAGATTCAGTGAGAGTGTGGGAGAGAGAGGGGGAGAATGGGGTAATACGTGATTCAGTGAGAGTATGGGAAAGAGAGGGGAGAGAGAATACGAATATCAGAACAACTATCTCTCAAATAAAATCGAGTGACATGTCTAAAAACAGAGTCTCGCTCCTATGGCTTAAAGTCGTACTCGAAATGAAGGTATCCTTTTCACATAGTCACTATGCATTGATTGTAGTACATTATTTTGTACATTTTGTTTATAGACATGATCACGAGGAGTTCAAGAAACTCAACTTTAAAAATGTGCCAACATACATTGGCATATTTTGTAATCCGAACATGACTTCTATGGTCAATACAATATGGTTTTGAATTTACCTGTAAGTTTATTTATTCAAAACTTTGCGTTCGTGGTCTTCTAATTATTTGTTTGATACTGATATTAAATCATATGATTTTATCTTCTAGGCAAGGACATAGACCCAGCCCTTGAGTACCTCAATAGCCTGGTAACGGTTACTCCTTCTACCATATACCCCTTTTTAACCTCATTTCTATTATTTACCAAACTAGATTGAATGTTTCTACATGTAATTCCAGATAAAGCTCTAGCCAAAACGCCACAAGTCACTGCAGTCGTTTCACTTTCATGTTTCGTTAACAGTGATTTGAGGATATTAGTTAGATTGACATGTGAACGAAGTAAAAAAAAAAAAAAAAAAAGAAGAAGCTTTGATCAGATTTATGGTCGGTAGTTTCACCAAAGTAATGGGTAGTGAAACCTAACCCCAACTGTTGTACGCTACCGTTCTAGACACTGCTTGGCACTTAAAGACCGTCACCACTACTGGGCAAGAAGGGATTAGACCACACAGCGAGCCATCGAGGTCACTGTGACAGGTGGCTATCTCATTAACTCAGCTCTCATTTAACATAAGAAAAAGAGGATCATGGGGGACCAACAGGCACCGAGTGGGGAAGTTTTCTATATAGAGGGAGCAAGTAGCTACAAGTATGGCAGTGTGCCTTTAAACTGAATCCGGCAATATACCGTGTGTCTCAAAAAAAACGTAACACTTTTGAAATGGTTGCCAAATTGAGCATATATAATTTTATGAAAAAATGTCTATATGTATGGAAAGCTAAAGGACCAACCTTTCATATGATATGAAAAAATTAAAAAAAAATCATGCTTCGATGGACAGTGTTCACTTAAGTTAGAGGTATGAAAATGGGCCTGCGCAGGATTTTTCCTTCCAATTTTGGACAGGTAAATTACTTGTAACTTACAAAATAAGGTCGATATGAGATATTCATGATCGATGGATCAAAAGGATATTTTGAATCAAAAGGATATTTTGAATACCTCGAATTCTGGTATTTTCAATGCATAATGAATGATGTACTTAGCTATTACATGTTTGGGT
Source organism: Strongylocentrotus droebachiensis (assembly GCA_035222895.1). NCBI lineage: Eukaryota > Metazoa > Echinodermata > Echinoidea > Camarodonta > Strongylocentrotidae > Strongylocentrotus > Strongylocentrotus droebachiensis. The sequence continues at coordinate 45,650 of JAVYIG010001237.1, read as the reverse complement.
CATTCATAAAACCTGAATAAAATGTGATTGATGATCCACCAAACTTACGGAAGAAAACTGATAAAGAAAAGGCAAGGGGTAGGTGATGGGATGGGAAAAGGTTGTGGGGGGGAGGAGAGTGGGTTGCATAATGTCAATTATGATTTTGAATACGGTATTTCAATTTAACATTTTCCCATTCTTCCTTCATCCTGTTCACATCTACCAGATCAATGATACAATAAGATGGGAGTGGAAGTTGGTGTGTGTGTGTGTGTGTGTGTGTGGCAGGGGTGGTGTTTGGGGATTGATAAATGACAGAGAGAAAGGACTGGTATTCAAAACATCCTTTTAACTCTTAATCCATCGATCATGAATATCTCATATCAAACTTATTTTGTATGCTAAAAGTAACTTACCTGTCCAAAATTGGAAGGAAAAATCCTGCGCAGGCCCATTTTCATACCTCTAACTTAAGTGAACACTGTTCATCGAAGCATGATTTTTTTTTCAATTTTTTCATATCATATGAAAGGTTGGTCCTTTAGCTTTCCATACATATCAACATTTTTTCATAAAATTATATATGCTCAATTTGGCAACCATTTCAAAAGTGTTACGTTTTTTTTGAGACACACGGTATAGTGTACTCCGTACATCAATTATTCAATTTCTATCTCTCACCTGTTCAGACATATTATTTTCATGATTTGCATGATTTGAATCTGTCTTTGTTTAGTGTGAGTTTTGTATGACGTGTCAATCACCTGTGTGCTTTTTAATGCAGTAGTTAGAATTGCACATTATGACATATTGATGTTTTATTTATAGATAGAAATAATGTTTGGTGCCTATCAAAGCATGAGCTTAGAATCCGTTTGTCGTTTTGATTAAAAGAGACTTCTTTCAGTGTGGTATTGTGTGCCATTATCAAATACTTGACAAGTTACACTATTTTAACGTTGGTGTCTTGTATCGCTCACTGTTTGTAATATCTGGGGGCGATTCATGAAACAATTATTAGGTAATACTAATATCATGTTCACCGACAATTTTTTTGTCACCGCCTATTTTCCAGGCCTGTGATTGGCCAAATTTAGTCAGTGTTGACTAAAATGTCTGTGAACATGATATTAGTCGATGAAAACCACCGACTATTTGTTTCATGAAACGCCCCCCTGAAGACACCTTTCACTATTAAAGTCAAGCTGTTTCATATTTCAGTATATATTCTCTATGTTATGTATTAACTATCCTCATACCGATCGCACCATTGCCGCTTACACCTTCTGGACATATCTATATTAGAATAGAATGTATAAACAAATTTGAAAGAGTCGGTAAGTATTATTTTATAATATGTTACACTTTCATATTCAAAATTTAACAGGCTACTAAAATCATAAACGCAAGGAAGAATTGATGATACATATGACTCAAGTTATTCAATAATCGTTCATCACGTTAGATGTTTGAGTATTTGATGTCGTACCTTCGTATATAATTATTATAACGTTATTACATTTTGAATGAAAAAAAGTAATTTACTCAAGAATCGTCGCTTAATTAGAAGTCGCCCCTTTTTACAACAATACGTTTCTCCAATCGCGATTAAAATCATCATGACAAATGGGTCATTTTAGCAATTCAAATGATACTCACATCTCTATGCATTGCATTATGATAGGAGACTACAATCAAAATACTGAGCGACGCTAGAAGACGTTGCCATGACACCCGGTGTCATAGTAACTGGTAATATCAGAAGTGGATAAGTGCATTAAGCTGATTAGATTGGATGCTTGATCGGAAGTAATCGTTAGAGCAAGAAAAGGACACACTACAATGATTTTATCTTCTTTATCGAAACCTGCCATTTTCGTCCATATAGCCTTAGTCATTATTCATTCTAATTTGTTAATTTCCATTATCGGGATCATCATCATTAAATCATGACAGCGACACTTATATTGGTAGGGCGGTCGATATGGATGAAACCAGGTTCTTATGAAGAAGGTAGATCCCTTTTTGTATAATGAAATAAGATCTTTGAGATTAAAACACTGGCCTGAAAGAGGTATTTGCTCGAACTAATAGGAAGGTTAAGGTATATCTCGAGGCACGATCAAGGCTCAAACTTGTGTTACGCTGAAACATTCTGAAAAGTACAGTGTCAGGCAGAGAGATGCTAGTTTCACGTTTTGGATACATGTATATTGTTAATAATTAATTGTTAATTGTTGATAGTAATTGTTCTCTTCAACTAATTTGAATAGGAATTACAGAATTAGTACAACTTAATTCAACCTCTCCCCCCCCCCTCCGCTACCACCACATTAGGCTGTGCCCTTTATCATTTATAAGGAATACCATTGCCTGATGCAAATTGAGCTCCTTAACGCTGTCTTCTTCTTTTCTCTTCTCTCTTTCTCTTTCTCCATCTCTTTCATCCATATCCTCATTTGCTTTTTCCTTCACTTTGGCATTATCGCTTCTCTGCGGTTATTTATTTTCCCCCATATGTTTTCTTGTTTTTCTATTATTTATTTTTCTTCTAAACTCCTGTCTATTTCACTTTTGCAACTCTCTCTCGCTCCATACACCCTCCAACTCCCCCCCCCCCCATTCTCTCCCCTTTCTCCGTCTGTATTCCTCATTTCTCTTTCTAAATCTCTCAACTCTTTTACCTTCCTTTTCTATTTCTAATATTTGCCGATGTTTTCTCTCTTCTGTATTATCACCTGTTAAAATCATTTTTCACCCCAATTTATCTAATTTCTTGATGATTATTCTTGGTGCTTCGTGTGTCTGTTGTTACTTTATTCGTAATCTATGTCACCTCCCCCCCCCCCCCCTCTCCCTCTCCCCCCCCCCCCTCCCCCCCCCCCCCCCTCCCCCCCCCCTCCCCCCCCCACCCTCCCTCTCTCTCTCTCTCTCTCTCTCTTTCCTTCGCTGTCTTTCTGGTCCATGGTCTATGTGATCTATCTTCGTATTTTCATATCTTCCTTCTTTCTCTTTCCTCTCCCCCCCCCCTCTCTCTCTCTCTCTCTCTCTCTCTCTCTTTCCTTCGCTGTCTTTCTGGTCCATGTCTACCTGATCTCTATTCCTATTTTTATATCTTCCTTCTTTCTATTTCCTCTCTCTCTCTCTCTCTCTCTCTCTACCTTTCAG
>JAVYIG010001237.1:0-37500 GCA_035222895.1 Strongylocentrotus droebachiensis | reverse complement strand
TTGTCATCATCACCATAAATATCATTACCATTTCCTTCTCATCATCACCTTTTTCATCATCATCATTGTCATCATCATCATCATCATCATCATTCTCATTATCACTCTAAAGACCATCTTCATCATCATCATCATCATCATCATCATAAATGGATACCGAAAGTCTTAAGACTTTGATTATTGTTATTTATTGTATTTGTTCTTTTTTGTTGGTATAATAGCAGCGACAAAGAGGAAGAAGTATCTAATAAGGTCTTTCTAAACTCGGACATCCTCTCCTTCACAGTGTACGTTGATGGCGTGCCCAAATCTGTCCCGATTGAGACTAGCTACACGAACAAGGCGGTGAGTTAACTCATACTTCGATTGATGGCATAACATTACCCTTTCCTTTACCACCATTGCCTATATGCACAGTCACTTGTTTGCTTCGCCTGTCGATCAGCACAAAGCAATATGTATCAATGAACAGAAAGATCTCTTCGTGCATCGCAAAATGTTTGCAAACTTAACTATTTCCAGTCACTATTATAGCTACACTGTTATCCCCTGTATGCCAATGTGAAAACATTTAAATAATCTTGAATCCTTTAAAATATTTATCTCATAGGAAATTGCTTGAGGCACAGGGAGATCTTTTACATGTTACAGTGAGAGTTAAAATCATGATGTATATTTGACGAGCTGTTTATGAAAAGGATTCTTCAAAAAAATCATGTGTGTATTTGGTGCACTAAGGGAATATTATATGATACTTTTACATGCCCTGGCCACTGGATGTCAACCTGCATACAGATGTACACCATCTCCACTCTTTGCACTATCCACACACCATGCATACAGGGCAATGGTAAAGGCAGTCCTTTACCATGACAGTGCGAAAGACGTTGCGTAGTTATGGTAGTGATGACAAATTTGATGATATTAGGTTATGAAGATTAACTAGATAAAACTGATGTAATTATAAAATTATAACAGAATTCTGTCGTCTGTGCAGAAAACAGATATCCACTTTGAATGTTTGCGGAAATTAATTAAAATTAATGAATTAGTGAATAATTATATTCATATTGTTTTATCGCTTTGTTTGATATCTGGTAGGAGCTGAACCCGAAGGAAAACGCCACCTATCGCCGCAATGAGAGCAGCACGTGTGTTTGGCTAACCGAGGACAAGTGAGTTTTATGTTTGATTGTTGGTTGGTTGGTTGGTTGACCTAGTTTAGTTTATTTTGTTTGTATTTATGTTTGTTTATTTTTTTCTATTTTTTGGTCTTTTAAATTGTTTCTCCTTTAACGATCTTAAACTGTAAATGATTTATAGTATACTTAGTCCGGCCCGTACTGCAATTCGAGGGTATCAATAGCAGGATATAAGATGCTATATAGCTCTTAAAGGCGGTATCAGAGAAGCTCAGAAGTCCTTGTAATAACTTAATTATCCAATCATTTTCATCATCCTCTAAATTCCTGGACACCTAAGGATCAGCATGATATGGACTCGGGCTTTTTGTTGAACTTTCACTATAAAGCTACTTTTTTGTGCGTGTGCTTTGTTCTGTCCTTTAATTTCCTTTACATTTGGTTGTTTGTTTTTATAGCACATTTTTTTGTGATGTAAATGAACCTGGATTTACAAAAGACAGTACGATATCAATATTACATTTTTTTACGTAATGACGCAATCGAAATGACGCTCAGTGTGCGACGGGCGGTTAAAGATGTTAATAGGGACTTTTAGATTCTGCACGACGAGAACGTGGACTGCCCTTTTATTAAGGCAATGTGACGTCCTTTTAAGGCACTGGCAGTGACGTCACATTGCCTTAAAAGGGCAGTCCGCGTTCTCGTCGTGCAGAATCTAAACGTCCCTATTAGCAGCCAAACATTTACATTTACATATTGCACGAAGTATTTACAGAGTGACATTTTATGATTCCGTTATCAAAACAGCATTTCAATTTTTCGTTTTTATTATAAGATGCGATAATGAACACGGGAAAAGAATTCCAATAATGATACTTCATATCATAGGATATAGATTTCATTCCAATAAGTTACTGGTTCCAAAAAGGTTTATCTTCGTCACCTATCGTATTTTATTTGTATTTGTTTATATGTTTCATTTGGTTACCTTGTCTAGGCGTTGGAGTGATACAGGATGTACCGCCACCAGCCAGGAGGATGTCTCAACAACTTGCTCTTGTGGACATACTACTAGCTTTGCCGTCCTGGTCCAAGTCGTTGAGTTTGAGGTATTAATTCAATTCAATTCAATTCAATTAAAATGAATTGGTCCAAAAGGAAATTCGTTGCGTTTAAATGCATTATTCACAGAGAAAAATAAATAAAATATACATGTGACATGATACATACAACATAAAACGAGTATATAGAGAGAATAAATAGCATTTAAACATTCACGTTTCTGAATTTACAGTATTGACAATATTTGTTCATGTATCCAGAGTAATTACCATAACAATATAACATTTTAATTATTATTACTATTATCATTATTATTATCATTACTATTTGTATTGTTATAATTATGAGTTTGACTCATTACATCGTTATGATAATGAAATATTAACCTATCATATCATAATATAGGCTCTTTGAAAGATCAATACTATTATCATTGAAAGGGCAACCTTGTATATAAAAAAAAATTAAATAGATAAACGAATAAATGAATCAGTCAATCAATATATAAATGATTAGATATATGAATGAATGAATAAATAAATACATAAAAAATAGATAATTAAGCAAATACATAAATTATGAAAATGAAAAATAAGATTGTAATTAAGAAGATGGATTAGGAATAACTTGAACCAACTTTAACTTAGTCAACTGAATTAAGGAGCGCAAAGTACCAATCTCTATTCTGAAAAAGTTCTTTACGTTTATGACTAATTTTGTCTAAAAAATGATGAAATGAAATTAATTATGTTATGAAATTTCATTACATGATTTTGCTTGTTTGTTTACTTACAACAATTGAAGAAGTCATCACTTGGCAATCTATAGATTAATGGACTAACTCTGCCCGTTTAGTTGGGGTTTAACCAAATTTAAGTTATTCTAGTAGTAGGCTTTTAAAGAATACAGACCTCAGATATTTTAGCACTATATTAAGAAAAACAACATCAACCAGTGTAGACTTATAAACATTCTAGTTTGGCCCATTTTTCAAATTCCTTGAAGATTTTATCATTTCCATCGCATCATTCAATTTTCTTATTTTTTGTATTATTATTATTATTTTCATTAGTAGTATCAGGATTGTTGGTATTATTATTATTAATAGTAGTAGTATTATTATCATTATCACTTTTATCATGATATTATTATCTCATTTCTGTTATTATTACTACTATCATTTTTTCATAACTATTATTGTCATAATTATTATTAATATTGATCTTGTTTTCGGGGTAATTGTTATTAACTTCTTTGTTTTTTCTTTGTTTTTTACTCCTAGATCAGCAAGGCTGATGACCTGGCGATGACTATACTCTCCTACTTTGGAATCAGTTTATCCATCTTGTGTCTCGTCATAGCGCTCTTTATCTTCTTTACTGTAGGGTAGGTCGAACTCATAATATTCCATCACATCTACACTGAAAAGGGGAGATGGTTATTCGGAGTAATGTCCACCCAAGAACTTCCGTCAAAATGTCCATACAGATCATATTGTTCATTTACCAACTATTTCCCATGCGTGCCAAACTAAATCTATTACTCAGATTATCGTCTTGTAAATAAAGATGTGAAATATACTTGGCGGCATGGTTAATTGTTACAAATGCAAGAATTAAGTGAGGATTTTTTTTGTTAAGACGGTGACGAAATGAATAAAATTTGAGGATAGCTAAGACTTTTAAGCAAAGGTGCGGGAGCCTTGCTGTTATGGCTCTCTATACTCTCCCGGATTCGAAGCTTGCTTGTTCGGTGCTTACCTCTCTATACAAGGTGTATTGCCCACGTTTGTTTCTCTCAGCCCAGGTATATCGAAGGGTGACTGGCAATAATAATCACAGAGGACTCAGTAAGAGCAGTATTAAACTAATGAAGCTAAACAAATAAAGACCATGTGATTACTTTGTATCACTATGAATACTATCATTATACTAAAATGAAAGAAGCATCGCTTTAACAATGTTTATATATTATGTAAAAAACCACTCCAAGAAAGTAAGTAAGAGACATACTTTTTAAAAGTTTTCAAAGAGATTACAAACATCAAAGATCGAAGAAGACACAAGAGACAAGGAAATAAGAAGTCAAAGCCACAAGCAAGATGTATTTACTCCTCGACCAATGATTGTACATCATAAGCTTACCGCAAACTATACGATCGTCCTACTATCCGAATTCCGAAGAAATTGCATTCTTGATAAACATCATCTTCGTGAGTTAGATTCTAAGTATTAACAATATACCAATACAAAAAATATTAGTGGTTTAAATCCTTCTTGTCAGAATAAAAGCAAAATCTGCTTGAAATCGTAAACAATCGCACTACTGATGTAACATTACTATGATCTATTAAGCCCATATACTTCCCCCATCTTATGAAGCTTGAACTCCCTAGAAGTTCTTTATTTCATTCATGACATTTCAGATCCACAATCATTACGATTTTACAGGTTTAAACGTCCATATCAAATGATTTTTTGCAAATTCTTCCATGTCTGATCGTAGTCAGATCGTAGTCAGATCGTAGTCGGATCGTAGTCAGATCGTAGTCGGATCGTAGTCAGATCGTATGCGGTGAGCTTTATCTTACGTACCTTTGATTTCAGAGCCCTACGTACATCTGAACGCAATATGATTCATCGCAACCTGATGATCGCTCTACTCCTGGCCTATATCGTCTTCTTGGGAGGTATCCAATACGCAAGGATCATTCCAGTAAGTTCATTCCTTATGAATACACTCATACTTATCTTTACTATTCTTATAAAGTGGAAACAGAGACGCTAAGGTTATCCCAGTAAGTACATTCCTTATGAATACACTCATACTTAATTTTACTATTCTTGTAACGTGGAAACAGAGACGCTAGGGTCATTCCAGTAAGTACATTCCTTATGAATACACTCATACTTAATTTTACTATTCTTGTAACGTGGAAACAGAGACGCTAGGGTCATTCCAGTAAGTACATTCCTTATGAATACACTCATACTTAATTTTACTATTCTTGTAAAGTGGAAACAGACACGCTAAGGTCTTCCCCGTTTTCCTCATGATTGCTCGTATACTTACCTATAGTCTTCTTAGCTTGGGTGGAACAAGCTAAGGTCATTCCAGAAATAAAACGAGGAAATAATGCGATAGTCACAGCTCAGTCAGTAGAGCGTCCGCCTCACAACCGGGAGGTCGTGGGTTCGAACCCCGGCCGCTATGAGGCGCCGTTTGTAAAACAATTATATAAACAAAGACGTTGGCGTTCAACAGTATAAGGGATAGAGCAACGTCGATCTGGCGCTGCTCAGTGGCTGCCGGGCTCACATTCAATAAATTGGGCAAAAAGAATTTCGGTTTAACTTAATAAAATTTGGAGTGGACTTAAAGATTAAATAAAGATTATTATTATTATTATGATGATGATGAAGGTGAATTGAAAGCGAGGTGTTAAGAGCAGTACAACATGTCAAAACCACAATTCTCTTTAAACGTACTATGCAGGCCAAACCAATTAAAAAGTTAAATTCCAATGACAATTGAAAGATAATAGTAATTTAGAACTTCCTTCAAAACGAAAGAGCTTGAAAATGTCTTTTTATGGGGGACAAAACTACCGTGAGTTGCCGAATCGACTTTCGGGATTGAAAACCCTGTTCAGACCCATGTACCGAATGGTCGTATGTTTTTTGCTGTGCAAAGATTCAACCAGTTTGATTTTGGCCATTAAAAGAATTGGGTTATTGATGTAGACAAAATTAATGCTCATGTAGCCTTAACAGCTCATTTTATGTATGTTATCACCAAAGAAAGAAAAAAAAGTCAGTCAGTCACTCAATAGTGTCTGACAGTGAAGTCTCGAAAGTAAACGGGTTTCCTTGCCTAATTTAAATACTAGGACACTGCTAACATTTAAATTTCACAGACAGGACACACATGACATATTCGTAATTCCTGCAAAGGTCTACATAATTTGATGTTTGGTGCAAAAGGGATACAGAACCTTTAACAGGAGTAATTTCATTGTGTCTACCAGTTCCATGCCTATCTTAAGTAGCTTTGTTTTGATCGTTATCATCCTCTGTGATTACAGGTTGTGTGTACCGTTGTAGCAGCTTTGTTAAATTGTCCTTTAACCTCTCAGTGTTTGGTTTGATATTCATCTCAGAGACAGTAGCTTATGATTGCAATTAAAGGCCATGTGTACCTTTCACTTTCTGACTTTTATTTATTAATCATTTTAATTACAGATTGTGTGTTCCTTTGTAGCAGCCTTCTTTGACATTTCCACCAACCTGCAATGTTTGATTTGATATTTATCTCAGGTGTTATGATTGCTATTAAAGGCCATGTGTGCCTTTTACTTTTTGAATGGCTATTTATCTTTTCAATACTATCAAGAGTAATTAAACTCAAGAGTAAACTTAAGACTTATCTGTTCAATATGTAATGTAATGTAATCATATTTTGTTCGTTAAACTATAAAGCGTCATGTAGATATTAACTATTATTATTGTATGATTGTTATTAGGAATTTGTTATTATAATTATGTATCATGTCTTATACTGTTGTAATTTGTAGGTTAACGTTGTTGTAATTATATTTTTGTTAAGCGCTTAGAAACTTTGTATTAAGCGCTATATAAATGCAATATATTATATATATATTATTATTATTATTAATACTACTTCATGATTTTAATTACAGGTCATGTGCACCATTGTAGCAGCCTTATTACATTATCTCTACCTTGCAGTCTTTGGGTGGATGCTGATCGAAGGCATACATCTTTATCTCATGCTTGTCAAGGTACGAACTTCTGATTTGCCTCATTTTCGTATTTTTTTAAATTTTATTTATTCTCCACTCATGGGATGGATTGCTCTTGTCAGCTATAAGCTGTTTTTCAAAGGGGTTCAAGAATAGGCCTTAACGCATAGGCCTTAACGCACAGGAACCACCCTTTTCGAGTAGCTTATGGGTTAACAAATATTATAATTCACTTTTGCCGGCCGATGGTTCAATACTATGTGTATTTAATCTATTAAACTTAAAGACAAATAGGGTGTATATATGCATATATATAGTGTTCTTTTTTACCTGCACAAGTGTTGGTAGTTTTACAAGTTTACATTGGCGGTGGCTGTGGAATTATTTCTATGCACTTAAAGTAATTCAGTTTCTGTCAAGTGAAATATTTTAGACAAATTTGCTGACACGGGTGACTGAGCACCAAAGTGCTCGATTAACGTACGCATATAATGCAATAAGGTAATGCCTTGTAGGTTTTCTTTGTAAACATCCGTTCTAAACTATCATGACTATATATTTTATTGATTTTTGGTTTTAGATTAATTTTATTCACCTCTTTCAGATGTCCGAGTTTGTCTAAGTTATGCTGACCTTCATTTATGACAAAGAAACACAATTGTGTTTGAGCTTTTAGTTGTCGTTGTTTTTGCTTGTTTATTTGTTTAATTGTTTGCTCCTTTTTTTAACGTTCTGCCTATAGGTGTTTGGATCAGAAGGCAGTAAGCAGATGTACTATCTGGTGATTGGCTGGGGTGCTCCTGTCATTGTAGTTGCTATAACGGTTGGGATCAGGCATGACGAATACGGAACAGAGGATATGTAAGTATTCCCATTATTTAAAACAAAAGGTGTCTAATCCACTCTCGGGATTGATACCTGCATAATTATGCTTTAAACACCCCTCTCTTTTTCTTTCTTTCTCTCTCTCTCTCTCTCTCCCTCTCTCTCTCTTTCCCTCTATCTCTCTCTCTCTCTCTCTCTCTCTCTCCACACTTTCTCCTCCTTCTTCTTCTACTACTTCTTGCCTTTCTTCTTCTTCTCCTTCTTCTCCTTCTTCTTCTTCTTCTTCTTCTTCTTCTCCTTTTCCTTCTTCTCCTTCTCCTCCTTCTTCTTCTTCTTCTTCTTCTTCTTCTTCTTCTTCTTCTTCTTCTACTTCTTCTTCTTCTTCTCCTTCTTCTTTGAAAGAAGTTTATCCACACGCAAGACACCCACCCTACCCCCGCACCTCATATAGACCAGAATCTACATTGCTCCTACACCACCCTCTGAAAAACAACTGTTTGTCGAGGCACCCGTTTCACAAAGCCTTTTTTCAATGACAGATGACAAAAAACAGTGACAAATCTGCTGATAAACAATCAGAAGCAAGGATTCCACTAGCTTAAATACAAAAACTGTCATTTGTCACTGATAAAAAAAATTGTGGAATGGGGCCCAGTTCTGTGTGGTCCCACCCCCGAAAACCCAAGTTTGATACCCTAAATACACAATAAAAGGGTTTCCCCCTTTAACCGTGCAATTGTTAAGGCCCTGTGCTATCACCCTTAAAAACTCCACGATCACCCTCTGCTCATATCTCTGCTTTCGAGATCTGTACTAAAAGCTTACGTAATGCAAGATTTAAAAAAAAAGAATTGATAGACAAAAGGTTAAATCTTATTAATATTAAATTTCTTTATAAAGATTCTGAAGGAAATTACTTTACAGTCGGAGCACCATTTACAAATGGATTTTTTTCTCGTCATTTGCGGCGTCGAGATTCAGTCTATTTTAGTGACTTCTAAAACATCTAAGCGATAACATTTATACAGCAGTGCTTAGACTATTTCTCATTCTATTATCGTCTACCTGTCATTAGGTGTTGGATCAAGCCTGGTTCGGGTGCGATCTGGGCCTTCGTTGGACCGGTCATTGCAGTTATCCTGGTAAGCGAATAAGGACGATCACTGTGGTATAGGGGTCTAAGGCTCTTGACTCTCGTACGAGAGGTCCCGGGTCCGAACCTTCCTCAGTGCTTTCACCATTAGACAAAGCACTTTACCTACGCTTGTTCCTCTGGACCCAGGGGAGGGTGTTTCACAAAGATCCTAAGTTGAACTTATCTCTAAGTTGGACTTCAGAATTATGGAAAGCCGATTGGCATCGTTGAAATATTTTGCAAAAGTTATTTTAAAAGGCATAAAATGTTGATTCAAATCATTCATATTTTCTACTATCAAGGAGATTTCATGTTCTTGATGTGGAATTTATAAAAGTCTAAAATACTCGATTTTTAACTTTTGAATATATTATAGTTTAAGGCTACAAATGGCCCTCCATAATGTTTAAGTCCAACTTAGAGATAAGTTCAACTTAGGATCTTTGTGAAACACCCCCCCCCCCCAGATGTATTAAATGGGTACCTAACAGTGCTGAGGTACATTATTGCATGTCCCTCAGAGAGACTGTGTTAAACCCATTGACTCTTGGAACTGGATGGGCCCTGTCTTAAGCCTATGGGAATTAAACAATGCAGTACACAACAGGTTAATGCAATCGTTTAAATTATTGTATTATCCCACAAATTCAACAGCTTCACATGAAACAGATCATATTCAGACTAATGACTAAATATTTTATAATGAATTTAGATGGAAAGTAATAGTAATCAATCGGTTTAGGTGCAATTTAAGGAATTATCGGGAGGTTTAACGGCAATGGGATTACCCCCCCCCCCCCAACAACAACAACAACAAAAACCTTCCAAAAAAGAGGTTAGTTTAAGGCCCTTTAATTTATAATTGTGATTCAATCGTTTCATTTTATAGTACAGATGTTTTATCCTTAAACATGTTTATATAATATTGTCACAAATTGACAGTAGCTAATGAGGATCAGAATACAAACTATGAATTTGGATTTTAAAATAGATGATGTTCATTTGTTTATAATGAAAATGGTGGAACCCACTTTTACTTATTTGAATTAAATAATATGCAAATACATAGGTTAGTGATAGAATCGATGATACCATGGTCGTTTTCTATCCCTTAAAATGTCATTTTGTCTTCCATACAGTTCAATTTCCTCGTTCTGTGTATGGTGTTGCGTATCATCTACCGATCATCAGCGATCCACGTCGATTGCCCCGTCGATCAAGTCAAGTATGATTCCATTCTTAACCCTTCCATTCTCATTCGTAGATCAATCATTGATTAACTCTTTGCTCCATGTGGGAGTCATATCCTGTATACACATGATTAAAGTAATTAGAGATTACACTTGCCTGAGTGTCAGGCACTGTGAAGTTTAATTCCCCCCCCCCCCCCGATATATACATATATAATTATAGTAAATAAATAAAATGCAATAAAATGAATGAATGAATGAGTTGATACCAATTTAAAGCCCCACTGCACGACTTGTAGCTATACCTGATCCCTCTATATAGACAACAATGCTTAAGCGGTGCCCGTTGGTCCCCCATGATCCTCTTTTTCTTATGTTAATTGAGAGCTGAGTTGAGATAACCACATGTCAGGGACCACGCTGCATGGGTGGTCTAATCCTTCCTGGCCAAACTAGTGCAGGTGGGATTTAAGAAATAACATTTACTTAATTACTTGGAGGTTCATGGAAGGAAACTACTCGTATTAAAACGGAAATGTTCTTTTTAAAATAATTTAGAATTGTTTGTCTCGATGATCACCTTAATCATACCGACGATACACATTACAATAAGGCTAACCAATAAAAAGGCCAGTATAAATAGTGAACAAGAGTGATTCGCAATCAATGATTATAGACACTTAGAAATTAGAATGAGTAATGAAGCAACAGCTTGTGCCAGTCAGAACACATCCTCGTCATACGCAGTCAGACTTGTCCTAAATTCAAATATTATTTTCAAAAGAGTTGAATTAATCATTTGGAAACTTCTTTGTCATAAGTCAAGTTAAATTTAACCTTGACGATGGGCTTAAACTTTTTTCTTCAAATCCGGTTTAGCAAACGTAGTTTATCTGAGGCTGTAAAAAATGTTTTTACTTTATTAAACGTGATCTTATAGATCCAGGATCGGGGTTAAGTGCATTAGTAGAATACTGATCAATATCATCATAAGGCACATCCATGAATGTACGCGATCGATTAACACTGTATAGTTGGTAAGTGAACAGTAGGCAAACAACTATACTGGCTAAAAGTTGTGTCCATTCACCTCAATGTTGGAGTCAAACGTTTTCCGAGAAAACATGAAATATTTATTTTTTTCATTTCTTTTATTTCTTTGTCAATATCTAGGGCGGCAGCTAAAGGATCTATCGCTCTACTGCCCATCCTCGGTCTTACATGGTTTTTGGGGATATTCGCTTTGGGAAAGAGTACTATATTCTTTCAATATCTCTTCGTGATATGCAACAGCACACAGGGTATCTTGCTCTTTGTGTTCCACTGTCTCCTAAACTCAGAGGTAAGAAAAACGGCCCTCTCTCGTCACACGCACCCTCTTCCCCCTCTCTCTCTCTCCCCCCCCCCCCCCTCTCTCTCTCTCTCTCTTCTCTCACTCAACCTCTCTTTGTTTTTCTCTCTCTCTCCCTATCCGGGCTCCGCCCTTCCTTCCCGGGCTCCCCCACTCAACCCCCCCCCCCCACCCCTCTCTCTCTCTTTGTGATCTGTAACAGCACACAGGGTATCTTGCTCTTTGTGTTCCACCGTCTCCTAAACTCAGAGGAAAGAGGAACACATTGTATAGCCCTCTCTCTCATTCCCGGGCTCCCCTCTTCCTCTCTCTCTCTCTCTCTCTCTCTCTTCTCTCACTCCCCTCTCTCTCTTTTTCACTCTCTCTCCCGGGCTCCCCTCTTCCTCTCTCTCTCTCTCTCTCTCTCTCTCTCTATCTATCTCTCTCCATCCATGTATCTATACATCTATCTCTCTCTCCCCTTTATTCTTTATCAAAGGAATCGAGGATCTATACTAATATAACTTATTGAAGCTTTCCTGATCTACTCATTACTTTTTCTTTCTTTTATTTTCTTTTCTATTTTCATCTTTTTCTTGCCTCCTTTGTTTTCTTTATTGCTTTTCGTTCTCCTCTCTACAACCCTCTCTCTCTCTCTCTATCCCTATCTTTCTGTGTCTCTTGCCTTTTTCTATTGTCATTTTTTTTTAGAGAAGAGAGAGAATGAGAAAGAGAGGGAAGCCACCATGAAAAAGAAGGTGATACCACCACCCTTTCAAACACCCTGTCCTTATTCTTATTGCGTCATACCCCTACATAATAATACGCCCGATGCCCCCATCATGACGTCACTATACCTTCTCAATGTCTGGGCACATTTTACACTGTAGACTACAGAACGCATCAATCTTTTTAAACGTAAGTTTTGATTACATAAGTTTCATTAAACAATGATTACTTGACGTATTCAATTTATGATTCTTTTTGTTAATTCTTATTTTTCTCAGGTCAGAAATGCACTGAAGCGTGAACATGAGAAGATGGGATGGTCCACTGCTGGTGGGACACAGAGTAGGAAGGCTAAGGTATGTCAATAAAAGTCTTTTGGTCTCACTTGGAATATCAATTCCCTTGACTTATTCTCCAACTCATAGTAACATTTATCTCCACCCACATTTTCGTTGTTCATATATATAAACATGCGCAAATAATATTCTGTAATGATACATAATCAATCCCTGAACAGATCATCATTTTGAAGAGCAGAGTAATATGCCTACAAAGAAGAAGGCATGAATCATATTATGCCTTACCTTGTGACAAGTACGCCTGCATATATATCATATATCTTTGCCAGTTAACCAGTCAAGCCCTTGCAACTTATATCAAAATTATCTCTTATCTGTCTTGAATTAAGCGTGTTTTATTTCATAAATGTATATTACACTGTCCAGGTCCAAAATCAGCTTCTTTCAGTTTTATATGGTAGAAAGGGACTATAGAAGCAAATGTATTTCAATGTCATATGTATATCATATATATATATGTTTAATGTATCACATCGACTGATACTCTGTCAGACTAGTATTAAGTATAATTGACTCACTAAAGATTATATTTGCCTAAGTCAAACACTTGCAGGAAAAAAAAGATATACATTTCTAATCAAAGGATCAATTGTCCCGCTTATTAGGAATGTGTGCAAAATATGCAATTGCCACTATTCTCGTATTATATCCACAGTGGCGCAAGTAAGTCGCTGTTAAAGGTATTACAGAGTTTTGGTATGGGGTCATGAATTTGGTTCAAATTAACATATTGGAAGCATATGCGTTCCTACAATATACATTGATCGTTGTCGCGGTTGAAATCGAGTCTAAAGTTATACAATAAACTCTTTATGTTGTATAGCTCCCTCTCAAGGTCAAGATATTAATTTAGCTATGAAACAATGTTTCTTGACTGAAATCGACCGATTAGCTATTCCCGTTTGGAAATTATATATCCCAAATACATATTCTGAGATTGTCATGGTCGCAGCTACGAGTGTACGGCCATAGGCGCTATTTGAAATTTATCAAAATTTACCGGGAGCACCGGTAATTTTTTTTTCGAAAACCGAAGTGTTTTAGGGGCTAATTTTTTTAGTGCTTATAATACATCCACAGGGGCATCCAAATATATCAAAATTGTAAAGATTCACTATCCACCCAATTTTCAAAATTTCACAAAACTTTGTATTACCTTTAATTGATCCTGGGGGTTGTTTCACATAGACTAAGATCGACTTTAAGTTGGACTTAACTATGGCAAGCCGTTCATGCCACTGTTTGCTCTCATTATTATGATCTTTAGATGACATTTTTTTCTTCAATAATGAATTATCAAGACATGTCAATTCTGTAGATTTGTGACCATGATTTGTACGTCCCTTGAGAGACCAATGCCAGTAAATGGTGAAAGCAAACAGTGGCATGAATGGCCTGCCATAGTTAAGTCCAACTTAAAGTCGATCTTAGTCTTTGTGAAATACCCCCTGATCTACGGTAGATGTTATAGAAGGAATACATTTTTTTTCTTTGTTTGATTTCTAGGTCCATCCTGAAGACACGGGTGCTAGCACAGGCAAGGGCCTCACTACCGTGACTAAAGGTACGTCTACTCATTCGAGATTTATCATTATTAATTCTTTGGAGATGCTTTTGATTTGGGGTTTCAAAGCAATTTGAAGAGTATGGTGACTTTTTGTATCATTATGCTTAAACAAACAATGTATACTCGCTATTTGAACATGTTAAGGTGCTTCCAACTTCTAATTTCTTAGAGGATATTGGTTTACAAAGGGTAGAAGTTTTTTTAGTTTATCCCGGCAGGCTAAAAAAGGTAGGGTGATTTTGAAATCAACTAAAATCTTAATCTGGATTTGCTAATACATTCAAATTTTAAATTTATTAATTATATGTGAGGTATAATTACCTCATGATTTAAGTATTTTCAATCTTAGTAAGAAAATAACGCGATATACTCTCAACATTCATTTAATCAACCATTACGCAAATATAAGGGTTACTGTTCTTTAGCATAATGTACTTACATGAAATTCAAGACAGTTTAGCATGGAATGTGGTCACCAAAAAGTGAATCAGTGTTAATTAAAACTTCAACATTCCAAATGTTCGGTAAGCAGACAACAAACCTCGTATAAATGTATCTCTAATAAATACCAAAGCCAAACGTACAAACTGGTTTTTGTTGGTCTTATTTCCCTATCCCGCAAGGATCAATTCGGCGTCATTTTTTCAAAAAATCTCACGATCTCCTGAGATATGTTATGCTAAGTTCACACCGACGCCGAATTGATGGCGAATTAAATCGGCGAGCAAAGCAGCTGCAAAGCGTAACAAAGCTTAATTAAAGCGTAAAGACCGTAATAGAGCGTGAGAAAGCTTTGAACAATTCGGGACATTCGGCAAGAGCGCCAAAAATTTAAACTCTGTTAAGCTTTCCTACGCTTTGAGCAAAACTTTGATAAGCTTTGTGACGCTTTGATAAGCTTCAATACGCTCTCCCCGCTTTACGCAATTCGTGACAGATCGCCTCAAATGTTTAAACAGTTTTTAAAAAATTGGCGCTCTTGCTGAATGTCCCGAATTGCTCAAAGCTTTCTCACGCTCTATTACGGTCTTTACGCTTTAATTAAGCTTTGTTACGCTTTGCCGCCGCTTTGCTCGCCGATTTAATGCGCCATCAATTCGGCGTCGGTGTGAACTTAGCACAATCGCAACGGCTTTAAATATCAACACAAGAGCACTTCCAATACCCTATTATATACCGTATAGAAATACATAATACATCACCGTAATGATCGCATATTTCACAAGTGGACAATGTAAGTCAAATTGCCTTAAGTTGATTTTATGTAGTAGTCTTGGCGAGAATGTTGTTTAACAGACCGATAAAGTATTAAATGTTGTAGGCTTTAATTGAGTAGGACAAGTCATTGTGGTTCAACGATTATTTTCAAAAAGGAAATGTCTCATATCTCTATGTTTCCTTGTCATTCTGTCTCATGTTAGGGGCCACTAAGACTACCAGTACAGAAGAGAAATCTGTTAGTGTGTACCATTCTGCCCAGGTAGTATATTTTTTCATAAATTTTGAAAATAAGTTTTATAAAGTGAAACTGTTGTAAGTGCGTTACATTGTATTGATCCTCATAGTTTTATGTCATAAGCAAAGTCTGTTGATTTCATATATTTAACGGATTAATTTTTAGGGTTAAACTGTTAGAAGAGCATGTTGTTTTGCTGATCCTCAAGGGTTTTATCTTAAACATTTGTCGAAGACTCCTCGTAATTTTATCAGCGTTTAAAATAAGAACAATGGCTGGTCTTTCGACACGACGGGACAAGACTTACCATTAACATGAAATAAAATCGAACTTCTCTGAAAATACAAGTCCCCCCTAAAAATAACATTATCAGGGCTAAAACAAAACCTTTCAAGAAAATGCCATTACCCGATATTATATTCGGTTGATCCATGTAAGGTTGAGGGCAGCATATGACCAGTGCTGTTATAACGTTACCTCGTTGACCGACATTCTTTCCCCCCTCAAGTCCATTTTACTTTGTAGATATAATTATGTACAACTGCCGGTCAGTGTATTACTTGACCACGTGAAAGGATGCATTAATCCTCCACATCTTCGTAGCAAAATAGAATAGTGATGTAAATAAGCTATATAACTTCGTCACCTCTATCGTAAATAACCGGTCTACATACATTTCAATGAGAAGACACCCTTTTTTATTGTTATAAACAGTATTATCTAATATTATGATGATTTATACTACAAGATGCGTTGCTACCATACTACCTTCACTGTGAACTTAGAGCGAATTATGTTAATAGACCTTTTCTTCTGTTGAATGAACCTGAGAGTCCTTAAAACACCTCGTGGACACTGTCAAAATACACACATATGCATTTGTCCGATGCATGTTTTTTTTCTCGTCAAGTTCATTATAAAAATACATTGGTATTTTCATTACGAATATGGTTACTTTTCATTTATTATTCCCATAAGCATACCCCCTCCCCCCTTTTCTTTTTAAAGTTTAGTTGACCCCCACTTTTAAAAACACAAATTTTAATTATAGTACATTCCTTTTAACAACAGTGATAAGAGGTAACTTCAGAATGCGTTTCGATTCAAAAGAAATGCAAATGGATTTACATCGACTCTAAAAAATTGTGACAAAACCGAATTCATAAACTATTGGAAGAACTATATCTGATCTTTGTGTAATGACATAGAACTAAATGCTACAATCGTTATTTATATTTAGTTGCGGTAAATTTTAAGCTGAAACCATTCAGTGGTTTAAAGAGAACATGCATGTGGGCAAAAGGAAAAGACAAAGTAATGCAAATAGGTTAGAATATGTTAGCTTATTAGTAAGGAGAATCCATAGATAATTAAAGTTTGTGTGGTATGCATGCATGTTTGGTGTAAGAGTGTTATCGTGATTTCAATGTGAAGTTAGAACAAAACAGAAAGCCCGTTCGTAAAGCTATTCTGCGCATGAGCAGGTAGACGTCATTTGTACAGAGTTGTATAATTGTGTAATGTACTAATAATAATAATCAAACATTTTTATATAGCGCATAACACATAAGCAAAATTGCATGTCTCTATGCACTTTAAGGAAAGAAAAGAAAAAATGCACTGACTTCATGATTCTTATTATTTATGAAGCGGTGAAGAGATATGTTTTCAGAGAATTGATAAAGGTTTTATAGGATCCTGTGCTTTTTAGATGTTCAGGCAACTTGTTCCATAAAAAAGCAGCTGCATATGAAAAGGACCTTTCCCCGTATGATTTTGTCATTGTTTGTGGAACACAAAGCAGGGACTTGGAACTGGAACGTAGCGTTCTTTCTGGTTTATATGGAGTTATCAATTCAGTAAGATATAAAGGAGCTAGTTGATGTAAACATTGGTAGGTTAATAGAAGAATTTTAAACTGGATTCGGGACTTGATGGGTAGCCAATGTAGAGCTCTTAAGACCGGAGTTATTGATTCATGTTTCTTTGTGCGTGTAACTAGATAACTAGATAACTAGATAACTAGATAATTAGATATATCAAAATAAAAGTTAAGTAATCATCATTCCTTATATCACTAATGTGTGCATTATATAATACACATGTGGAAGTGTTCTTTTTAAAGGGGAAACAAACAATAAAATTAATCATAACCACCTCTGTCACTTTGGAAGTAATACACAAAGAGGAATCTCTTCATGTTTAAAAGATCGGTTGATATGTATGGGACATTGTGTACCATAATATAACTACGCATGGTCAGGTACACTGCAAACAAAAGGGTGTTAAATTCAACACCATGGGTGTTAATTTTAACACTTTCCCGGTATCTATATCGGAAAACACCAGCTGATGTTATTTAACACCAGGGTTTGGAATTAAACAATTCAATTCCACTCTTGGTGTTGAAGTAATTCCGCCTTTGGTGTTAAAATCTGACACCATTATTTCAACTTGAAGCATAGAGATATATACTTAATAAGGCTAGAGAGCGGACTCGTCATACGCGCCCGTTCAAAGCTCTGTGCGCGCATGGAGCGCGGTCCGCCATTACTAAGGAGGGCACAACTTCGAGAAATACCCGGATGTCCCCTTCGAAACTGTGCTACTGATATGCAATATGAAGCTTCATATTTGGGGTTGATTTTTCAGTTTTCGAGTATGAAACGTTATAATTGTGGTATTTTGCATAATGCATGAACCCTACTCATGCCTCAGTCATGGTATCTGATGTAGGTCAAGATTAATTACGGGTGTTATGGTGAGGTAAAAGGGACACAAAAAGCTATTTATATTTCAGTATATCTTCAATTTTTCTTCCTCTTTGTCAATATAAAACTGTGATATAATGACATCAAATATTACTCGGCTTTCAAACAATCAGAATCAAGCATTAATTTGGGACTTGTATTTGATATTTATGTCATGATATTAAACAAAGTTTTATGCTACAGGGCCAATGTCTTTCTAATTCATTTATTATGAGAGCCAGGGTTTATTGATTTAAAACGCTTTAAAGGTAATATATTCATTTTATGTTTATGGCTATGATAAACAGATTGATACTTATAGATTTTGGATAGAGATGGGTACATAGATAGCTAGACACATAATAAGATGGATAGATAGATATAATATAGAAGTATAGGTAGATAACGTAAATGCAGATATAGGATGATACTGAAGATAGGAAGAGGGGGAAGGAAAGAATTATACACATTTTTTTTTATAATTATTTTATTTACTCATCCAATCATTCATTCAATCATTCATCCAAACATTCTTTTTCTTCTTCTTCTCTCACTCATTTTATATCAAATTCACACCTTCTGTCTTTCACCTATTCTCTAGAAAATCTCTATATGTCTGAAAGAATAATTCAATTCTTTACAGTTCGCTAGAAATAAATATTCTTTAAAAACAGCTGATCATTGATGTAATAATTATTTATTCACACCACTTTTTTTCTTCATAAATAATATTCTCCTTGATACAGTATATTTCTTATTTTCTTCATCAACATGTTTTTAGAGAATATACTTATGATAATTTGATTTGAAGAAAAAAAATGAATAAATTAACCTTATATTACCACACGTGTGTTGAATATTCTACAGCATAGGCATTTAAGTTTTGACATTTTATTGGACATTATATACTGCTATAATACATCACAATTGAAAGGACAGACATTGCAAAAACAACATCTCAGATTTTATCTCCAAATTTACTAATTACAAAGACATTTCATCGGATAATAAAATAAATAAATGCAAACCAGAAATAGTAATTGAGGATATATATTCCAAGTTACCTGTATTGCTATGAAGAACTATAATTGAAGACACTTACATCTCAGGATACTGCAATACATTATTCAGTGAAACCTCATAGTAACAAGGTCTTTTGACATCATTATTCATCAGGGAATAATAATAGTTTTGAAACTGATTACCCTCATATTTACACAGTAGATATACTAGATAGCAAAAGAGTGCACAATCTTGTGGGTTTACATCTAGTGACATTATTCCATATAATTGTTCTGTTATCAAATCTCTTCAAAAGCAGTTTTCCATTTTGGGCCAAAATTCAAACCTATGTACAAAAAAGATCTATGGGTGTGTATAAGGTGTGCAACTGTGCATTACACAAAGCTTTTCAATTGCCACACATCTGTGAATTCTCCTCGTTTACAGTATCGAAAACGTGGCTCACTTGATGTGAATTTCTTGCTTTTCATCGTTAATGATGCAAATCACTTGGTTGAGAGTAATCCAGACAATGTTATAAAAAAGGTCTACATGTTTATTTCAGGTTATCTAAACCTGCAGAATCAAAGCACATGTAGAGTGCAAATAATTTGCAAAAATTAGAGCAACTGAATCAGATACAGCAGGTACAATTATGAAGCTTATAGAGTAAATATTCAAATACAGTGTACCTCACAACAACTCAAAATTCAAGTACATATTTTTTACCCCTAATGTAATCAACTCTTCTAAGTTCCCCTTTAGTTTGCCCTCGTGTAAAGTTAACGTACAGAACATTATGGTTAAGTTGTGCAACTGTCACAATGTGTCCCAAGAATTTTATTTCATTACACAGAATAAAAGTCTCAGATTGTTCTGTTTTTCTTGAAGATTATTGAAAGCTCTCTCCAGTTTTAAACGGCTTCACAGTCAATCATCCAGTGGATAAGCTATGCAGACAAGAGGCAAAATAAAAAAGACTGATCTGTCTCTGTAGTTTGTACAAATTAACTTCTATGTTTTCTTTTTTGCATAGACTGAGGAATTTTGCTCACTATAAAAAGAGAAAAAACAGGTTTTCATGACTTCAAGGAGGGCCATAAGCCCTGGTCTCCTCAACATTTGCAACAGTGTATAGACTACAGAACAGTTGTAATTGTAAAACACAAGATGTCACTATAGTATCATTCTCCAGATCAAGAAAGCCTATTTACATCGTAGCCAATCCACACCAGACACAATCCCTGGGATGTGAATTTAGACGTCATGTCCTACAACTACTTGAAACTTGTAAAATGCTGGAACATGTGTATTAAAGCCCCTCTGAAGTGTTTGGAGCCCCAAAAATTTGACGGCAAAATTTCACTTAAATTGTATAATGTGAAATAGGATGCCATTTAACATTCTGTAGGTTTTCATAAACAAATATGTTTGAAAACAAATATTGATGAAATAAGACAAAATTTGGGTTTTCTGTAAATGCGTTCTCTCCAAAGGTTGTGTTGAAGTAGGTCAAGCTGATCCTGGCTAATGAGCTTGCTTTCGTGGACTTCCTGCAAGAGACTCCTGGTTTTTCCATCTCTCCTGTTTACCTTCTGTTTCACTTGAAGCTGTTTCTTGGCATCCTGCAGTTGCTGTCTGGTTATCTTCAGTTTCTGATCAACTCAGACAGAAAAGAATAGTCATGTTCTTTTGTAATGTCATAGGGTTTCTTTGGAGGCACGGGAACACTTTTGGATGTTGTACATGGTTTTGCTGGGAGTCTTGAGCCATGGGTCTGTTTATAGGGAGGATGTCCAGGAAAGACAGTAGATTTCTAGGCACAGCACTAGGAAGGAGTGGTGTGTAACATCCTTTTCCTCTCTTGGGTGTATTTCTGCATTACAATAAAAGCAAATGGAAACAAAAATGAGTTTTTTCTCATAACATGACAATTGTTCTACTATTCATGCTATTTCATATGATTTTTAAGACTGAAACTGAAAGCAGCTTCCAGCCAATCCTGAAGCAGTATTTAATAATGATGTCAGCAAGTCATAAGCAAATTTGATAGAAATAGTGTAACTCCTGTGATGTGAAATATGGCAGGCTAGCCTATCTTTGCCTTTCGGGCTTTAGAAATTAGAGTATTTAGATCTAGATCTAGAGTCTAGTCTAGACCCTAGATCTAGAAGTTGACATTTGATTTTATCTTGAAATTAGATAAGATAAAGTTAATTATATATTCTAAACTTGGCTTTCGTTAATAGAATCAAGCTCAGTCATGGAGTTAATATTTCCGAGTTGGACTCTCTGACTCTTGGAGTTGCGACTCCAGCGCAGCAGAATTTTCCCATCACCGCCCCCAGAACCTTGACCCATGCCTGCCCCAGCCCGGCGGGCGTGAACTGGCGCGCTCCGCTGAGCACTGCAGTAACGTGAGCTGCGCTGCGGTGGCTTGTCATGAGACAATACCCGCATAAACTACATTTTTAGCTCTAAAATCTCCTTATTTAATCAACATAACATTAAGAAGAACTTACTTGTGAAATATTATGCAGTTCCTTTTCTTTCTTCGGTTCGAACAACCAAATGCAACGCACGAACCTGGCTTCTTCAAATTTTCCACGTATGTTGTGCACAGTATCTTGTTGGGTCGTTCGTTTTTCTGCCCTCCTTAGTAATGGCGGCCAACGCTCCAGCTCGGAACAGCAATTTGAGCGAGTACGCCGTTAGTAGTTATATATCTCTATGACTTGAAGTTAAAGTTCAATTCTAGTTTTGGTGTTAAAATATCCAACACCATTTCTTTCAACACCGTGGTGTGTAGAATTTAATCCTGATTTTTTTTTAAATAAAATCAATAGCAATGATTTAACACTCAATTCAAAGAATCCTGCGATGTCTGTTGGATTTAGTGGTAACAATTTTCTAACTTGTCTCTCTGCAGAACAAATTTTCACACTTAACGGCATGATTGCGCTGATGAAATAGGATATTCAGACCTTGACTAAAAATTCCATAACCACGATATGCCGAAGAGATTCTTGACAGGTAGCTCGCGCATGCGCATGCACGATACGACGTCATAACACCAAGACTCGGAACATCAACCTGTAATTAAATATTTCGACACTCTGTTGGTGATGAACGGACGTGAAATTAACACCAAGGGTGTTGATTTTTTTCTATTCCGTTCTGGTGTTAGAAATTGAACACCCTGGTTTTTGCAGTGTATATCACGCTTTTGGTCAAACTATTGAATATTCATGATAAATTTACTTTGAAGCGTCCACAGAAAGCGAAGAGAACCAGAAAGGTAACCATGGTAACAGTAGTATCTATGTTTGCTAGATGTAGATTTTTTTTTGACAAAAATGTCTTTTAAAAGAGCGCTGGCTAAATGATGAAAAAAAAAGTTTATGGCTATGACGGTTTTCGCTTGTCTTAAATTGATTTGAATGCTGTTATTTAGCCATCTAATCTGAATGTTGATATCATTTTTAAATTGTTATTGAATAATTTAATCTGGATGTTGTAATTAAATAGTTTAATCAATTCAAATGTTGTTAAGTTCACGTTGTTTCAATGAATATAATTGTACTTTATGCTACTAAACTCACAAATCCCCAGTGACCACTGCTTTTCTACCTGCAAATTATGCACATTTCCCCTAATTGTTCAGTTTGAAACCCCAAGGTTCAGTTTGATAACGCTATGGCCCTAAGCTATGCATCGACATTTATTTCTTTGTTATGTTTACTATGTTTTTTTTGCAAAACCCCACCGAAATGTAACTAACATTTCTCATCATGCTATAGAAAATTTGCTTTACTTTACCAAATAGGACAAAGTTGCTATTTAAAATAGATATCAAGCATCTCCCATTTAAACAACAAATAGCTCTAATTACTGTTGTAGTGTATGCATGTAGGTTGTAAATAAAGTCAGCGATCGCACCGTTAAAAAAAAAGCTTGCATATTTATTTATTTTTTACTGTTTTTTATGACAACGCTGCTTGCTCGAATTTGAACTGAGTTCTAGAAGAAGAAAGAAATGCACGAACCTAAAAAAGGACACACACACTCAAACAAATTTGCTTATATATCACCAACTTAGGGAACCACCATGTGTTTAAAAAAAGAAAATCACCAAATCGCACAACTATAGCGTGGAGTCCATATATTATATACCGCTTGTTTTGTTTTTTCGAATTGAATAGATATAAATGTTCACTTACGATTGAAATTTGGGTTGCTACAATGACGTAGCCAATTATAACCTGTTTGATACAAATTGACAGTCATGTTAGCTGCACGAGTATTCTAAAAAGTACAATTTGTTCTCAAATTTGATGGTAGGTAAACAAAATCACTCGTGCGATATTACAAAGAAGCCTTCAGAGCTGCTTTTCCAAAAAAGCTGAATTAAATCACATTTCTTTTTACCTTGATGGCATAGTGCCTTTAATATGATATATTCATTTTATTGATTATTCATATATTGTCACTATTATTAATATTATTATTTTTATTATTAATATCATTATTATTTTTGTTGTTAGTATCATCATCATCATCATCATCGTCGTCATTATTGTTCAGGACTCCTTAATCCTCCCTCTCTCTCATATGGTGCATCCGCAAGCCTACTGTATGTCGTTATTGTTATTTCTATGATAATTATTATCCTTACTATTGTCATTATTCTCATTATTCTCATTTTTTTATCAGAATTTCTTAATATTATTAATATATTTATTAACACTAGTATTATAATCATAAACATTAGTATTGCAATTATTATTGTTATTAATTGTATTATCATCATCATAATTATCATCTTACCTCCTTTCCTTCATTTCTAGAATCAATCTGGTAAGGGGGATATGAATCCAGAGTCTAAGACCAAGGACGGGCCCAAGAAGACCAACTCTGAATTCTCTCTGCCGGGTCAGATCGATGACCCTCTTGATGAGGCTCAGACCAGCACCATACGACAGGTGAATCTCGCACTTACATCTCCTGTTGGTTTGAGTGGTGATGATGATGATCATGAATCGAACGATGAGGGGGCACGTGCAATTTTTGATTGACACGATAAATGCCTAGTAGGTAGGCTCATCAATTAATTCGGCCACATTGAATTAATTCCTTGTTTCTCGTCCCCTCCTACTTCCGTTTTCCAGCCTGCCTCAATATATTTGTTCATTACAAAAAATATCTAAAATGGGATATACGTAGAGGTGTAGTAGTAGAGTGGTTCCATCGCTTTACTGTATTTGCAAAGGCAAAGGCACAATAACATTAATATTATTATTATTATTATCATTATTATCAATAAATAAGGATCTAAGGATATCTTTTCAATGATGCAACAAAAATCAGTAAAATCTCCTTGTCTTTTTTTTTTTTTTTGGGGGGGGGGGGGGGGTTAAAATTGACCCAGTAGCATTTGTATGTACGAGAACAATTTGAAGACAAAATTTCGGACGAGAAACGAGGAATCACTTTTACATGGTCCAACATGTCCCTTTTCTTTCGTAAAGTATACACTTACGTGTAGTATAAAAATAATTTTAAATCACCACTCAAAATGGCTGAAGAGTGACGACATATTCAACAAAAATTAAACATGCTATATTTAATCGTTAAACTATTGGATACACCATGATACTATTTTCTAAAATACAGTTTAGCTCGGGGATACCACCTGAATGGAACTAATGACATTGTAAATTGTCATTGAAGTGAAAACTTTGAGATGATACGTAGTCCCTACCTTCATGATAACGAAACTGATAATCATGCATGGATGTTATTTAAAGAAATACTAACATTTTAGGTCTTACTGTCCATTCAATATCAGGCATGTTACGCCTTTTCAAACAAACAAAAATTGTACTTGCCGTTACTTTTATTTACTTTACTTTACCCGAATCCTTCCGATTTGTCGTGATATGAGGGAAAGGAGCCCTATTTCATAAAAACTTGTTATCAATAACAAATGATAATTTGCTCTCAGCCAATCAAATGCCACGATTTCAGTAGCTTATAACAGTTGTTGTATCATCATTGTTATTTTACTAAACGGGCCCCAGGAGTTGATATCTGACATAGCATTCCAGAATCTTTTGCATCATTCGGATATTTTATTGATTTACTACTACCATATAGAAATCGTTTGACCTATGACCTTTAATGCTCTGACACATGTCGAAGTTGATCCTTATTGTGTGCATCTCTCTTTTGCAGAAATGAGCTCAGGATGGCGGCGTTTATGTCATTTTTGTTCAATCGGTGATTGTCTCCCTGTGTATTTACAGATCAAACGAGAATTCTAGTAACGTGAAATATTTATATTACCCAATTCGAAAAAAGCCGAATGGTGCTGCAGTTTTAGAAGAGTCATCATAACTTTACTGCCAGTCTTTGTTGATGTATTTTCTTCACTCTAAATTTCCTACAAGGATCGGTAACAAAATTATTTAATGAAAAAAAAAACGAAATTACGTCCAAAAACATGATGAAAAGATCTAAAATAAACCTAAAATAATTTCAAGACAAAAATGCAAACACATGACTAGATTTTCCATGCGATCTGTTCTTTGTTATAAGTTCTTTGTGTGTTTCAGTCTTATGCGTGCTAGAGAGTAGGTGAAATTTTTATTTGAGTGATTTTTTTCTTCTAAACGCACGTTGCTTGCAAATCACCGAAATCTGATGCATATATGTGTAAAGCATGCCAAGCATGATCTTAATACGATTGTTAATGTTGGCATGCCGCTATTCAAAATATATAGTCAGTACCCCCCTTTTCGAACCGTACTTATTTACTTGAATGGGGGTGCTAGGGGTTTCAGTCATTGTAAATCCACTTTGTCTGTCAATCTAGTTCAAACCATCACATGAATTTGAAGTTGGAATTGTACGTTGTTACATATCTACCTCTCACTAGAAGACTGTAGAATATATATGCCATTGTGCGCACTTCACTGCTGTGCAATATATCCATATGTAAATGGTAACACGCTGAATGCATTGTTATAATATTCATTATTCTTCCCAACGTAGTATAGTTAGAATTGAATTGAAGTTAATTTAATTTAATTTTGAAGTTATTAACAACAACACATCGCAATAATGGCGGTATGAACAATCATACCATACAAAGTATAATGATAATACATGAATACGTGATTGAAAAGTAATGGCTTTAACACGATGAGACATAGATCTATATACCAATTTTTTTTTGGACACAAAACTGGTTATCTAGTTACTTATGTGATTGGCAAACAATTAACAAGTTGGTTAACTAAAACACAGGAGATTAAACGGTTACCTTTTTATACTTAGTATCTGTTTCCTAACTGCCACACAGGGATTAACCAGACTATTTAGGGAATAGCGTATTCTCATCTTATGCCCAGTACCAGTTACATATTATCTTACACAAAGGAACCAACTAGTTACCTGTCTTACACCTAGGGGATTATCTAGTTTCTTGTCTTACACCTAGGGGATTATCTAGTTTCTTGTCTTACATTTAAGGGATTAAAACTGACATATTGTATACGTAGGTAATCAAGTAGTTACTTATCTTACATCTAGGGGATTAACCAGTTACCTCCTTTTCACCGTAGGAATTAATCAATTACCTGTCTTACTACCATTCGAGGATTACCCACGTACCTATCTTACACATGTAGTGGATTAACCAGC
This sequence comes from Strongylocentrotus droebachiensis, assembly GCA_035222895.1. Lineage (NCBI taxonomy): Eukaryota > Metazoa > Echinodermata > Echinoidea > Camarodonta > Strongylocentrotidae > Strongylocentrotus > Strongylocentrotus droebachiensis. Next base: position 10,484 of record JAVYIG010001237.1, on the reverse strand, counting down.
TACCTATCTTACATCAAGGAGACCAACTAGTTACATATCCTACACTCAGGGGATTAACCTGTTACCTGTCTAACACTCAGGGGATAAACCAGTTACATATCTTACAGCCATGAGATTAACTAGTTACATATCCTACACTCAGGGGATTAACCTGTTACCTGTCTAACACTCAGGGGATAAACCAGTTACACATCTTACAGCCAGGAGATTAACCAGTTACATATCTTACAGCCAGGAGATTAACCAGTTACATATCTTACACTCAGGGGATTAACCTGTTACCTGTCGAACACTCAGGGGATAAACCAGTTACACATCTACAGCCAGGAGATTAACCAGTTACATATCTTACACTCAGGGGATTAACCTGTTACCTGTCTAACACTCAGGGGATAAACCAGTTAGATATCTTACAGCCAGGAGATTAACCAGTTACATATCTTACTCTCAGTGGATTAACCTGTTACCTGTCTTACACCCAGGGGATTATTTACCAGTTAACCGTTGTAAAACTTGGGTTTTAACCTCGTCCTATCTTACACCTTGAGGATGAAACAATTCTTATCTTTATCACTGTACCAGTTCCCCCTTTTTTCACCCAAGAGATTTACCAGTTAACCTAAGGCGTGAAACTGTAATACACGCCTTACACGTTTGGTATTAACCAGGTACCTGTCTCATACTTGGGGGATTGAATAGTTTAATACATATCATACACTTCGTGGATTAACCAGTCTCGTATAACACACAGGAGATACTTATCTTACACGCAGGAGTTACTTATCTTACACACACGAGTTACTCATCTTTCACACAGGAGAATAAACAGTTAACTAGGAGGATTTACCAGTGTACTGTTTTACACATAAGCGATTAACGGGTTACCAGTCATTAACATAGGGGACTAAACAGTTACATATTCTACCCCCAAAGAAATTAACCAGCTGCTTATCTCGTTTTCATGCAGGAGATCAAGACGGAGCGAGAGATGGAACAAGGAGGCTGGAAGATCAACGAGAAGAAGCATGTCCAGCGAACCTTTGTTCGTGTGGAGGACACCCAGTAATCAGACACAGCATCTACACTTTAGTAAAGTGCTACACTCAAAGTGTTGTGTTCTTACACCTTGCACTTTACATAGATTTGCCTCTATTGAGAGTATAGTGAATGTTAACACCATGAAGGATAAGCAGGTAGATTGTATGCACATTTCAGTGTCAAGCAGGTTCAACACCCTAAAGGGTAAACAATGTTGAATTTTAGCACTTTTCAGTGTATACATTAGGTTTTAACACCATATCTGATTTAAATAATGTTGATTGTTTCTTCTTATGTATGGTTCATAGTGTAAAGAGAGTTTTGACTCCAGAAAAGGAAAACAGTGTTAATTATAAGTACTATTCGATAAAATGTATAAATCTTATACACCACAGAAATATTGATGTTATGCACCGTTCATTGCCGAGTTTACCTGGGGAGGGGGGGGGGGGGGTAGACCACCCAGCGTGGTCACTGACGGGTGGTTATCTCATCAAATCAGCTCTCAATTAACATAAGAAAAAGAGGATCATGGGGGACCAACGGGCATCGCTTAGGCATTGTTTTCTATAAAGAGGGAGCAAGTAGCTACAAGAAGTGCAGTGGGGCTTTTAATTGATTGATTGTTTATTTTGTTAGATTTAGGTAAGCAAGTACAGTCAAACCTGTCTAATAAGGTCATCCAAAGGAAACCGAAAAGTGGCCAGTGTAGACAGGTGGTCTTTCTTCGCATGCTTTAAAGCCTGTCTGCACTAGTTTGGCCAGGAGGGATTGGACCTCCCTGCATCGTCGCTGACAGGTCGTTATCTCATACAATCAGCTCTCAATTAACATAAGAAAAAGGGGATCATGGGGGGGACCATCGGGTACCGCTTAGGCATAGTTTGCTTTATAGAGGGCGCAAGTAGCTACAAGTAGTAAAGTCCCGCTTTAAATCACATTTTCTCTCAAGGGCGTTAAGACATAACCGCTGTAGATAAATGGCCTCTTTAAAGGTGTGGCCACTAGGGCAGGTTTGACTGTATGTGATTGTAAATATTTCAAGAGCCCGTTTTACCGGGTTTCTTTCACTTGCACTTTACTTAAGATTTCGATAAACATGTATAATACCGGAGGAGATGATTTTAATAAACGTTAAATATTAACACTAGATATGTGGAGGAGCAAATTTTCGACTCCCGATTGTAAATATGTGTAACATAAAATCATTATATATATATATATTAAATTTCAAGATCCATCCAGGGGCGTCGCTGGGGGATGCAGGGGTTGCAACTCACAAAATGTTACGTGAGTAAGTCTGTTAGAGGCAGATTTAAAAGCAAAAATACATTCTTTTTAAGGGGATTGCCGGGAAATAAATTGCAATAACTTTTTTTGTTAATTTCTGAAAAATCTGAAGACCATTTTTTGTTAATTGAATGATATCTTTTAATTGTTTGTATTGCTTATCATTTGTTAAAAAAATATTTGTGCAAAATGTGATCTTTCACCCCCCCCCCCCCCCCCCCCCCCTCCACATACCACCAACATGGTCTTGCAATGCCCCTGGATGCATGCTTTGTATGGGTTGTATTTCTAATGGCACGATACTATTTTTGATTATTTATATTTATCTATTTTTGTTTTCATCACGTGATTCAAGTAGCCTAAAAGAACAATATCATACATCAAGTGAAAATTGCTATATCTTTTAGTAAAGTTGAACGATCATTTCGTTATGAATGTAAACCGCACTGCCTTAAAGTTAAAAAATACTTACTTTCGCATAAAATTACAATAGCTCGTAGATTGCTTTGGAAGTGACTAAATATTTTCCTTTATATTTAATCAATATATGAAATTTATTAGAAGAATATTAATCAATTTAAGTGACTGAATTTTTTTCATTATATTTAGTAAATATGTTAAATGAAGTAGAAGAATTGTTTTGGGGATATTACTATTCTATTGTCTTTCAGCAAGGTCTTTCATGTACCAAGGTCTTTCATGTACCAAGCGCTTTCTTGTTGTATTAATATTAAATTATTCTAGAATTAATTATGCTTATTGAGGATGATGATAACCATATTCAAATTTAGTAATGCGTGATTTATTGATTGATAACAACGTACCAGAAGTGAAGTTATTCTCTGAAGTTTAAAGATTACATGTTTAGATCTTTTAATCCGTACATTTATTAACTTTCTCATGATTGCTTATTTTGATCAACCTGACAATTTATCTCTAATATACTTCAGCTGTTCCGTTCGGGTGGAAAAATACGTCATACTCATTTAGGCATTATTTTCAAGAACAACTAAATTAAAACGTATCATTCTTATGATGTAAATTGATCAGATTTTATTGATCCAATTATGTATATACAAATGATCTTTTATTTGGATATGGGAAACCTAATTTTCTAGATATGTTGGTGTCGTTAAATGTGATTATGTAAGCTTGCCTATAGTTCGCTTTCATTTTCTATTTTCTTTGTAATGATAACAAAATACTTTCCTGCTTAATTGACCATTAATCAACAGTTTAAACGAATTTGAGTTTACCAAAATAAATCAACTCGTGAATGCAATGTCTTTCACATGCCAGATTCTTTGATTTAAAATAAATATTATGAACGCATGAAAGTAAACACTGCAAGGTTTACATGAGACATCGACCAATAAGCATGAGGGTAACATAAGACGGGATTTTCTGGAGAGTATACCCAAATACATTTTATTCTGACTCCTTAAAGTGACTAGGTATTTAAACATTGTTGAAGGTTGATATAAAACTGCTTAATTTGTGTATGAAATGTTACTAATGATATACCTTCTACTGAACTAACCATCTAACATGCAACAAATCAATTCTCAAACCACAAAGATATGTATGGTTTTCTTTGAAGACATCACTGTGCAACACCTTTAACAGTACAATTCTCCAACCATTTTTGAAATGTTCTCAACCGTTTCCCATAAAAATAAGGCACAAGACAGGCTTTTAAAAATCTTTCAACACTTAATTGTCTGGAATGGTATATAGAGCTTTGGAATGATTTACATTCACCTTAAATGTAATGCAATTGTAATAATATAGTTGGGAGAATTAAGGAATCGATCAGATCAGTTTTCCCCAATTTTTATCATTGGTAATGGTTTGTTTTCACTCAAACTTTCAGATTATCTTTAATTGTATCTAGCATTGAAGTCACTACCTTAGCACCATTATCTCTCATCTGAACAATGCTAGCAAGTCCCTTTAATATTGTATTCCCAGTTGAACAATCAAAGGATATAATGTCCAAAAAACGGCACGTTTATGATGAATGTAATCTTCTAAAGTTTCTTGATTCTCATTATACAAAAATGTTGATTTATTAAATACCCCTTAAATATATCGTATGGCCTTCAATTAATCGAAACTTTACAAAAAATAGTAACTTTAATAGTTATTATCTTAATAATAGATACAATACACAGTAACAATCCAATTAATTGCAGATAGACTGAAGATACAATATATTTTTTAACAAATGATTGTTTGTCGATTTGAATGCTTCAGGCCCCTAAAACATTCATCAGAATTAAGACTTCTATAGCATTAATTGGTGATCTATACCTTTTTACGTTGTCTTGAATCAGTATATTGCTTATCACCTTGAATTTCTAAGACTCTGTTCTTTTTCGAGAATTAAACTGCTGCTTTATTTCACATGATAATTCTTGACGTGTATTTATTATGTTTTGTACAATATCATGCAAGTTAAAACATGGGCCCCTTCGTATGCTCCAGGCTAGTCTCACTTACAAACCTAAACCTGACGAGTGAGCCAATTGTACTTAGTCAGGTCATGAAAGTACTTAAAGGTAAAGACCAGTATTGGTAACGCCCCAATTTCAAAAAATTAAATGGAAGCTCTCATTACCAATCATGTGAAAGAATACGTTTTGACTAATACATGATGATACAAAGTTTGCCGGGAAACCGCCTACTAATTCATATATTTGGTAAATTTGTTTCTCTCATGGTCGTGTGAGAGATATAGGGTAGTCCCATATACATCTTTCTGTGTATAGTGCTTGTAACTTTACGAAGAATGGGCAAAATTTCTTATCATTTTGATGATTCCAGAACCTTGCAGATGCTAGATGCTAGATGATCAACCTTTTCTGATCGATTCCACAACGTTTCTTTCACAATGCAATCGCATGACCATTACTGGTCTTTACCTTTAATGAACTTCAAAAAGTTGCTTTGCTTTTACTGACCTTAAAGGCCCGGTCACACAGGGAGGACGCATGGGGAACGCACGGCCAGCGCATGGAAAATTTGCAATTTTGGCCAGTGCGTTGTCGTTCGCTAGGCGTGCGTCATCACTCGTTACTCGTTCGTCGAGCGCGCTGGACCCTAGCCTTTGGACAAGGCCTCGCGCGCTGCTTGTCTGCCGAGCAGGGTCTGAAAATAGACTAACGCAGTGTGGCTTTACAGCAGTGATCGCTGGACCGAGCCGCTTCAGCGGCTTGGCCTTTGCTAAATTGCGGAGCTCATCATTATGTGCATATGCATGAGGGTCTTACATATACAGCAGCTAGCGATGATCGTGGCCAATCCTAATTGTTTTAACCGCGCGGTGTTTAAAATGGCTTCGTCCATGAAATTGTGGGGGAATCGGTATTCAAATGTACTAAAAAAATAAAATAATATCTAGTTCAATTTCGAATAAAATATGAATTTATCAAAAACAATATTCTACTTATTGACTAGGGTATTTATTATTTTGCTACTTTAGTAGATTCATAGTAAAATTGTGTTCCCTTGTTTTTCATTTTGACCTACGCATAGACTCTAGTGGTTCGCACGATCAGCTGGTCGGAATTGTTATTGTACAACACGTGAATATCTGTGTACGTGTGAAAACGATGCGTTCATGGAGCTTTGAATTTGCAGGGCTAGCTGAGCTAGCTGCATGCAAGTGAATTAAAATAATGAAAAGGACATCAAATTCTGGTAATTCTGCTTAGGTCTATAATGTAATAGATGTGCAAAAAAGGGTAGATATCTACTATGCAGTACATTCTGCATGGTTCCTGTGCAAGAGTTTTCCTAGCTATTTCTTATACTGAACTTAACTGAAGATATCATTTTATTGTGTGTGACAAGTTTGGTTCACATTCTTTCATTAAAGAAATAAGAGGTGAAACGATAACTTCAATGGACAGTGCAGTGCGGTGTGAGTAGGCCCCCGAACTCTGGGCAGCTTCGGGAGTAGACGCCGATGGGGATGGTGTGCTGGCAGCGACTGTGGTCGTCCGCACAAAGAAGTCCTTGCACAGTGAAATGGCTTGAAAAATCGCAGATTTGCCATAATCCGTTGGAAGATTAACAAATACATCTTCCCCTTTCACTGCTGATTTTATAGCTTTTGATTGTAACTCCTTAAAAGATGATAATTTCAACCTTTCGACCGCATATTCAAGGCTCTTTGATAAGAGATCTCCTTCGTCGCTCGCCATGTTCTGTAACCGCTTAAAAATGTATTTATGATTATATATCTTGATAATGAATATGCATGAAGTTTTCTCGAATCGTCTACTCTGATTGGTGCGTCGGATTGGAAGGGGCGGTTTGGCCGGCTTTCTGGGTAAGATGCTTTGCATCTAATTATCTCCTGATTCGGGAGCGGAAATATAATACAAAACAAAAGAAATAAACTACAACAACCACTCAGGTTAGTAAAGGCCGAGATGCTGACGCACCTCGTCCCACAGATCACAGTCGTCGCGCGATTAGTCTATGTATTCAGGCGCGTTTAGGGAAATACAGCACGAGTGCCTTGACTAAAGGCTAGCTGGACCCACGCTATGCATTCGTCGTCATACGCTGTGTGCGTCGGGATTTTTTGAGCATGCTCAAAAACGTGCGCCGAGCTCGACGCATGAATGTACACGCCAAAGGCACGCCAGACATGCGTGGAGCGCGCTAGACCAGCGCCAGACATGCGCGGAGCACACGCCCTGTATACGCACAGCGCGCTAGCTACACGCTGTGCATTTTGTGTCAGCTCAGTAGCTTTTCCAAAATTATGACAAAAGTTAGGCACACGGCCTTTTCCGATTTCCAATGCGCTGGCCGTGCGTCGTAGAATGCGGTGCATGCGTGGACCATTCGTCCAGCGCGCTAGCAACACGCTGTGCATTCGTGGAAGTTGTTATCATGTGCGCTCTGTGTGCGCCCTGTGTGCGCCCTGTATGCGTCCAGCGCGCTAGCAACACGCTATGCATTTGGTGTCAGCTAGCTGTATCTTCGACAAAAGTTGGGCGCACGACAACGCACTGGCCAAAATAGGAATGTTCCAATGCGCTGGCCGTGCGTTCCCCATGCGTCCCCTCTGTGTGACCGGGCCTTAAGCTGTGTTTGCCATGCACTTTCATATCAATCTTCATTAAAATCCGTCAAACATTACTAAAGTTATCGAGCGGAAACCAGATTTGTTACGAACGGAAGGACGGACGGCAGCGTTACTATAATTATAAATTTATCATCACAAGCAGGATGATATTCAATGAGAGTCATGGAGAGACGTGGAGAGAGAGAGAGGGGGGGGGGGGGAGAACTAGGATAAAGGGACCGATAGAAAGACTCGAGGGTGAGGGAAAGAAAAATATGTATATGGGAGAGAAAGAAAGAAAAGAGAAGATTGAAGAGGAAAAGGGTAAAATTAGAGAAATACGTACAAAGAGTTTTTCTTTTCTCACATAATCAAATTACTCTGTAGAGTTTATTAGGCAAATCACAATCGTGGTATTTGAATGTTTTTATGTCATAGTATTGAGAAAATTGTTGATGAAAATTTTCAAGATCATTGTCCATGTGCTTATGAAATTACAGCAGCTACATGTACGTGTAGTTCTGACGTCTTGGTATACAAGAGAGATCAATGAAGTGTCGATTTTTCATGTGACTTTAAACTACATGCATAATAACACATTTCGGTTTCAATAATAAGACAAATTCGTAGGTCACACATATTGTAAAATGCGATCAGAGGAGGTTAAAATCTGTAAGGATCTATCATTGTTTATCACATTTTTGTTCTTTACATTACTGTTCAATTGTTTTTTTTTCTCGACATATTACCAGTTGCCCGGCTTATATTCCTCAAGTCAACGCATTCCTTCATGCTAAGAATATCAGAACAAAAGAAGAGACAACTTCACTCAAAATGATTGTGTTGTAAGCTATATAACTCCCTTCCATTTAATATCAGTATCCATCAGTCATTTAACATGTAATTTTCCACAAGGGAATTTAAAAAAAAAGATTTCCAGAAGCGACGATACAAACTTAAATGGTACAAAATGGAATAGAAGTTTGCAACGACACGTCTTCATAAAAACCCACAAACCTGAATATATACTCCCCTAAGACGACCATAAAAACTGGGTATATTGTCATCAGCTTAGAACAGAAAAAGATGCTTTTAGTGCTTTTACACGTAACATCATTTTGGTTCCAGCTCATCATACATACATGTACTTTATATGACATTGTATAAATTAGTTACTACCTCGTTACAGAAAGAACATAATTCATCAATTTACACTCACTTCCTATTTTCATTGCAGCATTATTGTTCGTTCATCATCTTCATCTATTCAAAGGGTACATAGGGGAAATAGCTTTAAAAATAAAGCCTACAAGCATTTATTGCAAAATTTGATGACTATCACACTCCCACATAAATGTACATATCTACAATCTTCAGTTCAGTTCAGTTCAGTTCATTTTATTCAAAACCACACAAAGCATGATATAATCTGTTACATAAAAAAGAGACTGGTAACAGTACATCAATCAACATATTCTAACTTGATTACATCATAAACTGAATGGTTTTAGGACCCCTTTAGAAGCTAAGCTTGTGAGCGGGGGCCCTATAGTCAACAAAATAATACATTTACAGTAAAAAGAATGTTACGTATGATTATACAATGGATGAAAATACTAAGCTACAGAATATAGAACATACAAATACTCTCTCACCACACACACACACACGCCACACACACACACAGCAGTCACACCTGATGAATAGGTCCTTAGTGGTCAAAATGCATTTCAGAATAAGAAATTACTAAGATGCAAATAAAAACTATGTCAGTCTTTTCAAGTAGGTACGTTTTAGATAACTTTCTAACCTAGAAAGAGTTGTACTATTTTTTATATCTTCAGGCAGACTGTTCCATTCTTTAATGCAAGAGATATGGAAAGAGGTCAGAGTGACATTTGTTCTTGCAAAAGGCTGACAAATAAGACACCTTTGACATGTATTATAATTATGAATTTGCGAGTCCTGACGGAATAAATCTTTTAACGTACATTCATGAGGCATAGACTTAAGATTAAACATAAACAATATGCAATTGAACGACACAAGTCCCACTTAGTGGTAACATTCTTAGTCGAAGGAAACAATGGAGAACTTGGATGTCTATAATAAGAATTAGTAATAAGCCGTATTGCCTTCTTCTGCCATACTCTCAACTTATCAAGATATACAATGAGAGAGAGGGGGAGAGAGAGAGAGAGAGAGAGAGGGTAGAGGGGGGAAGAGGGGGAGGTGAAGGGGTGAGAGGCAGAAAAAGTGGGCCAGAGACTTCACAAAATGGAGAGTAAAATACATGTATGTATATTAATCACAGATTTTTGTAAAAGTGAGTTGGATACCATGTATTTAAAGACATAATTACAAGCAGTAAAACAGACTCTTATTAGGTGAATTGCTCATAAATTTGGTGAATTTCCTTTTAAAATGCATTAGATTGTGTGCCCATAAATATATGGTGCAATGAAAAAATATACTGTTACAAGTCAAAAGCTGAAAGGCACTTGTATTTCTAACAACGCCCTGCAAGTGTTGAATTAAGAACCAAGTCTTCTCTTACAATAACAAACCTCACTAATGATTAACTACCACCAATTACATGCAAAGTTTGACATGTGTCAAATTATGTGAAGTTCATGTTATTTTATTCATACGTAATAACTCAATATTCGGTAGTTTTTAGATAGTATTGTAGCACGAATTCTCCATGGAAATGTTACATCATAGAGCTACTTAATGTTCTTTTTCATTTACTCCAGACGTACAACAGCAACTGGTGGATGAAACAATGAAAATACATGTATGGACTTTGTCTGAGCCATAGATAGATGTGGAGTGAGCTAGATGTACTGTAATCCCTCAAGGTTATCTATTAGGACCTCTTTAGGCAACGGGGCAGAGGGGACGGATCTCCTTGACCTGAACCTTGAGGTGACCAGTCATGGACATTACAAGAACGGGGAGGTCAAGTGTGAATTTTTTGCCAGGCACATTTACAGCTTCTCCAGCCATGAACAGCATGTAGCGTTTCTCTGCGGAGAGAAAAGAAGAATCATAAGTACATGAAAATTCATGA
>JAVYIG010001236.1:302500-364688 GCA_035222895.1 Strongylocentrotus droebachiensis | reverse complement strand
CTCCTCCTGCGCGAAGCGCGGAAGCTTTGACGTATTACTAGCAAAAGAAAACGATCAGTTGTACCTTTCTCGACTCCTTTTCAGTTGAAGAAATTAATAAAAGTAGGCCTACTTGAAGAAATCGTTGAATTGTAAGATATTCAGATTTTTTATATTAAGTTAAACAAAGTAATAGGTGTTAAAATAACACACATTTAACACCTTTGGAAAAAATAATACGCTAGGAACGTGAAAAACAAAACTTTTATTATCACACATGCCTATAATCGGACATATTTAAAAAACTGAAATGTGGCACCGCCCAAAAAATAAAATTCTGAGATCCTCCTTCGTCTTTAATTTGCACCTGGAAATAAATTGTTTGTTCCTCGTCTATGTCATCGCAGCGAAAAAATTTCAGACTTTTCTCTTTTGAGGAGCTTTCACATGCAGCCTCAGACAAATGTGCCAAAGAAGTTTTCTCTTCTTGTGTTCCTGGAAACAAAGTTTTGTTGGCAATAGTAACGTTAGACAGTCATAACCCACATCCAATGAATGAATCGCGGTTAATGGAATGATATTTTTTTCTGACCACTATAAAGAACAAATCATACGATATCATTCCGCCTACATCAGATCTGATTAAAAAAGGGCAATGAATTTTTTTTTTTTAAATTACTTGATGAAGTCCGGGGAGATGAAGATGTGCCTGTGATGATCTTACTCCAATGCAATGCAAGGCTATAAGCCCCCCCCCCCCTCAATCAATCTCCCAATATTTATAAACTGTCAGTTTTAATAATAATTTGAATACTAAGTCGATCTGTAGATTATAGAAACGCATAAAGCTTCTAGCCCAGAACATAAGTGTGCAAATATATTTGGGGAGGGCGGGATCAATGATAGCCTATCCGAGCCTGAACAAAATATTGGGAGGGGGTGGGGGGGGGGGGGGCTCGATGATATCCGAGCCCCTCAAAAATATCAGGGGGCTCCGTGATGTTATCCGAGCCCCACAAAAATATCGGGGGCTCCGTGATATTATCCGAGCCCCACCAACAATAATTGGGGGGGGGGGGCTGATGATATCTGAGTCCCTCCAAAATATGGGGGGGGGGGCTCAAAGATATCTTAGCCCCACCAAAATATGGGGAGGGGGTGCTCAATGATATCAGAGTCCCGCCAAGAAAATATTTGGGGGTCTCAATTATATCCGAGATATATATATTTTTTGGGGGTCAATGTTATGCGAGATCCGATGTCTGAGCCCCCCCCCCCCCTCCCCAAATAAATATTTATAAAATGTTTATATTTGAATGGTAAGTCTGTAGATTATAGGTATACATGAGTTTCATGCCTAGAATATAATGATAGGGGAGGTGGGGGTTAATGATATCCGAGCCCCGCAATAAGTATTGGGTGCGGCTCAATGATATGTGAGCCCCACTTAAAATAGTGGGGGCTCAATGGTATCTGCGCCCCTAAGGACTCAATGATATCTAAGCCCACCACAAAATTGGGGGCTCAATGATATCTATAAGCCCCGCCAAAAATATTGGGCGGGGTTCAATGATATCTGAGCCCCCCCCCCAAGATTTTTCATTGGGGGGCTGTGCCCCCGCAAGCCCCCCTCCCCGGTTCTTAAGCCTATGTCTACGATCACGACTGAATCACCATGGTATCACCGATCTCTAGCTAGCTCTAGCTCTAGCTATAGAAAAAAAGATCGGTGTGTGTTTCTATGGCATGCAACGATTGGTATGATTGGTCAACATTAAACTAACGGTAGTGTGTTTTACTTACGCTACTGAATCACTTAGACAGTTGCGTTAATGAAAACTAAAGAGCTTACGTAGGTAAAATAATCCCTAGAATGAGTATACGTAAGCTTTTCATCATTTGACTAACGTAACTGTTCAGTAACGCAAGCGCTACTCTGTAAAATCATTGGATACTAAGTGTACGTTAGTGTTTCCTTATTGGTTACGTTACTAGTTAAGTTTATGGCGGGGATGGCCTTCCATATGGTGCAGCATACGCGAAACCGAAGCGTAAGGAGAACTTCGGTTTGTTTTGCTAACGCTAGCGCGCGCTGACCGTTAATCAAGTCCATTCGTTTACGTATATAGAAATATATATAATATAGAAAGGTTTTATTGAACAATTTCCATCGTCGCAGTCTTACAACTGAATCGCCATTGGAATACAATTTAAAAGTAAATGTATTTACAAGTTAAAAGTACAATAGTCTTAGGACTATGACATAATATATATAAAAAATATCATATTAAAACTCTATATCAAAATTTAATGAGTATGGAAAGAAAGAAGGGGTGAATGAGGAATAGGAGCAAGGAGCAAGAATCAACAAAAGGTGAGAAAGGAATGAAAGGAAAAGAAAGGAAGGGTAAGTAAGAGGAATATATCAAGAAAGATGAGGTGAAAAACATGTGTAATGAGCCTTCTATTAATTAGCTTTAAAATGTACAGATCCTCATGGCTTGTACTAACCACCAATATATAAAACATGTATAAAAAATTATTAAACTAAACGTTTGACAGGAAACATCAAGAATTGTAGCATTGTAGTTATGAAACTTCACCAGGTGGTCAAATTCAAACATAGTACAATTGTGAAATTAAGTATGATCAAAGATATCAGTCGTGCTAAACGTACAGTGAATTAAAAAGACTCGGGCTGGTGAATAGAAAGTCCCGAAATAGGCGGAGGACATTAAAAAACAAGCAACCTGCATACTATTTATACTGTCCATTTCTTTTGAGATTCATTTCATTGTAATAACTATTTAAATTTGAGTGTAATCAATAATCATAATTAAGTCATTCATCAAATAATGTTTCACTCGAAACGACGATTTATCAGCCTAACAAGAAAAGGCAGAGCACTGTTTCTGAACCTTTCCGTTCTGCATTTGATTTCTCTCAGTCTATTGCTACGTCGGAGACGTTGGTTTTGTGCTTCAGGCAACCAGTCTTTGAAGTTTCTTTGAAGCAATTCTGCAAATTTTAAGGATAGTTTGTCCCTTCTTTCGCTCAGTGTTGCAAGCTCAGTCTTCTGGAGGGCATTTCTGTAGCTCACATATTGGTCACAGAGAATTATGCGAAGAGCCCTTTTCTGGATCATCTCTATGTTATTGCTTTGCTGCACGGTGATACCACACTGTGAAAAATTTGGGCAATATTTTTCGACCATTTGCCCCACGTTGTGCCAATAGTCAACCCAATCATCTATTGGGCAATATTTTTCCCAATTGCCCAACAGCTGGTCAAGATTTTCCCAAACAAGTGGGCTACCGTAGTCGGGCAGTTGAAAGGTCATATATTTGCCCAAATTTTGGTCAAAATACGAAACAACTATGCACGTGTGAAGTAGGGTGCTTACGTTAACCAATGCCACTGGGCACAATATTTCCTAATAGATGGTTGAGTTGACTATTGGCACAACGTTTGGCAAAGTGTTGGAAAATTATTGCCCAACCTTTTTACAGTGCAGAGTGCCACAGAGGTACGCAATACTCCAATGTAGGTCGTATGTACGAGGTAAATACTGTCAATAAATCTTTCCTTGGAGCATTAAAGCGCTTCAGAGATCTAATCAAATAGAATTTCCTCGACGCTTTCTTGATGATTTCGTTCACATGACTATTCCACCGGAGGTTGGCCTGGATAATAACCCCAAGCAATTTCAACTCCTTGACTTCTTCAAGAACATTGTTACACAGCTCAATGCGTGGAGAGGGGATGGCCGCTCGTGCAAATGACACTTGCATCACTTTGCACTTTGCTGGATTTAGTCGTAGTTGAGTGTCGTCACACCACAATTGGAAATCAGTTATTGAAGTTGCGATTGCGCTTTCATCACCCATCTTGCGACTCTCGGCTATAGTCAGATCGTCTACGTACTTCCATCTCCTGGCCATCGGCGTTGTGGCAAGAGCATCGTTTATCTTGTCAAATATAACGTAGAATACACATAGAGTTCCCAGATGAAATCATGTATAAATGCAATATTCGTAGTAAATTGGCCTACTTGCCAGGTTATAGGCGTCTTCTTGCAGCGCCACCAACGTGCAGTTGTCCAAAAAAAAAAATCGTAGATTACGATAACCAGTATTTGCCACGATACACCCCCTTTAAGATTTTGGGGATTACGTGTATCGAATCAATTCAATAGCCAGATCAACTGAGCCAAAATATAAGTTCCAACTTAGAAAAACGTTTTAGGGTGAATTCAATTAGCCAGTCGTATATGAATTTCCATTTGCTATTAGTGTTTGCTATAACGGTTATCTACCCCACCGCCCCGTTCATAAATGTTCATGTGGTGAAAGTATGACAATTGCACTCATCGTGATATGATCTAATCGTGATCTCTCAGGCTCCCGCGTGATTCTGTGTGGGCTAGCTTCACATCGCCGAGTTAGGTCCGTGTGCGAACTCAAACGCTGTCGCGCAAATTAAAGTACTCTACCTCTTGAAGAAATCACAATTCCCTGTTAATCCTAATCACCTTCTCTTTTCTAAGGTAAAGTGCAAGGATTGGAGCTCGTGCTCAATGTCGAGCAATATGAGAGCTTCATCGATTCAACGGCCAGATACTCCACAGGCTTTCAAGTCCTTCTTTACGACTATGGCACAGAACCACTCATTACAGATCAAGGCTTTGCAATAGCACCTGGAACCCATACCCACGTTGGCGTTGAAGTAACTGAGGTACATAGACAATTTCATTGTAGAGATAACATCGGTCCCTGCTGTACATATTTCAGTTATGTTAAGCTATGGTCACAACTCAGAGCGGCGACCGGCCGATTTGTAGCCTGCTCGGTCGCCGCTGGAATTTAGGCATCGCCCAACAATTTTTTGGAGAAGTCAAGCAGGCTGTAGAGCCCCAGCGATGCCTGGGCGGTGCCCTGTCGGCTTCGATTTTTGACCTAAATCGCTCGACGGCGAACGCTCGATTAGGTCGGTGCCCGGGCGGCGACCGTCCGGGCACCGAGCGTATTTTGGCGGCGAGTGAAAAGTGAGAAGGCGCCGCCCGAATTTTAATTCCGCGCTAAAACTTCAGCGGCGACCGAGCGATGCCCCAAAAACAAGGGGTGCCCGGGCGAAATTGGATAAAAACTCGCCGCCCGGCCGCCGAGCAGGCTACGCTTTAGAGTTGTGACCACAGCTTAATCGTTGATTTTAAAAAAGCCCAGAGCCATTCATAGCCTTACTGTAAGCAAACCGCGAAATCGAGCACACATAGGTGGTTGCCCGAAATTCTATACAAATTGTCGGACAAAATAAATAAATCAAGCTGAAAGTGTAAAAAGGAATATAACCCAACTGATTAAGTGTATGTTGTAAGTAAAAAAATGAAGAGAGGAGAGCGAGAGAGAGATAGGGGAGTGTCCATCTGACTCGATGCAGAAATGATCCAACAATTCCGAAGGTCTTCATGTTTTCCTTTTGACAAATACATTTTGTTGAAGTTGAAGTTAATGTTGAAGTTGATGAAGAAACAGTCAGGACTCATTTGGGAAAGGTGGATTATGTAGTACATTGAAGGTTTTGGAATGATGAAGTAATTGGCCAAATCGTGATGGAAAGTCACATGCACTGCGCACAGAAACGTGTATATGGGATCACACACACACACACGCACACACACGCACGCAAATACTCACTCACACGCACATACATACATACACATGTGCATGAAAGTTTCATCACGGACCTACTAGGTCCATGATTTCATCCAAACTGTTCACCTATTTTTGGCACATTTCGAATATAATGGCTCTTGAAGAGCACTTCTTTTCAGGCGACATTAATCCATCCAAACTGATTTCATAATATATGAGAAAACTGACAAATCTTAAACCTAACTCTTTTCACATTCAGACTTCCAACCTGGAGCCCCCTTATGGATTGTGCCAAGATAAAACACTGAAGTATTTCAATAACTATGGCTACCCCGAGTGTTACATCGAGTGCAGATCCGATTATTTTTATAACGCATGTGGCTGCAAGTTTTTTGCTTTACCAAGTAAGTTTCATTGTATAACGACAATTCTTTTTTTTTTACATGTGATGCTTTCTTAAATTAGTTTAACAGCTAAAAAGGGGCATTTTTGTTAATATGCGTATGTACGCAATTATCATCTCACTATCAATCACAGATTATTTTACGGACTAGTGCAATTGACGTTCCCCAACTTCTTTCCCTAAAGTGTGGTTTAACCATTAACATGACTTAAAAAGTGAAGTTTCAATTTCAGTTTCAGTTTATTGTTCCATATTTCAAATGTATTTCATATTTACAGTGTTTTCACATAATAACTGGTACAAATGAACGCGAAGCATATTAACAGAGACAAAAAAAAAACATAACGTGAGTACCTCATATCGATTTGTTTCAATGCATAAAACTAAAAGACTGAGCTATAAAAATAAAAATAAAAGAGTGAAATATGGATGGGGCCAATGCTGAAAGCTATGCTTGTGAGTTATAGGCCCCACAGGATACTTAATGTAATGACAGTCTAAGAAAATAGAGGGAACGAGCAACTAATGTCAATGGCAGTTAGAATTAGTATTTGAAAAAAGGGTATTCTGTGAGTCACTTTCCTGTAACCTGTAACAGTAATAGATAATAACATTCTTGCTCGCTGATTCAGCTCATGTCCTCCTGGACAACATTTCCACGCGGTTCGTCCTCCCACCCCCCCCCCCCCCCCCCCATCCAGTAAAAATAAAATAAAGATTGATAATTCTGATAGTAACAATATCACATAACAATATGAAATGTAATATTAACATTTTAAGACAACTTTTTCCACAGTGGTTACGAATGACGAAGAGTGTACTGTCTTGGAGTACTTTTTGTGTGGACCTGAACATTGGGGTAAGAAGAAGCCCGCTGATGTTATTCGCCGTGAGGGAAAAATAACTATAACTATAACTATTAAAATGCATTCATTATACTCAACAGGTATATTCTTGATACTGCAATTTGTGTCCATTGTATATTTTTGGGGGATTGATTGCTATGTACCGGATCCAATTCCACTGTTCTGAGTCCCTTGTGTTCAGATAGTCTTTCCCGACATCGCTGCATTCCGACGACTGACTCCATATAATAGGGACTTTTAGATTCTGCACAACGAGAACGCGGACTGCCCTTTTAAGGCAATGTGACGTCACTGCCAGTGCCTTAAAAGGACGTCACATTGCCTTAAAAGGGCAGTCCACGTTCTCGTCGTGCAGAATCTAAAAGTCCCTAATATATAATAACGATACATGTACATGCTGACTCCCTTTGCTCCGGCAATCAATATGCTTCTTTTAGGTTTCAAGATAAATGTTTACTTTTACTAATTATCCGATTACAACCGAAAAAAGGAAAACGTCTAAAGCTACGTTCAGACGGACAAAAGTTACCCTAGGGTAAAGCCAAAAGTCGTGTTAAGAGCTAGTCGAGGTAAATATAACCCAATCAGAACGCAGGAAACTGTACATCTATACAACTATACCAGTGGCGGATTCAGGGGGGTACAGGGGGCAAAGAAAAAGGGAGAAAAGAAGAAAAAGAAGGAGGAAAGAAAAAGGAGGGGGAAAAGAAAGAAAAGGGAAGAGGAAACGAAGAAGAAAAGGCAGAAAAGGAAGAAAAGGGGAAAGACGGAGAAGAGAAAAGGGAGAAAAGGAGAATAATGAGAAGGGGAAAAAAAGAAAGGGGGATGATATTATAACAAGGTGTGTGTTTTTTTTTACCGGGAAAGGGGCGGGGGCACGCAATTTTGTAGTGTGCATAATATGGGGTCCCTCTTGCCAGGCGTCTAGCCCCCCTCCCTAGGGAAAAAAGGCACAAGAAGAACAGAATAAAAGAGATGGAAAAAGGGGGGAAAGAGAGAATTTTTGTGATTTAAAGGAGAAAGGAAAAAATGAAAAAGAATTAAACAACGATAGAAGAGAGGTGCGAGACCATGAGGAATTACTTTTAAAAGGAATTTATTTTAAAAGAATAATGGGATACAAACCAGAGGTGTCGCTAAAGGGGGAGTGTGGGGTGCGTCAACCCCCCCCCCCCACCCGTCAGGAAATTGTCGGTAAATTTGCAGTAGGGTAACTTTTGTCCGTATGAACGTAGCTTAAGTCAGCTACATCACACCCCGAACAACATACACGAGGGTATATGGTTTGTCGTGGGGTTTCTAAATAAGTGTCCCGGATATTTTTTATATGGCATAGCGGCCCTCTTAGTAGCAGTTACTTTGGAGTAGTCCGGCAAAAAGAGGGGTATTAAACTGCCTATCATTTTGTTTCTATTATAAGAGTGTCTTCCTTACACAAGTGACTAGCACACAAACTCAAAAATACATCGCTAACGTCTGTTTGCTTGATGTTGACGTGATCTGCCATTTAGCCTTGTAGTTTGCAACTAGCCTGAAACAAGCCTTTTTTATCAAATCAGATTATTTACATAACCTACAATTGAAATGTTTATTATTCGTTTACTCCTTGTTAGAAGGATTCGTTAAGAACCATACCTGTGACTGCCCAGTGCCTTGTCATGTTCGCTCCTACAAACCATCTATCTCAAACACGGCCTACCCTTCGGCATACGCGGAGAGCAAGTACTCCTCTCTTTTCTCGATTCCTGATGGATTTATGCAGTGAGTACCCTTTAATAAAACACCCAGGACCGATATCGACTTTTTGCTATTATCCACAATAGCGGGTAATCGCGATTGGCCGAGCCTTGCCGAGAGCTGGCGCATTCACAGGCATACCTCACAACGTGCTGTGGCCATGTCATGTTATCAGACAACATGTCTGTTTAGGCATGCGGGGTAATGTTTGGTTAGATCATCCAATTAATTCTAACCTTTTGCAGGTTTATTTATAAAAAACATTCTCTGATCTTAAAATCCAGCAAGAACATTCGCTGACAGGCATTCTGTTTAACGCGATGAAGTATACCGGGTATATATGTAGCCTATATATAGTTATATTCTGGCCAGTATCGTTAACCTGCTATTGAAAGGGAGAGAGGAGATAGTCGACATTTGTCCTTTATGTATTTAAATGTATTTAAAATTGTAAGAATATAATTTTGAGAATAATATGGTCCTATAACCCAGGGTAGCCTCATCAGTATTAAAACTGCTCGTCATGAGGGCGCCTCTAGTACCTTGTCTAAGATGTAAGATGATGATCACAGCATTTAGACAGCGCCATGCATGTTTCTGTCCTACCATTTAAAAGCGCAAAGTTATTACTGAACAAGGTCTGAATCCAGGAACTCTGGAAGAAGATGTAAGAGTCCTTCACCAATATTCCACAGTTGAAAACACTGTTATTCAAGAAAACGAAACATGTTTTATTTGAACTATGCTAAGATGCTACGATGTTATTTCAATTGATTGTGTATGATTGTTTGTTTTGTTCAAATGCATATATTTATCAATAAATTCATTTAAAAAAAAAAAAAAAATAATATTCCACAGTGCTTCTATTCCAATATAAACGGCAAAATAGCTAACATGAAAACAAATATGCAACTGATTGTTCAAACACATTTTTGGCTTACACCCAGTAATATTTATTTTCCTGACTTGTTTCAATTACAGATCGAGCACGCAATTTTGTTTACTTGGTGTAAGCCCAAAATGTCTTCAAACAATTAAAATTTCTCAAAGGAAGCATTACATTTAGAACAAAATATATAAATACAACTGATAGGTCGGTTATTAGATTTAATAATTGTTGGTTTTATCGATATTTCGAAAGGTAATTTTTTTCCGGGGGAATTTAATTGATTTATTTTATTTATCAATACGTGCACCAAATTTGTTTTCACGCTTATTTGATCCCCTTTAATACACTTACTCTGTTTTTTCTATTCTGTAGAGACAACTTTTGCTTGATTTCGATATTCTTCAAGGAGATTAGTATCCAACAGGTCACCCAGAACGTGGATTACAATTTCTTCAGCTTTCTGTGTAAGTAGGTTTGATACCAATGCTGCTCTTAATTGGGAGAAATGCATAT
The DNA here is from genome assembly GCA_035222895.1 of Strongylocentrotus droebachiensis. NCBI lineage: Eukaryota > Metazoa > Echinodermata > Echinoidea > Camarodonta > Strongylocentrotidae > Strongylocentrotus > Strongylocentrotus droebachiensis. The sequence goes on along the minus strand of JAVYIG010001236.1, from coordinate 354,650 downwards.
CCAATCTAGGAGAAGATTATACACTATCCGAAGCACCTAAGCGTTTGCAAAAAAAAAAAATCTGTATTGTTAATAAGAAGGAATACGAAATCAGTGCAATTTCATAGTTTGATCATTTGTATGAAAGTAGAGAAGAATGTGCAATAATTCTATTTCCTCCTGCTTTTTTTAAGGGCTATCCTAAATCTATTATGTAATAAGTTTATTTATGTTGAAGCTGACAATGAAATTAAAAAGTAGACAGACAGTTTATGGATGTTTGAAAGTTGCGATCACTTAATCTATGTGAATCCCAAATTAGCGAATAAGTCTGACTACCGACTGTGACGGAATCTAAGGCTAAATCTCTGATTTAGGGAACGCTAAACTATTATGAAATACCTGTTGTGGATTATGAATTTCATCTCGGGGCTGAACCCATGGTTATTATGGATAGCGTGTTGCCGTTCGTCCACAATCATGACAATATCATTGTTATAAAAAATATTATAAAAAAACAATGAGAGAAAAACAATTGTGTATGTGGCTGTATATTGTGCAAGGTGAATTGAAGGACGATGGTGTTAAAAGTCCCACTTCCTTTTTTTTTATGTTATAGATCTTCAAAAAAAATGTTTGTTGTGATTTGTGTTTTTGCTCGATAATGTGTATGTTTACTTTATCCCCAGGTGACATGGGCGGTTCGCTTGGACTGTGGCTCGGAGGAAGCATCCTAACTTTCTTTGAACTCTTGGATTTGTTTGGTAATTCGATATACATCCACTCAAAACGTGCACCTAATGTCAGAAAATAGATCTGGAGAGCTCATCCCAAAACGTTGAGACCAACACGATCGGACTATACGACCGTTTGCAATCCGATTTCGAAGGAAAAAGCTGTATAGGGTCGGCTCTACTGAGGAAGATAGAGAAAATGTAAATATACTATTATTACTTAACAATTCGGTAGATATGTTCTACGTCAAACATTAATAGTCAAAAGTAAAATGTATCATAGACCACCCATGCATTGGCAGTTAGCAAGTATGAATGCTTGTAACCGGGTGATTATTTCCAATTTTACCAAATGCTGTTTTCTATATCAACACGACAATTGAGAGCAACAAATTGGACTATACGACCGTTTACGATCCGATTTCGAAGGAAACAGCTCTAGGGTCGGTTCTACTTAGGAAGATACAGAAAGTGTAAATGTATTTATTTATTAACATTTTGGTAGATATGTTCTATGTCAAACGCTAACAGTCAAAATTAAAATATCTCATAGTCAGTTAGCAAGTATTAATTCTTGTAACCGGATGATTATCTCCAATTTTACCAAATGCCGTTTTCTCTATCAACACGACAAGAAAGTCAAGAAAAATACATTTAGGACTAACTTCTCTAATCTAGTCGTTTTCATAATTTGTATTACTTTTGTATCGACATTATCGTTTTGCTAGTATAAGTGTTTTCGTGTGAAGATATAATAACAATAGTATATGATTGAATATTGGGGTATCATTTGTGTTTGTCTTTTTTGTTACTATTATTATTACTATTATTATTACTTTTGGTATTTTTTATTAATGTTATTATTATTATTATTAGCTTTCACCATAAGTCCCTCCATATTTCACCCTTTTTAAAAAGTTCAGTCTTTAAATTTAATGCATTTTAACGAGAATTTGATATGAGGTACTCTTTTTTTCTGTTGTTGTCTCTGTTAATAGAGTCCACGTTTATTTATACCATATACTGTAAATGTTAATAATATATGTGAAATATGAAACAATAAATAAACTTTTACTGAAACTTAATTATCATTATTATGATTACTATCAATAGTATCATTATTATCATGATTATGATTATTATTATTGTTATTATTATTATCATTATTATAGTTAGTAGTAAGAGTAGTAGTAGTACATATGGAAACGTTGTATCATCCGCTCAATCTGACTTGCGTGCATAAAACAAATAAGCATTTTTCCATGAAAAAGTGAAGTTTTCTAAAATGTGCGTTTCTTTCCAGCATTTGGGGCGCCCGGAAGTCACTCGGGTAACATTTCATAAAGTATAATATAAAAAGACCATATGCAAATTTTCTGTACTTTTGTCGGAAAAAATACATTTATCCAGCACAATGTCGTCTCTTTTTGCGTTGGAGAAGAGCAAATAGCGAGTTTCAATCACACTTTGGCCGCTCTCGCAAACTCTCACTCGTTTTACTGTGGTCAAGCGACTTTGGGGCAAGCGGTTAATGAAAATACTAATCGTTAGCTTTCTTCTGGTATTAAACTTGTTTTGATTGATTGTATAATTTTGTCGGAATAAAGGAAACAAAAAGGCTCGACCAATAACTTATCAGTGTCTGAATTGACCTATTGACCTTGAATTCCCTGATGCAAGCGCACTAATGACGTCATCTTCGCTAAATCGGCGTTTTTTAGCGTAAAATGCAACACTTTCACAATATTTATCCATCTTTTTTTAACTATTAGTAAGATTTAACATGTTTTTTCTGATATCACTGAAGTTTTGGGTTTTATTTAATGAGTAATTTTAAAATAACAGCCATTTTACTGTTTTAATTTACTGGATCATACCATTAAAGTCGCAGGGTAGAAAGATGCATTTTCCAACAGCGCCAAATTTATGAATGCATCCTCCCCAGGTGTTTGTGGTGTTTATGCATTTCATTCACCTGTTATTATTCTTTGTACTCCAATTGTTAGAATACAAAATGCATTTTGGTTTTATAGTTTCATGCAATAAGTAAGTCAATAAAAGAGTATGTTCTGCACAATAAAAACAATGTGTGTTTTTATTGTACAAATGTAATGTGTCCCCTCATTTTGTAATAGTTAATTTACCCATTCACATAATGGAACTACCTGCCCGATGAAGCCAATGGCCTGTGACCCCTGAGCACTCAACACCGTGTGGGAGTCAGTTTGTGATCAACTTCTTTTATGAGACAAATACAAGCAAACGTTTCCATATGTAGTAGTAGTAGTAGCATCATCATCACCAGTATCATCATCATGTAATGGGTAACGACAGAAGAGTAGATCATTCTTCTTTCAAAATTAATAATCATCAAAGAAGAGCACGCTTAAACTAGGCGAATACATTCACTCAGCAGAATGAGTTATTCGAAAGATAATACATTTATTGCAGACAATTTGTATTAAAACATATTTTCATAGATTCTTCCACAAGAAAATAGGATATGTGACATCTACGAAAGGGAAAATATATAACATGATATTTGCACAATCAGATACATAATTATGTACATAAGGTGCATATACATATACTTATAATCATTCTTTATTTGGCGTAAACTCAAGTACGAATATTGATAATAAAAATAAGAAGAACAGTAATAGCAGAAAGAAAAACAAAATACGCTCTTAATGAAACTACAAATAAAAAAGAGACATTTCCTTAAAATCTATAATTTAAACAAAAATTACTGAAGGTGATGACGAGCTTAGATTAAAATGATAAACTATTATTTACATCTAATGAAAAATGGATAAACCTCTGCAACTCTTACTATATTTGTAGTTGTCATTACGAATGGCAAACATTCCGTACACAATATACACATTGTTTGTTGAAATTGCTGTCTCCTCAAATCACAGTTCAGCAATCTAAAACTTTCAAAAACAAATGCCATCCTGGAAATCTGAATATATTTACACACAAATAATTTTATGATTGACGTTCTAAAAAATATACATCATTTTGCACTTTATTTTCCAAAGTACGCTTTTTTATTTATGTTACATTGTATTAAATCAAGGTGTTTAGAGTATGTTTAGAATATATAATTCGAAAATAGTAGACATTTTCCCCTATAAACTGTTAAAGTTCTTGTGGTATTTCAAGGTAACTGTCGCATTATTTACAATTGGCCCGATTTCAATGTATCATATTGAGCACAATGAGCTCACCCAATTTTACAGTTACCTGAATTCGACTGCTTTTGATAATTTTATTTTAATTCACTTTAAAGCATTGATTACATTTTTAAACAATCTCCATCTTTACAACAATTTTACTGATACTTTGTACCCATTCATTTCTGAGTAATTAAAAAAAAATACGAAAAAAATAAAGTACGTGATATGCACATTTCACTGCATATACATTTACATAGTCCTGAGTCCATTAAGACTCGTATCCTTTCAAAAATACTGAATACCTAATATATCTCGTTTTTCGTTAAATTGTTGTAGAGTTTCTATTGTCGGAATGTTGATTAATTAATGTTGGGTGTGCCCGTATTGTAAAAAAATATTAGGTTTAATGTAAACAATATAATCAAATAGAAACATATGGTACATGCACAACGTTACATATAGTAATCATTTTCAGAGATCAGAGATTTTAGTATGAATCTAGCACACACATACAATGATGTTCTTACCTTTTTAGTCACAATCCATTTCATGCACTTTATTTAGAAAAATATAATCTCAGGTACCAATGATATATAAAGGATTGTCTTATATACGACACCTTCCAACATTATGTTCTTGGCAACAAACTCTACGTTTTTTGTGATGATTAAAACGTTCATAGCATCTAGATATATACCACGAAATTCGCATTCTTAATAATAATTTGTATCATATATAAATATAACATATTCCTTAGGTTCGTGTTTTCTTCTTCATTATTATTATCATCGCCTGCGTTGATGTTTCGAACAAATCATAAACTGTATTTATCTATAGTTTTGTCAGGGCTTTAATGTACGATAAAATACTTAGCCGAAAGTTTCGTACATACGAAACATAATAAATAACACAATTCGTTTATAGTTCAAGAAAAATAGTTCAGTATCGTGCAGAAAGTAGAAAAGGACCTGCATATTTCTGTTGATTGTCCTGTTTTTCAAGGTATGTTTGTTTGCTTTATCTCCTATTTGGCACTCGTTTAGTGTAGACATATATTGAATTACTAAACAGATCGAAAAACTCAAAAAAGGTAAGAACGCTACCCCCGAGCCAAAGTCCGAGAGAACCTCCGATGTCACCTACAAAGGATGGAAAATCAAACAAAAACGAAACAGAACTAATTATAGGCATAAGAAACGAATATATATATATATATATATATCCAGTGACACATTTCAAATTTTGGAGAGGCAGTGCATATTTTGGTAACCCAGTGTAAACTATACATGCTTTCAAGTGTTGAAAATAAGCACTGTACTTTAAAATGAGGTTTTACTCGTTTTTCTGTTTATTGATTATGGAATGATTACAAAACAGCTTAATTATCGGGACAGGACATATTTAAGACTAAAATCCTGTATAGTAGCAAATTATTCAGAAAGGTAAATATGTGATACATGTGAGAAAGGAATCTGAGGTAATATCGCTATACAAGGAAAGAAGTTTATAATCAGCATATGGTTTCACACATGAAAACAGAATTACTACAAAGGTGCTGCTCCATAATAAGCACTCATTGGTGTAGAATTTGAGGACAAAATATTGAAAATACCTTTTGATTATCTTGCTGTGTAATTAAGCAAACCCCTCCCTCCTTTGACGTCGCATGATTCCAAAAGGTAAACTTTCCAACTAACGCCCTTACTGATGTTTATTCCTTGGATACTATTTACACAATCGCAAATACTTTTGAAAAATAAATTCTAGGAAAAATACCCTCTTGTAGATTCCATAAATATCATGGTCAGAGTACATAACCCGTCATTGTTATGTTCGCACTTTTTTTTTCAATCAAAAATGCCTTATGCTACGGTCACAAAGGTTCGTACGAACGATAATTTCGTACGAATCTCCCTGTTTTTCCATTGTCTTCCCGAATTTCCATTGTCTGAAAATCGTTCGTACGGCGTTCGTTGCAGTTCGTAATGGCATTTGTAACCGAGGCTTTAGGTAGGTTGATTTTACACACGACTTGGTAATCGTATTTATAGTTATACTCAGGGGCGTAGACAACGGGGGGGGGGGGGGGGATGAGGGGGATGCATCCCCCCACCTCACAAGGTGGGGGGGATGGCATGTACAATCATCCCCCCCAGGTTTTGGGGAATGATATTTGCTTACTTAATAAGTCATAATGATGATAATAATAGTAATAATAATAATAATAATAACAATTATAATATTAATAATAATAATAATTATGATGATGATAATAATAATCCTCATCATTATTGTAATTGTGTTTATTGTTATTAGCCGCATTCACACGGTGAAAGCCAATTCAGACGGTAAAAAAAAGAAAATCTTACAAGTATTTTGTGGTTATCTTGTGGTTTGGAAACCACAAGATAACCACAAGATTAAACAGGCGCGGATCTACGGGGGGGGGGGGTTAGGGGGTTTAAACCCCCCCTTGGGCGGCCCAAAAACCAAACAAAACAAAAAAAAAGGAAAAAAAAGAAAAAAAGAAAGAAAAAAGAACGCACGCTGGAGAGAAACCCTTTCAAGTGCAAATATTGTGAGAAGATATTCAACTCATCTGGTAACTTAACCAAACACATGATAACTCTGGATATAACTGTGTATTTAACTGTTACTTGATTTAAAAAGACGTTATCATGCACTGCTTTTTATGGTCTCCATTGTGTTAATAGATGCCAGGAAAACATCACTTACGGGGTTCAAATAAACTCCCCCAAAAAAATCGGCTCGCCGCTTCGCGGCTCGAGGATGATGCTCCGCATCGTCATTATTTTGGTCACCCCCCCCTTTAGCAAAAAGCTAGATCCGCCCCTGAGTCATCCCCCCCCCAGGTGTACGAACCTGTCTACGCCACTGGTTATACTTACACAGTAAACTGAAGAAAGTGTAATCAACCTGCTGATTTATCTGCTGAATACTCATCTCTTGGAAGTATATCGAAAGGAAGCAGATGTTTTCTCTGTAAAAATAAAGACAAAGATAAACGATATAGATTTGATCTTATTCGCGTATAGAGTACGGAAGAGTGACGTGTTATTTGCCAAGTTGTCAACATGGTTAACGTAGCTGGTTCCAAACGATATTGTGCTACAAAAAAATGGTGTGGTGATCACAAAAGCCCCAAACACTGACTGAATTTGCCCTCCTCCAGCCCGTTGCTTGATTGATTTCGCGGTGAACCTCATGCACTGGCTCTGTCATTTAGAACCAATAACCTGAACGACGAGCAAATATGACGTAAGCACTCTGTTACCCAGGGTAGCCTCGTCGGTTCTCATTATTCCTCGTTCTGATGGCGCTCCCACTATTGCTACCCCAGCATTACTGGTTAGCCCTTTTAAAGAGTTGAGCTGAGAGGGAGAAATGTTAACAAATATGAACAAGTATGTCTACCAGTTTAAGATTTAGTGAGTAAGAGTCTTTTAGTTTTTAACTTAATTTCAATTTCAACTGTTTTAAACTGTTGATTTTAACGAGTGCAGATTCTCGTATAAAATAATAATAATAATAATAATAATAATAATAATAATAATAATAATAAAACAAAAACGTTATTTATAAAGCGCTTACCACCGAAGTCTCTAAGCGCTAATGATAATGATAATAAAAAAGGGATCTTATTGTAAAAAAAAACATATAAAAAAAAGAAAGAAAGCACCATACAAATAACCCGCCTGGCGGTTGCACCACACAAACTCCTGCGACAATTGCTCCGCAGCACTTTCTAACACGGACCAAAAGCCGAACTTCAACCCAGAACTTCACCTAACCCTAACCCTAAACATAACCTAAACCACAATTGCGGCCCTAACCAAAATCCTGCTTTTGAGGAAATGAAGCCCGGAGCAATTATCGCCAGAGCAAATGTCGCCTCACCCCGGCCTGCCATTATAGTCCGGTGTAGTAGTACTCACGGAAAAATTTCTGATGGCAACGAATATAATTCAGAGTACACATTTGCCCAGAATGCTGACGGGAACTTTGTGGTCGAGATGCTTGGTTTATAAGTCCGAAAACTACAAGGAACTGGACAGTCACACGTGTGGTTGGCCACGAATTGCGCTGTGATGCAGGAAAATACGTCAAAGGTTCAACATATTGCTTAATTATTACGTAATATATATACAGAGCGAATATACGTAATGATTTTAGTACAATGTCGCATATAGGGAGCACAGCCGGTCTATGCACCCCCCCCCCCCTTTTAAGAAAATACAGACGACTCGACCTTTTCGTTAAAAAACCCTTCGATAACCATGATAATATGAATGTTTTATAGGATAACAATACCCTATTTATTTAAATTATTTAAACATACTCGTGGCTTACACCAAGTTAAATAAATAGATCGATCGATCTGTATAGAAAAATAAGTCAGAAATAATCTTGGAACCAGCGGGACTTGAAAGTTTTTTGTAAATAATTGTACAATTGCTACTTTTGTTGCATTATATCAGGTGCGTTTGAAAAAGAATGTGTCTTTTAATTATTCAGAATCAGGCTTACATTATCATTTACACATCAAATGTACGTTGTGTTCCTTTGTATGTGCATTGCAAAACAACAAATCACATAACCACGTTGCAAAAACTGTTTTTTTTAAAAAATCGAATCTTAAAGGTACTATGTCCCTTTTGCAGCCAACCTCAAATGCTGTAGAACTTTGCAGGAATTTTGAATATGTCATGTATGTCCTATCTGTGAAATTTAAACGTTAGCAGTGTCCTCATATTCAAATTATGCAAGGAAACCCGTTTACTTGCTAGACTTCACTATCAGACACTATTGAGTGACTGACTGGCTTTTTTCTTCTTCGGTAATAACATACATGAAAAGAGTTGTAAAGGTACATGAGCATTTGTCTACATCAATGACCCACTTCTTGTGATGGCCAAGATTAAACTGATTGAATCTCTGTGCAGCATAAAACGTATGACCATTCGGTACAATTGTCTGAAAATCAAGACTATTACTTTTGGGCTCTATAGCCCTAAAGTCGATTTGACAACTGATAGTCGTTATTTTCCCAGTTGAAGACATTTTCAAGCCCCACCTTTTTTAGGGAAGTTCTAAATTACTATTATCTTTTTCATTTTTGGGGCCTGCAAATGGGACATAGTACCTTTAACAAAAAAAAAATCCTATTCAGATATTAAACTTCACACAAGTATTCTTACCGAAACCCGGTAGCACACAGGTGAAAAATTCCAAGTTGTTGCATTCAGCTATAGAATCTAAATCTGTTGATGAAATGATTCAAAGTAAACAAATATCACTAGTTTTTATATATCCTGTTTCTAGTATTCCGTCTATGCTAGATTGAAATTGGTGTTGACAACAGGTCACTGAGGCTAGAAAAAATCATCTTCTTCGGGATATATTGGAAAGTTGAAATAGCTTAATAATCGTACAACACAATAACGGGCTAATGTCTATGTCACAGCCTGATGATCGAGTTGTCAATTAGTCTCCAGTCGGCAGTGATCTTTATGAAATATCAAGGAAATAAACATGAAATATCCTAATCGTCTCATGGAGGTTTCACTTTTTCTCATACTTTCCATACATACTTTTTTTAATTTCTTATTGTTTTGTTATTGCAATGTAGGTCAACCTTCTGTGTTTTTAAAACAATGCTGAATATAATATTGGGTGTCGTGGTCGGGTGGATATGTCACCGGACTGTGGATCACAAGGTCTGCGATTCGAGTCCCACCGCGGTACTAATGTCCTTTGGCCAGACATTAATCTACATTTGCCACACTCGACCCAGGTGAGGTAAATGGGCACCTGGCAAGAATTAATTCCTTTGAATGCTAAAGCGCCGTAATGAATTTATATTTGGTACGCTTTATAAATTCCAGCCTGTGTCATCATGTTCCATGTCGGGTATCCTGAATCACTCTCACCTGGAGCAGCGTAAGGCCGGCAACCGCAAGTGTCGATATAAAAGTCCGCTTTGCATTCTTGGTCGCACTCTGCATAGCCATAGTGATCAAAGTACTTTAATTCCTTATCCTCGCACGATCCAAAGGGAGGCTTCAGATTATTTACCTATGAAAATGTAACGTATAATCAGAGATTACTTGGGGGGGGGGGTGTATGTCTTCATCAGCTCAAGATTACCAAAAAGTCCGCTATTTCTCATTTGGGAAATAAGCCCGAAGTTAACAATTGCATCTTCATCAGCTCGAGACTCGACCTCGAAACTCGAGCTCAAGAAATTAGCTCGAGATATTTTGCTCAGCGTTCGCGCATAGTGCGCGTCTTCGGGCTGGTTAAAACGCACCGGACAAATAGCGTGATATTATATAACTAGCCAACGATATCTCGGGATGATTATCTCGACCAAATATCCCGCTAATTGCAACTGCGGGCTGATGAAGACGCAAATTAGCTGGATAAGTTGCGATCGGGATAGTTAAAATAACGGGGTTATTTGGCAATCTAGAGCTGATTTAGATAGATTCAATCAAAGATAGAGTTAATTGTACATGACATCAGCTTGATCAGGGAAATAAGATAACAGTAAGGTAGACTTGTTTGTTTGTAGTGATGGCACATGTATCTTTCATACAATCATGTATGTCCACTGACCCTACAAGGTTCTTACAAGACAAAGCTATGCCTTGTGACCCTTTATACAGTATCTATCTATTTAGCTTAACATTGAACTGAATTCATATTTCAGAACTCCTTGTGAAGTTACTGTAAAGATGTTGATGCGTGCCTGTAGTCCGTTCGTGAAGTAGGCAACTTAGCGAACACTGAAGCAACGGGTATTGCGCCCCCATACGGACGTACACATAAAGTGACACTAGTACGCACGGGAGCGTAATACAAGTTGGCTCAGTGTGCGGCCAGCCTGCCCTCTATATATCCCCGCATGAGCAACTTAAACTTACATCCGTCACTTCAACTCCTACATGGGTATGTGTTCCAGGAGAAATCCCGAAGCCCTGATCTTCAATCAGGGGTACTGAGCCGTAGTCGTAGAGAAGGATCTGAAATCCTGCCGATTGGCGAGTAAATGGACTAAAGAAATACTCCCATTGCTGCACATCCAGCATCAGTTCCAATCCGTAGGATTTACCTATGATAGTGATGATAATAATAACTTTATTATTAATACTAATTATGAGAAGAAGAAGAAGGAAAGAAATGGGGAAGATGAAGAAGAAGATGACGAAGAATAGTGGAGTCTCGTATTGCGCTCATGTCTGGCACAATAGGGACTTTTAGATTTGCGTGGACTGATAATTATGTGTGACGTCCATTCAAGGCAGTGCATTAAAAGGACGTCGATCGTAGCAATCCCCATTGTCTTCGTGCGAATCTAAGAGTCCCTATTACCACTCTTGGCGCTCCATTATTATTACCCCGGCTTTACCAAGGCTGCCGTTACAGCGCTCGAGCATTTTAAGGAATTAATTCATGTCAGGTACCCATTTACCTCACCTTCGTGGAGTGTGGGAATGTAGATAAATGATTTATCAAAGGGTTTGTGCTTCGACAGCGAATGGAACCCCTGGTTGACAGTCCGGAGACTTATTCGATGGAAAGCAACACCTCTAAATTTTGGACTTGAACTTGACCTAGAACTGCAACTCGAAATTTGGTAACAGGCATGCACTTGCCGCTCTAGAGGGGGCTGCACAACTGGCCAATGGCCCATGCCCCATCCTCTTTTAAGGTTCTAGGACACCTACCCCCTGGACATCCAACCCCCCGGATAACCACCCCCTGTCAACTATCCCCTAGGACAAATTTTAGGGCAACCACCCTCTAGGACGACTAACCCTCGGGACAACTACCCCCGGACAACTACCCCCGGTCAACTACCCCCTAGGACAACTACCCCCTAGGACAACTATCCCCGAACAACTACCCCGGACAACTACCCCCTAAGACAACTACCCCCTGGACAACTACCCCCGGTCAACTACCCGCCAGACAATTACCCCCACGGGTAGTTGCCCGGGGGTCGTTGTCTGGGGTAGTTATCCTAGGGGGTAGTTGTCTGGGGTTAGCTGTCCGGGGGAGTTGTCCTGGGGGGTAGTCGTCCTAGATGGTAGTTGTCCTAGGAGGTAGTTGACTGGGGGTGGTTATCCGGGGGTGGATGTTCGGGGGGTAGGTGTCCGGCGAAAAGCAAAAAGAAAATTTGCCGACAAAATATATGTAATGGGGGAGTTTCCACTTCGCAGAGGTCTTGATGCGAGAACCAACAGCGCAGCTAGCGAACCAGTGGGTTGCGGGACTATACTGCTACAACTGACCTGAGATGGCGCGACGGATTTAGTGGTAGTGCTTCTATATATATAGTTCAATGATATGACTCAAAAAAGAATCTTCCCCCTGGTACCTACCTGCACGTTGTACTGTTACGGGTGGGTATCCATTATCAGCATCATTGAATACAAAACAAGGTCCCCATTCAGTCAGTTTTACAGAGAAGTTAGCTTTCTTCTCTAGATCTACGCGACTGTAAGTCGCACTTTGAAAAAGAGACAAAAATAAAAAAATATGAATGAAAATAAGATCAAATAAAGAGGTTTAGGAACCTTTGATAGATAGTCTCTAAAGATTTTTTTTTATTAAAGTGACTCGGTAATATTGTTGAAGGTTGATGAAAAAATGCATAATTTGTAAATAAAATGTTACTTTTTATATTCCTTCTACTGTACTAATCCTCTAAAAGGCAAACAATCCTGAAAAAATTCTCAAACCACAAAGATATTTATGCTTTTCTTTGAAGGCGTCACTGTGCGACACCCTCTAACAGTAGATTCTCCCAACCATTTTTGAAATAAGATATAAGACAGGCTTTTTAAAATCGTTCAACACTTAAATGTCTAACACCTAAAATGTAATTAAATTGTAATAATATAGTTGGGAGAAATAAGGAATCGATCAGATCAGTTTTCCCCAATTTTTATCATTAATAATGGTGTGTTTTCACTCAAACTTTCAGATTATCTTTAATTGTACATCTAGCATTGAAGTCACTACCTTAGCACCATTTTCTCATATCTGAACAATGTTACCAAGTCCCTTTAATATTCAATGCTTACGCTGGTATAGGCATATCATTATAGACAGTGTGTTTTGAGAAAGGACACTAATTTTGTTTTGGTTTTTTGTTTCCCCCCTTCTATTTGTTCTCAATTAATTCCGTAGCGAAGTGATCACTTTCATAACTATCACCATGCTATGGCCATGAATGGAAATGAAGATAATTGATACCAATAATTATGATACCAATAATATTGATACTAAACTTAATAATGATAATGATTGAAGTAATTAAACGTATTTTTTGTTTTATGTTTCTTTATCGCGAATATTAAATAGGCTCGAAGATGTACCCGCTTCTAAACTAATTACATTTAGTGTCTAGTACAAGAAGTACCGTAGTAGTAGTAGTAGTAGTAGTAGTAGTAGTAATAGTAGTAGTAGTAGTACTAGTATCAGTAGTAGTAGTAGTAGTAGTCGTAGTAATAGTAGTAGTATTTGTAGTGGTGATAGTAGTAGTAGTAGTAGTAGTAGTAGTAGCAGTAGTAGTAGTAGCAGTAGCAGCAGCACTGGCTGAAGCGAAAGCAGAAGCAGTATTACCATTCAGCAGCTATTACCTCCGTAAGAATACTCACAATACAACAGATAGATCTAGTTCGTGTGCATACTCTGTCATCAGATAACTCATGTTGGTGGAGGTTAACACATCGTAATATTTAGTCATGTTTAAAGATGTAGGATCAGTGGAGGCAATCGTCAGAAACTCTCCGAGTTCAGTTCCTGTCAGTTGTGAACTTCTGCGAACCAATTTAAAACAATGGAAACAAAACAATTAGGGGGAATACAAAATTGAATAAAAGAATAAAGAGGAAAAAGGGGATAAGAACAAAAAAGTATATACGAATGAAAGAAACCTCTCATGCATCTTCTCCTACTCGATGTAATAGGTGATTTGCATTTTATTCGAACCGTACCTCCTAAAGATGCCATTGGCATTGACAGGGGCGGCGATTTCTTTTCATGACCGGGGAGGGAGGGCGACACATCATAAACGTAATGAATAGAGATCTTCTACAATATTTACTTGTACAGCTATGATATAACATGTGAGTGAGCGTAGCGACCGAGCGAGCGAGAAGATCTATTTTTGTACAATCTAAACGTTAGATTCCTGAACACATCAGAGCCTAAAAAATGTTTTGCAGTCTTTAGTCATCATTTGCTATACCTTTCTTTTAGCACTTTGTCAAAATGTGCTGGAACGTGTCTACCCGTGCGCCCTTCCCCATATATAATCAAAGTCCTTGCAAGCTTTTTCGTAGCTTGTTAATTGTATGAACATGAGTTCATACTGGAATCTAGGCTCGCTGTAGTACGAAAATCCGCCTGTCCACAATGGAGCGAGTGAGGGCTTGTGAGAGGAGCCGAAGTGCAATTGAAACTCGCCTTTTTGCTCTTCTCCAACGCAAAACGAGACGACATTGTGCTGGATTATTATGTTTTTCCGACAAAAGAACAGAGAAATTCCATAAATTTGTTCAATACTATACTTTTAAAAGGTTATCCAAGTGACTCCCGGGCACCTCAATGCTGGAAAGAACGCACGTTTTTTGAAAAATTCACTTTTTCATGCAAAAAATGCTCATTTGTTCTATGCACGCAAGTCAGATTGAGCGGATGATAGAACGTTTCCATATATTACAAAACATATCGAACATTATATACCTCACTTAAGAAATCCAGCCATCTGATTGGTCGAAATTGGAGTCGTCATTTTAGCAATTCCCGTAAACAAACGAAAAATGCCAATACCGGTTAATAGTCCAAGAGTATGATCCCTCAAAATTCCGGTTACCATGAAAATAGTAAAATTTCGCTGCGATACCCATTGGTTTACGTGTTAAACTGTTCTTTGTGCAAGCGAGGACACCATACAGTGCTTTTTGTATGCGATTCCCAAATGCTTGAAAATTTCAGTCATTTTCCAGCAAAGATTACAGACAGTGGCTCAAATTTTACGTGATGTTTTAACCAATCTTTGCTCAATAAAATGATAAGGTAAGAATTCTTGGTAGATTTTTGTTTCGATTCGGCATATAAAAGACACATCGACTGCTTTAATATTTGAGGTCTGGCTGCTTTATATGCTCTCGGGAACTAGCACGTCCTACCATGACCCCTCGGCATGCGGCCAACCCAGGCGCGCCTCATGGTCATATGGCAGAAGTTGCGCGCGTTCCCTTGAGCATTTAAAACAGCCAGGCCTCTCAAAGCAGTCGATATCTCACTGATTATTCCAACGTAGCCCCCAGAAAAGTGAAGATACATTTTGTTGGAAAATAATTATTACCTGAACGTGTTGTAGTTACATATCGCTACTGTAGGGAAGATGATGGAATCTGTATATTCGATAGATACATCCACACTCTTAGGGTGGCTGGCAAAATGCTGGACCCTATCAACGACTTGGTAGGTCAACGCCCCAAAGGCAGCCATCACAAGCAAAAGCCAAGAAAATCTAGAACAAAGGAAAGAGAGAGTTAATGATAATAGGGACTTTTAGATTTGCACGTCGACAAAGTGGACTGCCACGTGTGACGTCATTTTAATGCACTGTGACGCCCTTTTAAGGCACTACCAGTGCCCTAAAGGACGTCACACGTATAGCAGTCCACTATGTCAACGTGTAAATCTAAAAGCCCCTATTAATATTTAAAAAAAATGAAGATTGTAAGTGCCGTATGCTTTGATAAGAGGAGGAGGATTATAGAAGCTATGGCAGTTAAACCTGTCTCAAAAGAACACTAACGGAGACAATAAATTATAAGCAGGTTGTCTTTATGTACAGGTTCCTTTAATGCATGTATACATCGGAATCGATTTGAGGGGAATAAATAGTGTAGTCTGAACAAACAAGTGGTCCGACACAGGTGGTTACTAAAACACGATTTGCTCTACTTGAAGGAGTGATAGAGGAAAAGCGAGAAAGTGATAGGCACCGAATCACTTGGTTTGACCATGGACCTATTACGGATGGACATTCAACGTGATTCTTTCTTTGATCCAATGATAGTCACCGCCTTCTGATTATGTGCATCTTAATGAGAACATTCAGCTGTTTTAACAATAACGACTGCGTAAGCATTTTCGGTCATTGACTAATGCCTCAGTCACACCTTTGCGTATTTGGCTTGCGTATTGCTGCGTATTACCCGAACGCAGA
Source organism: Strongylocentrotus droebachiensis (assembly GCA_035222895.1). Classification (NCBI taxonomy): domain Eukaryota; kingdom Metazoa; phylum Echinodermata; class Echinoidea; order Camarodonta; family Strongylocentrotidae; genus Strongylocentrotus; species Strongylocentrotus droebachiensis. Next base: position 338,478 of record JAVYIG010001236.1, on the reverse strand, counting down.
CAAAGGCAGTCATACCCAATAAAGCGCAATAAAACGTGCTCACTACGTACTCAATACGCAGACTAGCGCATATGCCTGCGTTGCTCGCTCGCTAGTTTTAAAATTTTCTAAACTATCGCAAGCAAACGCAAGGTCAAATCGCATACGAGCGGATACGAGTGGCAACCAGTGAATGCGAGCGACAGCGAGTGGCTTAGCGCATGTATACGCAATCATACGCACCTCTTTTTTCGGAGCACGTGTCACTGCCTACAGCTGCGTTTCCTGCACGATTTAACTCGCTTTAGCTCGTTGTCATACGCATGATTGCGCGTATTGTTGCGCTGTTGCTCGCACATCGCTCGCGGCAGCAAGAACCCTTGCGATTGCCGCTCGCTACGCTGCGAGTCTAGCTCGTACGCCGTTTGCTTTAGCTCGTACGCCGTTCGCTTTAGCTCGCAGTCGCTGGTTGTCGCTCGCTTTATCTCGCTATCACTGCGATTAGTTGCCTATGCGCTGCATATCGGCACTAAAAGGCGGGACGCCTCAAGGGTTGGAATCATACTGCAGTCAACATTTTGAAGAAGACACACGGGTTGAAGAAGATACACAAGAAGATGCAGAAAGCCAAAGCGAAAAGGGGAGTGAAGACGAGGACGAAGCCAGTCATTGGCCCAGTCATTGCAACACTCTTGGGAATAATGTTTTAACTGAGATTTACATTCTTCGCGATAAATTAGACTGTGAGGAAACGGTTGCTGAAGATGCAGGTCGGGTAATGTCGTCAATGCCGAGTGGTTGGGCTGGTGATATCCAGAGCATCTGGCCTGCATGAGTCCAACATTCCTGCCATGTAACAAAACCAGCAGTGCTGTTGTAGTAGGCATTGATATAATTCCTTTTGGCCTGACCTGCCTGAGTAGCCGGCTGCCTAAGACCGGCTACAGAGTCTGCTCTCCTCGCCAGGAACCGGGCATTATGTATGCTCGGCGTCCTCCCCGTCCACGGCTGAATTCTGGATGCAAGGGTAGTGGGTTCTCATCAAGTTGTGCAGGCATACACATGCCTGCATGGTCCTGACGGTTGAAGGGCTTTGTCGGAGAGTGGTCAGCAGGCACTGAAATCGGTTGGCAAGAATGCCGAAAGCATTCCTGAAGAGGGTGCCCTGCTTCTCCAGTCTTTTATGTAGTCTCTGCTCTAACTCTTTATACATTTCAGGGGTTACTCTCAAAAAATTCATGAGTGCCTCTTGGTCCTCGTCTTCCAGCTCCCTCATCAGTTGGTCGAATTGTCCCAGGTCCTTCCTCCGGCAGATCCAGGACCGCACCCAACAACTCCGAGGGATACTTCGTTGATGCAGCTCAAGCAGCAGCTTTCCTTGCTCATAATCTTTATTCGCCTCTTCTTCCTCCAACTGAACCAAAAGCTTACGCTTTTGCGAAGCAGAGCTCTGCTGCAAGGCCATTGTTGTCATCAGATTTATTTTTCTTGTAGATGTAGAATCTTCAGAAGCTAAAATGTTTATGCCCAGTCCTGCAAAATAACTAGTATTTATACATATGCCGCAGCCCGAGCGAGCTGGTACGCTGTAGCACGAGCTGGCACGCATCAGTACGAACAGCAGACGAGCTAAAGCGAGCGAACACGCAACGAGACCAACTTGTGCGAACGGCTAGCGAGCAGCAAACGAGCAAAGATCGAGCTACATACGCAACATGGCGAGCAAGTTGCGTATTGAATCGTACTGCTATGAGCAACAGCGAGCTATAGCGTGGTCATAGGCAACCGTAGGCAACCGTAGGCAGTCTTTGTACGAGCGGCATACGAGCTACCTACGAGCTAGATACGCAATAGTGTGACTGCTACCTTCAAATTTGCTGCGTATTGCTGGGCACGGCTGCGTATTGATATACCCCGCATAGCGCAGCAATACGCAGCAACATACGCAAAGGTGTGACTGAGGCATAAGGAGCAGTTTCCCTTTCTTGTGTTTTGTTTGGATGGTGTGCTCTGTAAGAGTGTGTCTTAAATAAAAGCATCCTCAATGGGGAGCAGCAAAGTTGAAAAGCAGACGATTTTGGTGATATGAAATGTATTATTACTGATTCGCAAACTTTCGCACACACCTATGACCTTATAAAACAATAATAGAAGGCTATGATCTGTATCAGCCCTGTGCGTTGTAACTCTGGAATATTATGAGGAAATAGGGGGAAACGGGATTTTAAATCAAAACCAAAAAATCCAAAAAGAACCTCTATCTGGTAATATCAACATGTTTTTCAAAATAAAATCCATGTACAGTACACGGAACAACAATTTCCGATTATAAGCCAGAACTGCACATCTATTTTCCATGATTTAGGCGAGTTATTATCTTCTGCGCATGTAGATTAACATGTGTAAAATCACTATCTTGATTCTGTCCCTGCTTTTTGGCGGTGACCATCATGAGATCAAAGTGAAGAAATATGTAGGGAATGTTATCGAGACGACATTGACGGAGACAATCACAATGAATTCGTTAAGAAAACGATGAATGTCCATCCGTAATAGGTCCATGGTTTGACAACGTCAACAAGCAGGGGACAGAACTTTGCTGTGTAGGGAGTGAAAGAACACAAGCTGACGATCAAAGGAGGTGATGGAGCATAGCCGACAATCCCAATTTTAGATGATACCTTTATATCGATTGGAATCTAGAAAAACTTAAGCTCAGTCAGAAAACAGCAACTACCATCGGTACCAGATGAACAAAATCTAGAAACATATGGAATTTTAAATCGATGACGATCGAGATTACGATGACGATGATGATGATGATGACGATGATGATGATAACGATGATGATGATGACGTTGACGATGATGATGATGATGATGACGATGATTATATAGTGTTGATGGTGGTGATGATGGTGTTGATGATGATGAAGATGGCGATGATGACGTATTGTATAGCGTTGGTATCAGTCTCTGCTGGGCACTACTGGCGCTTGCTCTAGAATTTCTTAAAATAGTCAGTGTGTCAAATTGAGATTGAGTGCGATTATCGTGAAGGCATCTTTCACACCAATTACAATAATTTGTAATCCTAGAACGAAATAATTACATCAAGAAATAAATATCCTACCTTCTCCACTTGACTTCTGCTGGGTTGAAGGCATATTTCATCCCTCCGATGCCGATGGCGTCGGGCAGAGACCGGTAGAGGATGGCCCACCATGACACCTTATCCCGGTATCTCGTATGGAGCGGGATGTCGTCATGGAACACGGCAGGAGTCTTGGCTGGAAGAGCCTGGAGCCCTCCACTCACTGTCTCCAGTCCGTTCTTCTCTGGAAGGACATTGTCCGTCTCCAATGCTGGAGCCACCTTGATCAGGTTTCTGGGCATGATGCCGCCCGATTTCCTTTCGTCACCCTATAGATAAAGACACGTGTGATATCAAGTTGATGTCTGCGAGCGCGTTGAATATAAACAAAATCAGCTTAGCAACTGAAGTCAAATCACCAAATTCTCATTTGACCATTTCAAATCAGGATTTTTAGAAATGAAAGAAACATGAATTGTAGAATAAACATGTAATACGAGCCCTATATTAGAACAGGCGGTGATATTAATGACCTGAAACCAAGTTTGTAGAAAAATCAATTGCTAGATACTTAAGCGTTCGATATCTATCTCGGCAAAACATTTTAAGAATGCAAACAATAGGACTCGCTCTCCATGAAGTCACTGCTCTTTTTAGACTCTCTCTTACTCTCTCTCTCTCTCTCTCTCTCCTCTCTCTCTTACGCGGTTTTTCTATTTGTTCTCTCCATTTTACACTTGTTTTCCTCTCTAGGCACTAATCGCCCTTTCTCTCTCTCTCTCTCTGCCTCTGTCTGTCTCTCTCTCTCTTTCTCTCTCTCTCTCTCTCTCTCTTTCTCTCTCTCCCTCCCTCTGTCGATTTATCTTTTTCTCTTTTTCTCCTTTTATCGTTCTTTTCATTCCTGTATCATTTTTCTGTCATTTTCCCACTTTCGTTCGCTTCTCTTCCTTCTTAGTCCTTTCTTTCATTTTCATGCTAATTATTACTTTCCTTTCTCTCCACCTCTCTCTCTCTCCCCCCAAACTTTCCTTTTTCACTTTCTCCCCCACCCCTGATTTTCTCTCTCAACATTTCTTTCCATCTGTCTTTTACTTATTAAGATTTTAATTGTCTTTCTATTTCTCTTTCTCCTCTTTCTCTTCCATCGTTTCTCTTTACATTCATTTTTCTCTGTCTTAAACAAATATATTCTCACTCAGGTGCAGTGTTGTCTAGCTGTAACACAACGGGCTGCTCAGACGGATGGAAAGAAGAAAACAAGTATATAAAGCCCATTTAATCTTGCTATTCATTCCTCTTATTGCTACAGCCCTCCGGGCAAATATCGATGCACGGGTTTCAAAAATGGATAGAGCTTAAAACTGAATCGCAACAAATTGTCCTTGTGGAAAGCCAGTGAATACGCATTTTGCACACTACCTCTGACGTAAATTCCATTTTGACTAGAGTGTTATTACGTCATTTTCACTTGAATGTACTATATCTAATTTGCAGGCCCCGAATTGAAAAGGTTAAATTCCAACGGCATTGGAAAGATGCTTATTTAGTACTTCCCTTAAAACAAAAGGGCTTGAAAATGTATTTTAGTGTGAAAATAACGACCGTTAGTTGTCGAATCGAATTTAGCGATCGCGGTCGTTTAATTAAATAGTCAGATTTTCAGACCCTTGTACCGAATGGTCGTACGTTTGTGCTCGCAAAGAATCAATCAGTTTTATTTTGGCCAATACAAGAAGTGGGTTATGGATGTAGACAAATGCTCATGTACCTTTTACAGCTCATTTTATTATATATGTACTTACCAAAGAAAAAAAGAAGACAGTCAGTCACTCAATAGTGTTTGACAGTGCATTATAGAAGGTAAATTTGTTTCTTTGCATAATTTGAATACTAAGACACTGCTATCGTTTAAATAGGGACTTTTAGAATGAGTGAACGAGAACACGACGTACGCCGACTGATCATGCGTGTCAACGTACTTAACTGCCCATGTTGGCTACAATTAGAAATCTTTTAGATTGCACTCGACGATATGCATGCGGGAAGTAACACAATAAACATCACGGACAAAGAAAGAGGACATTCCTCATTCTACCCTCAACAAAAGAACATCCCTTCACTGCTAATATGTAAATATGTGTAGAACAGGTGCATGTGACACCTGTTCTACACATTTCAGCATGTAAAGGCGCTTTATAAATGTCAATATGTATGTATGTATTGCATGTACTAGATTTAGGAAAATCAAGGTTGACGCATTCTCGATCGCCGACTGAGACCACGTGACGCAGGCGCAGTGCCTTAAAATGACGTCACACGTTGCAGTCAAAGCTCTTGACGTGCATTTCTAAAAGTCCCTAATATCACAGATAGGACATACGTGACATACTCATTATTCCTGCAAAGCTCTACAGAATTTGATGTTGGCTACAAAAGGGACACACTACCTTTAAAGGGCGTTCTCTCTCCCTCACTCTCCCTCTCTCACTCTCCCTCTCTCGTTGTTTCTTTGATGAGTATATAATGTATATATGTATCGTATTCACGGTCAGCTAGGTAGTCTCTTCAGAGAATCATGACGTCATGGCGTCAGTAAAAAACAAATTGGCAACACTGTGACGTATCATGCGCTACTCTATAACTTGCTCTGTACACTAAATTCTTTCTTATTTTAATCGGTTTTTGCTCAAACTTCAATTGCCTTTTCTCTCATTTTTCTTCTTCTATTAAAACCAACTTAATATCAGGGTGGAATTCCCCTTTAATGGAAGACGTAATCATGTATTTGCTACAACCAAAGCATCGGACTCGAACACCACGCACGTGAATTGGGGGATCTGGATATAGCCTTGATGCAATACAAAAACGAAAACTTATGTAAATACAATTCCCTTTTCATTGTTGCCACGGCCCCTCTTCATTCAATTTGTAAGCATTGACGTTTGCTAACAACGACCATTATTTACTTCTCAGATTTTAGGCTTTTGTTTGGGACGCCCTACTATGGCTTGCGAGAAGCCTGTTCCATGCAAGACGTTAACTTTAGTTCTATTTCATTCCATAAACACATTCCCCATGTTCTCTTTGCATGATCAGTAGTTTATAATACTATAATATTGATCAATCATCACATTATGTTCTGGGCTGCAGACAGCGGACTGGGAAAGAAATATTCCCCACGAAGTAAAAGGTGTAAATGGTTAAAGTTTCATATCGTGGTCTCTTCAAAAATAAATTCCCAAACATGACGACTACTTTATAATACTCGGAATTTTATCAACCAACGCTAATTTAGTTACTGAAAACATTTATGACAAGAAATGACATTTTTGCCCAGCAGTTTAAACGATGATCTTTTTACTCGCGACGCAATTTGTCAGGACATTTGTTTGTTGTTACGACTTATATAGCAGCTTGTATTTGTTACATATCAAATATAATTATTCACAATTTAACAATAGGAATGAACATTTGAAATTCACGTTGATTTTGCTATCACCATATATATATATTTATCGGTGCTTTGAAATTGTAATTGAAACAATTTTGTAAATGTTTAAATGAATTTTATTCCACACCGAGTCTTAACCCAATACAAATCTATTAATGTTATTATACTGTGGATTTTATAAGTCTTTCTTTTAAGTCTAGATATAGTACTTTTTTAGAGGAGATGTATCACGGGAAACAATTCTAGACTATAATAATAAAGGTTTCACTCTAGATTCTACTATTCTACACAATCTTGAAGTAGAGAAGTAAAAGTGAACAAACGGCGAAAACATTACTAATATCGCGACGTCTGGATCGGAGTGCAAATGGGCAAATTGCGGTGGGAAAAACAGCCGACAGGACTTCATGACGCAGTCATTGTCATTGGTTCTAAGAATTAGTGTTATGCAACGAATATAATTAGCGAACATATTCTTTAGTCATCGTCAGTACGCCCATTATGGTATTAATGGGAAACTAATAACCTTGACTGGTTCGTTATTGATACACATAAAACACTTTCGCGCGCGCAATGACAATGGGCAGTGATTTTGACTAACAAAATGTACTTACCCGTCGTTTCTCCGACATGCTGTGACTTTGAAAAGTCTCCTTGGTCTCCTAATTAATGGAAAATTAAGTGCTGAGATTGCAGCAAATATCGATCGGTTTGTCACACACGTAATTGTTCTTCGCTCCTTAATTGGTTATATGTCTGAATTATTGATATTCGACTCGCTCGAGCCAGGTAAAAACCTGTTTATCGGATATCCATCGTAACGCCAAGTACTTCGTAGCTAGTTGAGATTACCCACCGCATCGGTCTTTATTTATCGAGAGGGAGAGAGAGAGAGAGAGAAAGAGAGAGAGAGAGAGAGAGAGAGAGAGAAAGAGAGGGAGAGAGAGAGAGAGAGAGAGAGAGAGAAGTCATATGTATAGACGTACTCAGTGGCATATTGGTAGTCTTTCCTTTTCAGGGGCATTTAAACGATGGTGGTGGTCATGGGTGTCGATCTGTAACTGATACCTATTCATCAGGGGGGGATGATCTATTCATTCATCCCCCCCTGATGAATAGGTATTACGTAAGGATCGACACCCATGGTGGTGGTGGGTGGGGGACAATGTTTTTTATAGGGAAAATGAAATTTAAATGAGGCTGCTGATGGGAGGTGGGGTGCGGGGTACGGGGTGGTCCAGTCGACCTCTTTTCTCGTACTAATCTCTTTTCCCTTTCCCTTTCTCTCTCTATTTTTTTAACCGCTCGATATAACAGGGGTGGGAGGGGGAGCTTGCCCTACGTAGCTACGCCATTATGCTTTCTGTATAACCGTAAAATCTCTTGTTTCCCTTACCAAGGTTGAGCATCATGCATACCTTGTAAAATGCTTGAACGCCTAATTGTGGTTAAGCTTCTAAGTCATTCACAAAGTTACAAGATCATTCCTGATTCCCAACACGGTTTCCTCCCGAAGCGGTCATGTATACAACACAAGCTGTCACCCTCTTTTCCAACTGGGCAAAAGCTTTGGACCAGTCCATGCCACTATGAGTTGATGCTATTTTCTTGGACTGGTCTAAGGCCCGTGTCCAAGGTTTTCGACAAGGTAAACCATTTCAAACTTATCCAGAAACTGCACAATTATGGTGTTTGCGACAAATTGCTTTGTTGGATACGTTCTTTCCTCTCAGATCGACAACAGTTTGTCTTGTTTGAAGGCGTAAAATCGGATTGGATACAAGTTCCTTCCGGTGTGCCACAGGGTTCCGTTATTGGACCGGTCCTGTTTAATTATTTTACAGCCAGCTTACCTGACACTGTCTCGTCACCCCTCCCACAATATGTTGATGACACAGTCTTGTATCGTGAAGTTTATACCAACAACGGCTCTCATTTGTTGCAAACTGACTTGAATAATATAGTTCTGTGGTGTTTTGACAATGACATGGTCCTGAGCTCATCTAAGTGTAAAGTAATGCACATAACTAGATCTCGTAAATTAGTTACTACTGTTTACTACGCTGACGGAATTCCTTTATATGTAGTTAAGTCGTATAAATATCTAGGACTCACTTTTTCGCGAGATCTAAGTTGGAAGAACAATATTCAATATTCTTTTGTTCATTATGTCGATATGTGATTGAGTACGGCATACGAACATGGCTCCCTCATAAAAAGGAGCTATCGAAAGTGTTTAAAGGCGTTTTACCCGATTCTGTATCCCTTTTAATCCGAAGTTGCTAATTCCTTATCATACACGGAACGCCTATCTCGCCTCTGTATATTACAGAATGTGTACTTATCAATGTCATTTGTAATTAAGTGCTAACACAGACTTTATAACATGCCTGATTATATGTTACCAGTCCCAAGTCATAGAAGAACCCATGCACTTGTTTTCAAGCATGAATTAGCAAGATGCAATTAGTTTGAAATTATGTTGTTTTTATGTTTACCCTAGATTTAGGGAGCACCTCTCTCAGAGGAAGACAGAGATCTGTGTCTTGGTACACTGTGAAAAGGTTGGGCAATATTTTCCAACACTTTGCCAATAGTCAACCCAACCATCTATTAGGCAAATTGTTTCGAATTTTGCCCAACAGTTGGTCAAGATTTTCCCAACAAGTGGGCTACCGTAGTCGGGCAGTTGAAGGGTCATATCTTTGCCCAAATTTTGGTCAAAATACGAAACAATTATGCACGTGTGAAGTAGGGTACTTACGTTTACCAATACCTCTGGGCAAAATATTGCCCAATAGATGGTTGGGTTGACTATTGGCACAACGTTGGGCAAAGTGTTGAAATAATATTGCCCAAATTTTTCACAGTGTACCAATGTCTTTCTGTTCTAAATGTGCTCCGAAATTTTCTCTTTGGTATTGCTCTCCCCCCCCCCCATTGTAGAAGTATACTAGTTTGTTTACATTATCTTTTCTCTATCATAGAATAACTCACACTTTGATATGTATTATTGATTATCATTGTATGTTGTTATAATTGAGTTCGTATTTAATGTAGGTTCTTGGTCTTTATCAACGTGTTTTTTCAAATCCTTCTTATTTTGATTCCTATGTTTTTCTGATTTTTCTAGGAATCGATGATAATGTTCCACAACTTTTGGTAACTTCCAATCATATCAATAATAATGTTCCACATTTTGATAACTCCCAATCATATCAATAATAATGTCCCACAATTTTGCTAACATCCAATATTAACGTATCCATATGATTGTATATACAGACACTTTTTTGCATTTAGCATGCATTTATCATACATGCATAATTTGAACAGCTCTTTTTTCAAACCTTTCTGATAATAATCCTAACAGTAATTGATCCATATTACCGTATAGTAACAGACATTTTCCTGTATTTGTGTATCATATACCAAATTTAGTCTGAACAGATTTGTTTAATGCATAGCATCATTGTATGAAATTTTAAAAAATTGCTTCTGATCTTCCTCACATGCGCCTAATATGAGGGTTAATTTTAGTTACACATTTATGTGTATGTTTAACCTATCTTTAAATTTGTTTTATGTATGCACCAGCCAATGTGGAAAGCCTCTCGACAGAATTTTTGACTTTTGTTTAAAGGTGATCTCCAGGCATTGGCTGGTGCTAAATATCATACTGTTCATGTTATATCATTTCGTCAACCCTGTGATGTTTCTATGTATTGTTTTTCATGTTGCCTGGAAATAAAATAAATAAATAAAATAAAAGGTTTGTAATCTAATTTCAATTACCTTGTTCCTTTGTTCCTTCATCCATCTATTCACTTTTAAATTTAAACCGGACAGTATGGTGTGTCACATACTCAGTTGGCATTTTAATCTATAAACTTCTTAAAGGGTAAGTCATGCCTGATAATTCGCTGGTTTTAATGAAGGCAGACAAATGAGACTAACAAATAAATGAAGGTGTACGTGAGCAATCTCCGATTAAAATGGGAAAGTTATGCATTTTTAAAGATATCATCAGTCCAAGTGATACACTATGACGTACATGTATTTTGTGAGATCTTCTCCAACTTTCTCCGCACCAACATTTTATAAACGATTATTTTCTTTATTATTAATGACGGGATAAATTTGTTACATACATAGGTTGAAAAGAAACACATTTGCATGTATGATTGAAAGTTATCTGTATATAAGGAAAAATTGTGTTTATTTTAGTACAGAGCAAATGGGAGGGGATCTCGTAAGATGTATCACAGAGTTGCTAATTTGTGTTTGATTGTACGCAACTTCCAAATTCATAAATTTCCTATGTTTAATCGGACTTCGCTCACACTTTCATTCAGGCTGACCTGTTTCTGTCACTTTTTTGCTTCTATATAATTAAACCAATGTGATATCAGGGTGGATTTCTCCTTTATCAAATTCGGGTACAATTATATCACATGCTTCTCCCTGTTTCCACAGCTTACTGATTTATATCTGCATCCGAACGAAATTCTAATTTAATTATAAAAATTATGGATGCGCCATGATTTTGAGCCAGTGAATCTCATTCTAATGGAAAACATCGTGCTTCTTAATTGTTATCAAATTAATTATGCACGACCCCGTTATCAATTCATTTCCCTTTGTAGCCGATGATGCCCTAGATTCTGCAATTTATGGTGTTAAACGTTTTTACAAGAGCCGAATCCCCTAAAAATCTTTGATCGATTATAGAGTTTTAGCCTTTGTCTGATGAACATAATGTTCACTTTATTGGAAAGCCTTTCACTTCTTTCCATGCAAATCATGGCATTTGACATTTCTACAAGAGCCAAATCCCCTAAGTTTTTTTAGATTGATTACCGAGATAGAGAGAGAGAGAGTGTGTGTGTGTGTGTGTGAGAGAGATAGAGGGGGAGAGTGTGTGTATGTGCATGCATGTGCGTATTTGTGTGTGTGTGTGTGTGTGCGTGTGTGCGTGCGAGCGTGTGTGTGTGTGCGTGTGTGTGTGTGTGTGTGTGTGAGTGAGTGTGTGAATGGGAGATTGAGAAGGGGAGAGGTGGAGAGAGAGAGAGGGGGTAAAGAGAGATATTGGGGAGTGAGGAACATAAATCCTATTGATAGAGTGTAACTATATTAGGATCTACGCTGCTGAGCATTACCATGATTCAAGGATAAAGCTTTTACACAGGGACAATTTGTTTAAAAGATCAATTTACATCTTCCCACTTTTGAAACCAGCTTCCTGAGAAGTGTCTGAGGGAGCTGTCGATAAAAAAGATGAATAGAAAAATTAAAGTTTGTATAAGACACAGAGAGAGAGAGAGAAAGAGAGAGAGAGAGAGAGAGAAACAGACAGATAGAGAGAGAGAGAGAGAGAGAGAGATAGACGAGGGATAAGTAAGAACATGTGTATAGATAGAGCAGAAATAGGTATTGATATTGAATAATAATAGAAATGTTAATGAAATGAAAATGACCGTATGTGCGTGTGTGCGCATGTGTAGGTGAGGGAGAGAGAGAGATAGAGAAAGAGAGGGGGAAAAGAGAGATTAGCATGATGATGAGAGAGGGAGACAGAGGGAAGAGAGAGAGAGAGAGAAGGTGAGAGAGAGGGCGAGAGAGATAGAGAGACAGAGAGCATGAAAATAACAGTATAAACTGCACTGCATTTTTACCCTACCCCTTCCTCGTTGCCAAGGTGGTTCACGTCGTTTGTCGGCTTAATAAAAAGCAAACAACCTTTAAAAAACACAACAAAACACAAACGAAACCAAAATTAGAAAATACTATGCAACTTGATTTTGCTGGCTTTAAAGGTACTATGTCCCATTTGCAAGCCAAAAAAATGAAAAGGTGGAATTCCAACGGCATTTGAAAGATACTACTAATTTAGAACTTCCCTTAAAAAAAAAGGGGGGGGGGCCTGAAAATGTCTTTAAGTGGGAAAATAACGACTATTAGTTGTCAAATCGACTTAGGAGCTATAGAGCCAATAAGTAATAGTCTTGATTTTCAGACCATTGTACCGAATGGTCGTACGTTTTATGCTGCGCAAAGATTCAATCAGTTTAATTTTGGCCATTACAAGAAGTAGGTTATTGATGTAGACAATTGCTCATGTACCCTTTACAGCTCAATTTATGTATGTTATTAACAAAGAAGAAAAAAGCCAATCGGTCACTTAATAGTGTCTGACGGTGAAGTCTAGCAAGTAAACGGGTTTCCTTGCATAATTTGAATATTAGGACACTGCTAACGTTTAAATTTCACAGATAGGACATATATACATATTCATAATTCCTGCAAAGTTCTACAGAATTTGAGGTTGGCTGCAAAAGGGACATAGCATCTTTAAAATAAGATTCTAATCAACCTGATTAATGCACACAAGTTCTATATTTGACTTTAAACGAAAATGTGTCAGTCTTTTTTTTTTGCGCAGTCAGGAGTGGGAGATTTAAGGGGAAGAGGACTTTCACATCAAGTGACGTATAGACTTGCAAAATATGTCAACGAAGAAAGAAAAACCGTAAATTGGTTGTAACTATGTTGTTTTTTTTTGTTTTTTTTTAGTTTCAAAAATATTTGTTAAATATAGAAATCGTCGGCTGCCCGCATAAAGACCGTAAGAGCTATGAATTGTCTACGGGAGTAACGGCTTACTTGCGGGCAACAGACGAAATTTGATCACATTAATTAGGGATTTGCCGGCATAGTTGTATTTGATTCATGAAGAAGACCCACCCTCTTCTAGCGATGCGCATACTGACCCGTATTGCCTCCAATTGTTGCTAGATTGAACATGACAATAAAACAGGTCAGAAATCGAACGGACTAAATCTGAGAATTCCAAATCATCAATCACTCTAAATGGAATTTGACTTACCAATTGAACGTAGCTTAAATCACATGGTCCATGCTCAAATTAATCGTCTGAATGCGTTCTGATCCTCGCTAAAAAATACCTCATAATACAGCAAAAATCTCTACGAAATTCGTTAATCCTGCATAATATTCAAGGATATTTCCAAACCACTATGGTCTACTCAAATGTGCATTGCTTCTGAAAAAACGTAGAATGTTTAGGAAAGTGGCCTTAGTATGTATCTAATTTGGAGCAGTAAAGTGATTGGGTTCTGGGCTTGTGTAAATAGACCAAAGTCACTTACTATCGGAGGGTATAGCATGATGCGGCCCGCCATTCTGCGATCACGTGATGAAGCGCAGAATGCATCACATGATCACACACACTGACCAATCAGAACAAAGCGTGACGGACCGAGAGGTTTGCGGATAAGGTTTGCTGGGTAAACTTCATTCGGATTAGAACATTATATGGATGACGCGATTAAATTTAGTAACGGTGAAGAGAGAGAAAGGATTTCTGTGTACGCCTCTCGAATTCGATCCGGATAATAACCACGTGAGGTTTATCACAGTTATCATTGTTTGGAACAGATATCAACATGTAAGCTCGTTGACTTTCATTTTCATGTAGTTGCCTAATTACCTGATTGCCCTTATTTTTTTTTTAGAGAGAAGCAACATTAGTCGCGCAACGACAGAATCGACTGGATCTATGTCTTACACCCAAAATGAAGAGTCTGACGCGTCGTAAGTGGCGAATGGGAGATCAATCATCATAAAACTCACATTAGGTTGATTATTAATTTTGTTTAACCAAACACCGTACTGAGTCGAAACTGTAGACCGTGCAGAGAGAATAAGATGCCTTCGCGGGTAATTCATGTTGCATCATCAGAGGCGGACACGTACCCGAAAATGGCGTACACCGACCCCGAGAAGGGGATATTTACCACCGAAGTGGAGACGGCGGGCCCCTACCCTTTCAAAGGTTTACCCCCCTACAAGGATAAGGTAACATGGATTGCAGTGGTGGCCAAGGGGTTGCCCGATACTGTCAGTGTTTCAGGCTTGAAATACCTGTTCAATGGACGCGAAAATCGAACTAGGAGGTATGTTTTTCTTGTATCATTGAAATATCATGTACAGATTTTTGTTTCTTCGTTTCATCTGTCGATTGCAATTTCATTTGTAGATATAAATTTCGTTTCTACTTTTTAAAAAGATAAGATTTTCGTATTATTGAACTCCCGTCCCTCAACAACTAACATTGGTTCTTTATATGTTTATAGATGAACAAACTGCCTTCTCGAAGAAGTTGAATTAGAAACGAAATTATGGCGCAATGCGGTTATTTAGTATTACTTTCAAGTCATACCAGAAATAAACAAATAAATAAATAAGAATTTGTGTATGTATCATGTCGAATTTATTTGAAATGCAAGGTACGTTCGATTGAGTAACAGCTTTACTGTTGCGGGTTGTTAATTTGAACATAACAAGGGGGAAAAGATTGGTATAACAAATATATACTCTTCTATTCTACTCAACAATGTGATTTCAGTTTCTCTATAAATGATAGTTTAACGAATCAGAAATTCATTTCTTTTGCATGCCGTAAAAATAAGCTTCATTTCAAGCAAAGCTTAAATGAAACCATCAAACCCGATATTGGGCGTTTCTTCAACACCTTCATGACGTCAATAGCAAGCTGCAATACGTTTGAAAAGAGTGACACTTCCGAATGGCTAACGATGCAGATTTCGACGTATTCGAAATTGCACCGCTATAATAAATGGACTACTATTCAGAAATGACAGGTTGCAAAGTAGCAAATGATAACGCATTATTATAATTTTTTTATTTATTCATTTATTTATTCATTTATTTATTTATTTATTTATTTATCTATCTATTTATCTATTTATTTATATATTTGCTTTTTATTTTATTTATTTATTTATTTATTATTTTATTTATTTATGTATTTATTTGTTTATTTATTTAATCATTTATTTAATAATTATTTATAATGTCGCAACTTCTTACTAGGTAACACGATCAGTTGTAATTCGCAAATGTACATCTTTGTCCTGGTTAATAGAAAACACAAGCAAACCAACGTTTGCGTTTAAAAAATGTGAAATGCAGTCGGATGTTGAGAAGCCATGGTAACAAATGTCCTTGATTCTTTGTCCCTACAGGATGGTATGGTCTTGGGTCATTGCTGTAGCGCTTGGTGTCATGACCTATCAGGTATTTGACCGATGTCTTGACTACTCCAAGTACCCCAAGAGCGTCGACGTCGAGATCAACTACGTGAATAACCTCACTTTCCCGACAGTGGCCATTTGTAACTATAATTCTTTCAGGTGAGTTTCAGAACACGATGGAAAAAGCTTAGGCTTTCGAAAAATCAACACAAAAGACATTGACCATCACTGATTTTATACAGTGTGGAGGTTTGACATTCAGATTCAGATTCAGATATTACTTTATTGGTCCATGTGGAAATTCATTTGGACATGAAGTGAACTCAAACAACATAATAATGACAGTTAAGTCTCGCAAGAGAGAGTGGCTGGAAGTATTGGCAAAATATTGACAAGTAGTTGGAGTCTACGAACAAAACAAAAAAAGAAATACAAGAGGAACTTCCAATCACTCTCAAATTGTGTTGTTTGAGTTCACTACACCATCAGCTTTTGGAGTGTCCGAATATAACAAAAACGTGTTCCATAAAATGGGATATGATTTCTACAGGCAATAGTATTCCAGTTGCAAGTAAGTCGATTTCTTACAAGTCTTTGCGATTGTGGTCCTTTTGAGGAAAAAAGACCTGAATTTGGTATTGAGGAAATCAAATTGTTGCTACTCTTGACGTTTTGTTAACCACGATCTTAAAAGTGATGCCAGGTAAAAATATAAGACCAAAAAATGTCAGAGGTAATTATGTCTGAGGTAAATATGTCAGAGGATAACATGACAGAGGTAAAAATGTCAGAGGTAATTATGTCAGAGGTAAAAATGTCAGAGGTAAAAATGTCAGAGGCAAAACTGTCAGAGGTAATTATGTCAGAGGTAAAAATGTCAGAGGTAAAAATGTCAGAGGTAATAATGTCAGAGGTAAAAATGTCAGAGGTAAAAATGTCAGAGGATAAAATGACAGAGGTAAAAATGTCAGAGGTAAACATGTCAGAGGTAAAAATGTCAGAGGTAAAAATGTCAGGGGTAATAATGTCAGAGGTAAAAATATAAGAGGTAAAAATGTCAGAGGTAAACATGTCAGAGGATAAAATGACAGCGGTAAAAATGTCAGAGGTAAAAATGTCAGAGGTAAATGTGTCAGAGGTAAATATGTCAGAGGTAATAATGTCAGAGGTAAAAATGTCAGAGGATAAAATGACAGAGGTAAAAATGTCAGAGGTAAAAATGTCAGAGGTAAAAATGTCAGGGGTAATAATGTCAGAGGTAAAACAATTAATGTCGGAGGTACAACAAAAATGTCGGGATAAAATTTAGCGCCGTCATAATGTCTCAGCTACTTTATCACACAAAATGTCGAGACGTAAGCTATACTTGGCTAGTTTATTATTTTCCCACCTTCCATATCATAATGTATATTCTATAAATGACTGTGTATTGTACTTCGTACATGTCCTGAGGATAATACAACGTGGGGAAAAAATGACACTTATATTGTGTGATCAGGTTTGCATATATTAATTTCTAACATTTTCGATATTTGAAATTGGTTGATGTTTCAATGTTTATTTGGTTTTGAGAAAGTAAGTACATAGAATATCAATACTGAATGAGAATCATATAATAAAGATCGCACAGAAATTCCACAAATTCGGTTAACAGACCCATATTCATGCTCATCCCAGCAAAGACTGTTATGACAAGAAAACGACACGGATGCTTTTTCTTCATCAATACTTTATTACAAAAGTTTAACAAACAATATCAAAGCTTCGCTTGAAGAATGTCAGATAGTAGGCCTACATGTATATATTAAACGTTGAGACATATCTAGCCAGGTATTTTGTCATGTGCTTTCGACTTTTATGCAGTACGTTTCGAAAGGCAGAAATTGTTGTATTTGTTGAGTTAAACATAATATAGTGTAACACTTATTGGTGGCCATTTTCATCTTTCATTCTTTTTTTCTCTCAGTTCAATTGCATGTCTATTTATTAATGAAAAAGTTTGCTATTTGATATTAGTATTAGCCTGTAGATGAATCGTGCTTCGTGTTTAATGTCGTGTTTAATTGTATTGTTAATGATATAGTGACCTCGTACTTTAGGTAGGCCATTATCTTTCTATTTTCCCCCTCTGTTTTGGGGGGTTGAATTTTGGCATTACATATTGGCCTCGGTCGGCGGAAATTGTTTTTGAATAATTGATACACATCGCTTTTCCTACATTAGCATCTATTTGCTCTTTCTCAACGCTGCATTCATTCGGTTTTGAACAATTATACTAATGGCGGTATCCATGCCATGGATAATAGTAATATGTGTTTGTCGCGCACGATTCATTGCACTTCTGGTCGTCATGGCCTTCATTCTTTCTCATCTCGTTTCTATTTGTTACCAATACTGATAAATAAATATTTAATATTTTGCAGGTTTGCAGTTCAGTGAAAATTTTCCTTTTTAAAGCCTATTTCATGTCTTCTTTTTTTTCTTACGAGGGGGGGGGGGGGGGGGGGGGGGTTGCTCTAAATAAAGAATCATATGATTTATGAATGATAGTGGGTCCAGTGGGAAGGATTAAAAAAAATACCACACACCTTTTTATAAAGCCTGCACCAACTTTCCTTCAAACAATATTATTATGTATACAAGCAGTCTGATGATGATACAAATTTGTACAGTAAAACTATGCTTCTGATACGTTGCTCATGAATTTGTCAATTTCAGAGTTTAATCTCTCACAGCAAATAAAACTTATCGAGGGGGCAACTTTAACAAAAAAGGAGTTTTTCTATTCCAACTAAATTAAGAAAAATGCAGAGTCTATACAATTAAACATAAGGTCACAATTCTTACCATAGATTATAGAATGTACATAATACAATATTATACAAGGTGCGTCCCAGAAAAAACGAAACCGAGAATTATTGATGTTTTATCATAACTTAATCACTATTACAATTAATAAATGACACATATTTGTAAAGCTTAGATCCTCTTCTTTCATTTGATGCAACTCATACGATGCATACTTCACGCATGAGTGATTAAATCAATTTGAAGAGAGTTAACCAAAAAGTCATTTGGCGGACGGTATCTGAATTTCAAAGAGAAAATCACATTTCTAGAAAGGTTAGTTTTTGCCCTTTCATATGACACCTCAATCAGGAGAAAATGAGCTAGGAATAACAAAGTTCTGTTTGTTTAAAGTAATGCTTGCATTTCCATAATTTCAATAAACGAATTCGTTTGCACTAGCTGCCTGCCGTAGCAACAAACGGAATTGACAAATTGACAAAAGACTAAACTCCATTTCGTTGACGATCAGCCATAGACGTAAGATCTCAGAAAAAAATCCTCTGTGTGGCGACTCCTTGAACCATAATGCATGGCCCTACAGATGATTTTTTTGTTCTGTTCGGGATCGGGGAAAATGCAATGAATTATTGATAACTGATTACATTTTATTTTTGTATTTGTGGGGGCGGCTCCGTACCCTAGCCCCGCTATGTACAGTCATGATTCAGCGGCTAAGCAATGACCTCGTTACTGTGAGGCCCCATGATCAAAACCGTGTCGATCAGCTATATTAGTGCCCTTTTATGAGGCATTAATCCTCATTACTGTCAGTTATGACGCATTGACGTAGGTCCCCTAGTTGATTAGCATAGTAGCACATAAAATGCTTTAGCAGTCACGCAAAACAAACACTCGCGAATTATTATCCAATAAAATCTGAGAATGTATACTATTTTCTAGATCTATTAGGAATAAATCATTGTCTAAATCATTCCATAAATTGGGTTAAAAATAATTATTCCACCTGTATGACCAACAGTGTATATATATATATATATATATATATATATATACGTGACTGTATATATATGTTTTTGTCTCTAAAGTAATAGGGTTATGGATTAATCATACTCTCACTTTTATCCCTTTATAAAACATATTTATTCCTTCAATGACAAGAAACGGGCATGTTTGTATGAAGCAAAATGTAGAGTACAGATTATAATTAAAATCAACTGTTTTTCGCCACTGTGCTTATTATTATTTCTCTCTCTCTCTCTCTCTCTCTCTCTCTCTCTCTCTCTCTCTCTCTCTCCCTCTCTCTTTCTTTTTATTGTATGCTACTTTCAGAAAAACCAAGGACGGATACCTCTTGATGAATGTTTTAAAAAACTGGGTCACCCACGAAAATGTGGACCAAATATAAAAGGGACGTATTACGAAAGTCATCCAACGACGATGGAAACGCAATTAATCTCAACAACAACAATTAGTCAGTCATTCTGCATTCATGAATAAAAAATAATTGATGATTATTATCTTGGCAATGGAAACCATCCTGTATAGCTAACATGCAAACATGATTAATCTCAGCATACTACAATTGCAATCGATAAGCACCTAACCTCCACCCGTGCCGTAGACGGGCGGGGTTTACAAAAATATAAAATCCGTCCTTATATCCCGCCCCCCTCCCCAAAGGGGGGAGAAGGAGAGAGCGAGAGAGAGAGAGAGAGGGAAGAGGGGATGAGGGAGGGAGGGAGGGAGGGAGGGATAGGAAGAGAGAGAGAGAGAGAGAGAGAGAGAGAGAGAGAGATGGGGGTCGTCACCGCACTTCATTTTCTCCAGGCAAAATTGATTCTTTAATTCCTAATCAAGATATCGGGATTTCCTTTGGGCAGCCTACTCCCCCCCCCCCCCCCCCCCCGCAGCCCATCATAATACTCTATCACGATGAAAACTGGCTACGCCAGTATCCTTCAACTTCAATTAGCCACTTGTTGTTTGATGCATGAAGCGATGGGAGATTGGCTTTCATTCTAATGACCTGATTTGATTGGACGATTAAACGTGCTTAGTCAGTGAGAGTATAATGGAAAGCATATATTATTTGAATAGAGAAAATGGAGCCATACCCACGACCTTTCAATGAGGGCCGACATTTCAAGGCATTAAGTGTAACTTATTGAGTAGGTATTTGGAGTAACGCGAAATGCGTTATTGTGTTAGAATTTCGCATTTGCTAGTAGATGATCGCGATCATTGATGTATTATAGATCAGGGGATGAGAGCAATATTAAAAGTCGCATATTTGCTTTATAACATCAACTAAATTATTGGGAGTGTCGCGAAGTGCGTTATTTCGTTAGAATTTTATATTTGCTAGCTAGATGATCGCGATCATTGATGTATTATAGATCAGGGGATGAAAGCAAAATCAAAACTCAATATTTGCGTTATACCATCAACTAAATTATTAAAATCATCATATCTATGTGCAAATAGTAGATGCTCACCGTAGGTTTCCATGGTAACTTAGTATTTTCAATTGAAAGGTTCTTCCTTGCGGTAGCGTAAGTGGAAGTTCCGTTGTATCCTTTTGTCAAAAGAGCCCTCATACGATGCATTTACAGGAATCAAGAAAAAAAAAGTTTTTTGGTGTGTGTAAATGTGTAAAATATACATTTATCGCTGTCGAGAGTGGCCTCTTTTGTTTGGGAGTGGATAGCTTTGGAAAACAAGAGCCACGAATAGAAGTATAGATCATTGTTGAATAATTGGTTTTATTATGTATATTTTCTCCTGTCTACGACGTACAGGTTGCCTTATAGACAGATATAAAATCAACCCTTTTTTTCTTTTGATTTCTTAATGGATCTTTATACTTCATTTACTTTGCATTTTGCAATCTGTCGTCGTATGCCTCCATTTTCTGCTCATTATTGATTGTGTTTATCTGTGTTTGTAATTTGCTTTGACCCCCCCCCCTTTCCCCCTTCTCTCTCTCTCTCTCTCTCTCTCTATTTCTTTTTCTTCTTTTTCTTCTTCTTGTTGTCTTCTACTTCTTTGTTTTCTACATCTTCTTTATTACTCATTCTTTCTCCATCTCCTCTGTCCCTATCTCTTTATTTCTTTCCCTCTCTCTTTGTATCTCTTTCTTTCTCTCCATATCCCTTTATTTATTTCTCTCTCACACTCTCGCTCTCCCTCTCACTCTCGCTCTTTTCATTTCTCTTCGTTTTCCCCTCCACCACCACCCCCTTTCCCCTACCGCTCTCTCTCTCTCTCTCTTTCTATCTGACTCTCTCTACCGCTTCTCTCTATATTTAGGAATTCTGTCGTTGAAACCGTCCCAAACATGTCAGCTTTTCTGCAGGATACCTACTATTCTCGCTACAAGCCTGTCGACTTTTCAAAGTACCACGCTTCGCTAGGAAACATAAACTCCAAGGAATTCTTTATCAAGGCTGCGCACACAATAAACAACTCTTTTGTGTAGTAAGTCGTTTTCATCTTTGTTTTACGTCATCTTCATCATGTCCTTTGTTTTTGGTGTTTTAGGAAGACGTCCATTCAGGCTTTTCCCGAATATGCAGCTCTGCTTAGAGAAATGTATGAGAGCTATGGATTTGGCATGAACTTTTCAAAGCACTATGAGAGTGGACTTCCGAACGTTAACACCACAGAATTTTACTTCAATGTGTCGCATAAAATCGAAGATTCATTTGTATAGTAAGTCCCGTTTACTACATGCTTTAATTTTTGAGAATCCAACAAAAGCGAGAATTTGTCTCAATTCAAAATCTAGTTCATTATTATCAAAACGTGAATTTACAGTTACCCCTGCATTATCCTTTTCAAAATGCAAATATTTATATATTTAAATGACCTTGGATTTACATTTCATATCATTTTATTTCATTAATTTTCATATTTCCTCATAAAATGCCGTTTAGGTGTTTTTATTATAATACACATTTTGAAAATATAGATTTGTTCAGGTTGTTGCTGAAAATCTGATAGTTATTAGTTGTTAATCGTGAAAAGTATTCTACAGCATCAGTATGTCATCCTTGTTGTCATCTTAAAATATGAATCTTTCTAATTGTTTTTTTAATAATAAAACAAAAATATATATATAAAGATTTGATTAAGCAAAAAATTAAATAGCCTTGGAGGACGAAAAGGCTTCGTTTGCTTGGCTCTATTCTCTTAAAAACACGAGAGCAGCTAAATCACGTTTTGTAGCACCCTTGCATCCAAGAATACAGTTTAGTGTGTTTGTGTTATTAATATTCTGTAATTGACTGAGAATTGTGATAAAGGATAAGTTATCATAAAACACTGTTCTCACATTCCTTCATCAAATTGTCTTTATTTTCTTCCTTCAGTGGTTTCTGGGGAACCGAGCCTCTGACTGCAGCCAATTTTTCTTTCGATATCTTTGACTTTGGGGTCTGCTTCACCTTCAACACAGGCACAGATGGCACTGATTTACTCATGGTGGAAACGTCAGGTATGTAGTATATCGTTTGTATATCAATTTATTCATTGAGAATAGGGAAATTCAGCATTTAGTAGTATAAGCTTAGCGCCCTAGAAAATTGCCTATAATTACCCTTGCCCTTTAAACATAGCCGTGAAGGCACCATCCCACAGGAGGGCTGTTGTCTCTTGCCCGAATATCAATTTTACATTCTCTCATTTTTGCAAGAGTACAGGTAACGTAAAGACCAATATATTTGAGTTTATTTAATTAATACAAGGCAAACAGGAGGGAGCTCGCAAGATTCCAGAGATTTAAGAGTTATGCCGATAATTCTCACGAGGCCGAGATCGATTTAAAGCTTACCGCTCATGATGGCGGTCTCCTGCGTTTTATGTATTTTATCTTTTTTCATTGACAAATATTTGTGTTTGTATATGCATCTTATTTAATGTACTGAAAACCTTATAATTATGTATAATGAAGAAATAATTGTTAATTTATGTATATGAATATGTACTATTTTGAAACCGCAGAAATAAAAACAAACAAACAAAAGATAAGTCACAGATTTGGTAATTTGTGTTGATTGATCGCACCCTTAGAAATTGATTAATTTGTTATTTTTAATCAGTATTTACTTTCACTTTTATTGACCTGTTTCGCTCGTTTTCTGTTTCTGTTAAGACCAACTAAATATCGGGGTGGACTTCCCCTTTAAGCCTGAATCCGTTTGATGGAATTGCATTTTATATGAAGTGATACCGAGTTGAATCATGTATTAAAAATATGGGTTAATCGGACTAGTAAAATAAATATTTTTATTAAAAACTGGGTCTATGGCTGCTAGTTTATTTTTATTTTTCTTCTTTCAATTGGCGCACGAATCAGTTTAAAAAAAAAAAATTCTCTAATGAATTGTTAGCAGCTACTATTAGTTTAACTATCTCTTTGTGATTCTGTTTTTGTGTGTGGAAGACTTAAAACCTTGATGTAATTAATCTTGACGCATATGGTGATTGGGAGAGCTTGTGGTATTGACCTATAGTCACTCTTGTCCTCATTATAATGTATAAAAATCCGATTGGATTAAAAATCTTGCCTGGCTGTATGAAAGAGAGATTGGTTCCTAGCTTTTGATTCATGTGAAAATGGTAGGTGATAAAGAAAGGGATTTAATACCCTTTTACTAAAAAATATATCATATTTTATTTGTCCTCCCGATTTTTCCGTTTCGCATTACGCTTTTGCTATATTAATGATTATTCACTTTCATTTGATATTTCCTTCATCCTAGGGCTTTTACGTGTAATTAAATTGATATCAAATGTACTTTCTATCGCCAGTCTAATTAAACAATCGTAATGTAGTAATTTTCAGTGGAATATGAGAGCTTTTGTGGTCATAATTCATAGTGAAAGGCAAGGTGAAAGGCAAGGTGAAAGGTATACGGGACCGAGCTAATGAGTGCCTCTCCGCCTAATTACAACCCAGGGGAAACAGCGCCAGTGCATTTGTAACGATGGCAACCCATCGCGTGATCACGTTAACGCTATACCAACACTCGTTTACTTCCGCCCATCTATCTCTCTTTCTATCCCCACTCTCTCTCTCTCTCTCTCTCTCTCTCTCTCTCTCTTTCTCTTACCGCTGCGATCTTATGCATAACTATATATTGTGATGTCCCATGATGAACATGTATTTTGTTTAAAATCAAATCGGTCCAAATTGCAATTAGATTTACACGATTTCTAGCGATGCAAAGAGTATTTAGACAGTGCTAATTTCGTGACTTTCTGCAAATTGGGATGTTTCATCATGTTTGTATTCTGGATTAAAATGAAGGGAGTTAGCCCGCAATCACCCATTGTCGTCATGAGATACTTAATAGGGACTTTTAGATTTGCGTGGACTGATACGTGGTACTTCCATTCACGGCAGTGCTTTAACAGGACGTCGATCGTAGCATAGACCTATTGTCTTCGTGCGAATCTAAAAGTCCCTATTATGAACGCCTCGACCACTGGGCAGCGTACTGGCCCACTTTTACCAGAGTGACCAACGGTGGCGTCTCATAATGATTGTTCAAATAATATCAGGGAACCCCAACAAATATTTTTTTTCCGTTTCTAAATCTGTTGCCGATTTTGTGATAGGAGGCGCGATGGCTCGGTGGTAGAACAGTGGTCTCGTAACCGGAAGGTCCCTGGTTCGATGCGCTAGTGACCTTTGGCATTAATCCTCATAACCAGGTTTCTCTTAGAGGACTTAAAGTCGTCGGTCCACTATAGTTGCTTACAACAAGCATATGCATGCTTTCCTAGCAGTCAGGCCGACTCAGGTAAAACAAACAGACAAATCAAACAAACTACACAGTGCTGGTAAAAAAAACTTTCAGAACTATTGAAAGTAAGTAAAATGCCTTTAAATCTCTCAATATCTATTGTGAAGGGTGATGATATTGCTCATGTACAGCTTTGATTGAAGAGTTTCAGTGCCTCGAGCTAAATTCGGTAACACAAACAAACAAACAAATGACTATCCTGTTTTATAAGATGATGACGTGGAACCTAATCAAATGATTGGTTGAGAGCGTACACGTGACCAGGCATTTATTTTGCCTAACACTAATTTTGCTAATGACCGGTCATTAGTAAAAATCATGTTATAAAACAGCTTATCAAACAAATAATACATAATCTTATGAAACAAATGATACAAATCATTTTGATGCTGTGTATTATTTGTATAATAATCCTACTATCTTTTCTTTTTATTTATTTCATATGACTCTTTCCTTCATTCCCATACATAGGTAAACTCCATGGACTGGGGTTGATACTGGATACACAGCAATGGGACTACTTCTATTCGAGTGATTTCCATCGGGTGTCCAGCGGTTTTCAAGTGATGGTTTACGACCGGAACGAGGTTCCATTAGTATCCGAGTTGGGCTTTGCCGTCGGGCCTGGGACCGAGAACCTAGTCGGTCTCGAGATAACAGAGGTACGTAAACCTGTCAAATTTATATTCAAAATGCCCTATAAGCCAGAGGAAGATGTAAGGGGCAACCAGCTCGTGGCTCCATCCTCTTTAAAAAAGCGTCTGGTTTTCCTTAATAAATAACACAACAAATATACATTGACGACGAGTGCTACTTGGGGGGTTGTGCCCTCCCTCCCCTCTCTCTTACAAAAGTGTGTCTAATAAATCAGTGGCGGAATTAGGGGCACAGCTAGCCCCTGCCTACTCCCTTACGAAACCAAAAGGACATATTTTAATTATACAACAAAAAGGTGCCCCTCAATTGTGTAATTTCTTAATTATACCCCCACCCCCTTTACTAAAAGGGTGCAGTTATTATAAAAAGGGGGATTTAAAAACGCTGATCTATTAGACTAAACACTGATGCCCCCCTCCCAGTGACTAAACCTACGCTACGCCACTGTGTATTTATGATACCCCCCTCCGTATTTCGAAATATCCAGAACTCAAACTTCGACCATATTTCAATATGATAGTGAAAAAAGGCACCCAAAACCACATGAATGATAGTTTCTTCATCGCTATTACAAAAAGTGCACTTCTTGTCAGCTACTACACCAAATCTCAACAAAGTATCTTCCATAAAGAATATTCAATGTAAGATATTCATTTAGTATGGACTGAAATGGAATTAGACATTATGAACTTTAAAATTTCATCTTAAATATTTGTTTTTATTCCACTTTGTTAGATCCATCCATTCTTTTACGTTGAAATTGATATCGTAGAAGTGGCGTAGTCGAGTGGTTAGCACTGCATGGCTTGAAATTCAAAGGTCGTGGTTCGATCCCCGACACGGCACCAAAGTCCTTTGGCAAGGCATTAATCTCATTTGCCACACTCGACCCAGTTGAGGTAAATTAATTCAGTGAAATGCTAGAGCGCTGTAATGGCAGCTAGGCTACTGCCGAGGTAATAATTAGTGCGCCTCGGAACAGAATTTCTAGATACACGGCGCCATAGTTATGCCTATTATTATTAATACAAAAAACATTAAGCGCCTGCATGATTTTTGGGGCGGCTGACCAGCTAATGTAACGACAATTGATTAGATAAATATGATCACATTTTCCAATGGGTTGTAAAACGTTCCGAGATAATATTAAAATATGACAATATAAAGGTAACCATGGGGTGGATTTTTTTCTGTTTATGTCGGCGTCGATAATGTTATAGCCCTTCGTCCTATATTGTATAATTTGTAATCAAAATGTCTACTAATATAATGCTACATCATTGTTTCCCCCGGTTCTGTCTCTCCTTCTCTTCTCTATTTTTCTTTCTTTCTTTCCCCGCCCTCAACCCCTCTCCCTCTCGCTTGCTCTTTCTCTCACCTCTTCTTCCATCTTTCCCCACTCTTTTCTCCCACTTAGCCCTCGTTTCTCCGATACTTTAAAAGATCCGCTCTTTCTCCTTCGTCCCCCCCCCCCCATTATCTCTCCCCATCCATTTTCCCTTTTGTTCTTAATAAGTTTCCTCGCACACTATCTCAATCATTTTTATGTCATCGCACAATCTCAGGTGAAAAATCTCCCGCCGCCCCACGGTGTGTGCGGCCACAAAACTCTGAAATATTACGACCACTACTCCACATCAGGATGCCGCGAGGAGTGTCATACCGACCACGTGATTCAAAGATGCGGATGCAAAGAACCTTACATGCCAGGTATAACCAACTAACTAACTAGCTAACTAACTAACTAATTAATAACTAACCAACTCACTCGCTCACTAACTTACTTACTTACTATAACTGACTAAGTAATTAACTAACTTACTAACTAACTATTAACTATCTAACTAAATTAAGTAACAACTAACTGTCCAAATAGATATCTAACTAACTAGATAAATAACTAAGTAACGAACTTACTCACCTACTTACTTACTTTCTTTTTTTACTTACCCATTATCAACTATCTAACTAGGCAACTAACATGCTAACAATCAAATTAAATGCATAAATAAATGATATACATGGACGTAAGTAAGTAGATTTAAATGAGTAGTACGAACGAATGAACGAATGAATCAATTAATCAATAGATGAATGACTAACTTAATTAATTGATGAATTGACTAATTGACAAAGTAATACGTTGATAATTAATTGATTAACTAATGAATAGTCAGCGAATTCATATATATATATATGAATAAATAATTAACAACTAAGTATCCAAAAGCTAATAAAAATTCGAAGTAATTGGTTGATTTGTTAAATGAATTTCATATGGACGATGAGAGGTGGATTGATTAATTAGCTTGTAAACTTAATTGATTGTGACGTTAACCAGAAGAATAAATTGACAGATACTCGTATGTGATGCTGAAGATGGAAAAATACATACATGGAGAACAGTCTTGAAGTGCAATTTCAACGATCAAATTCACTTTAATTTAACACGACGGGGGTTATGGAGGTGGGACGTTTGTTTGTTTGTTTGTTTTTAGTGGTAGGGGGTTGGTAATAATGATCAAAATGATACTGACCATGATACAACGCACCTGTACGCGTCGCTTTTGGCTCCTGATTTCATTTTTCATGTTTTAACATTAAAAAATGTTCTCTCTTCATATCAAGGTAACACAACTGTTTGTAACCCAGTGGAGCTCTATGACTGTGCAGCAAGTGCATCAAGTAAGAACATTAGGGCATTCCGTGGGGTTTATTGACCCCCCCCCTGTTTTTTTTCGTGTCGCTTTTTCGTGAATTGAAAATTTAAAGGACTGATGAGGCTACTCTGGGTAAACAAGACATATCATTATCATTATTATTATTATTATTAATATTATTATCATCATCATAATTACTATTACTGTAGTATTATTATTTTTATGATTATCATTATTAAGTTTTTATAAAGGATTACACGCCTTCCAGCTTAGCTTATGCAGCAATCCTCGTTCATGATTATTTTATGTTAGTATTACAATGTAAGTACTTTACGTTGATGATGTATTGATTATATAATATTTGTTTATCGTCATAATTATGTTTTAATAAGTTTTTAACTTTGGAAGAAGACCATGAAGAAAATTAAAATAAATTAAATAAATTGCAATATTATGGAGGACTTACAAAAGAACCATCGAACTGTTTGCATAAATTATGATGTGAAGGCTGCTCGAATATATTGATAGTGCCGATAACCCAAATAGTATTGATTTCAAAATTCTCAGTGGGCTGCAGCCCCGTCAGCCTCCGCCTCTTACGCACAAGCCCCTGCTAGAACCGATAAATATTACTTGATAACTGTTTAAAAAAATTATTCCTTTCATATTTGTATAAAGATAACTAATAACTTACAAGTCTACTTCACAAAAATAGTGCGATATTATGAGAGGATGAAATCGCAAACTTAGTGTAGGCCTATCTATGAGGTGACGATTTGCAGAGATGTCGATAAGACAGATTTAATCATGTGGATGTATAACAACTTGTATGAGAAGGCCACAAATTCAAGCCCCGGTATGGCACAAATGTCGAATTGCAAGACATCAATCTACTTTGCCACTTCAGAACCCACGCGTTGTAAATAGATACAGGTATGTACTATGCCTCGGAAAGAATTCCTTGAATGCCATTAGCAGTTGAGCCCCATAACCGGTGTAACCTATAATAATGCCGGTTGCACACGACATGTCATTTCGATTGCGTCAATTATCACATGCGTTAATAAAACCTTAGAAGAAAATCTGTACATCAACCAGTAATGCAAAGCAGCGTTCATTTCTAATCCATTCTTGTACAAAATCACACCCGTGTGACGCCCCAAGGACCGTGCCATTCGCTCAGTGACGCATTCTTACGTCAGCCAAATAAACGCCTCGTGTGCAACGGCGATAGCGTCAACACTGAAGCGGGCTGAGTCCAACAGCATTATCAGTATGGGTTTTATCTTGTTAACGCAAGATGCATAATTAAAAGAGCTTCTTTTTTGTTGTTCATCTTATTTCAGTTAATTACCTCAAGACCGCTGCCCATGATTGCGAATGCCCAGTTCCGTGTCACAGCGTAACTTATGAGCCTGTAGTCACTACAGCGGGGTTTCCGTCACAATTCTGGTCCGCTTCACTGTCCGATATCTACAAACGCGCTTACAACATTACACTTTCTCCTGCTTATTTCAGGTAAAAGGAATATTCATCGAAATGTTAAAGATATAGACCAGTAGTGGTAAAATTGCAGTTCAAGGGTTTTGGGTGCAAAATATCCATTCAACACACTAAAAAATAATGGTACAAATTTGCACCCTATAGGGTGCAGACCGCTGCTACAATAGCAGCCACGTATTGCAGACTTGCACGCTATAGGTGGCTGCTATTGTAGCAGCGATCTGCACCCCAAATGTACCTCTATTTCTTAGTGTGAATGTTGTTTAAATATTGACTTCAGAGGTTTAGATGGCAATACTTCAACCTTAATTCGCAAAAAACAGAAATATATGCCCAAATGTTCAATGTTGAAATGCATTATGCGATATCTATCCAGGCCTGATCGATATTATAATTTACCAAATATATCAATTAGTAGGCGGTTTCCCTACAAAATCTGTATCATCACGTATATTAGTCAAAACATATTCTTTCACATGAATGGTAATAAGAGCTTCCATTTAATTTTTTGAGAAGGGGCGTTTCCCAAACTGGTCTATACCTTTAAGTAGTCGATTTAGAAGGTTTCGATTTCGTCCCAGATAAGACAGTGTTGTCCACCATTGTTAGGAGTAAACCTAGCCCACTAAGTAAGACACTTAAAATTATTTGTTTGAAAATAGTAGAGATATGGTATATGAGAGGAAGCGTCGTATATTGGTGAAGGATCTTGACTCTCATATGAAAGGTCCTAGTTTCGATCTTTACTTGGTGCTCACATCCTTGGACAAGACGTTTGTCCATATATTGGTCCCTATCGTCAAGAAAACCAGCATTAGTTCTGACAAATGAAGAGTTTCATTCCAAAAGGAGCTAAATCCACTTTGGGTACTTCTGAGTAAATCACCTTTTTTTATTTCTCCACATTCCCTTTAGCCATGTACCTTAATGTTGTTATATATGTTAAAGGTGTCACCCTGGACCAATAATATATGATAAGAAAAAATCTACGAGTTTTTCCTGATTTTTAATGAATTTTTAGATGATTTTTTTTTCATGGATTTAGCTCCTTTTGGAATGAAACATGATATCGTACCTGAAAAATTTCATATTTTCTCAATAAAATCACTGAAATTTATTTAAATTTAGTAGCAAACCTTTCCTTTGAAATAATGATAGTGAAATCACAAATAAAAAAACCTTTTGAAAAGAAAGTAAACAACATATCACAGTTTCATTCCAAAAGGAGCTAAATCCGTTTCATTCCAAAAGGAGCTAAATCCACGTTTCATTCCAAAAGGAGCTAAATCCACAAAATCTAAAAAATGTGTAATATCAGAAATATCTGGTAGATTTTTTTTCTTATCATTTATTATTGGTCCAGGGCGACACCTTTAACATATATAACAACATGAAGGTACATGGCTAAAGGGAAAGTGGAGAAATAAAAAAGGTGATTTACTCAGAAGTACCCAAAGTGGATTTAGCTCCTTTTGGAATGAAACCGATTTGAATTTAGCTCCTTTTGGAATGAAACATGATATTGTACCTAAATTTTTTCAAACTTCCTGCTGAAATTTTCGAATGTGATATAGTGCATTTTGTCCCCATGTAGGAAATCATTATTTTAAGACAGATAACTCAATTTTGATAAAATATGGATTTAGCTCCTTTTGGAATCAAGCTCTTCAAATACTGATAATACTTACAAACTAACAAACCAAAATATATTGTTCGGCTTGAAAGGAAGTCACAACAATGCTTTTAATTGTAACTTTAATTATTGTGAATAGAAATGTATTCAGCCAAATGCAAAAATTCAGCCAAATGCAAATGAAAAAAGTTATGTCAGCTGCTAAAACTAATTATGAAATGGAAAGATAATTTATAGCAAACACAAATCTTAAAGAAAATAATTTCGTGAAAGAATCGTTTCATTTTACCAAATGTTTCTGAGTGTCTATGTTCAGTTCGTTTGTTTGTTTTTGTGTTATAAAATTGGTGTACAAATTACATTTTTTCAAGTTTAATATCTTATATGTCGCTGTGCGGTTATTTTGTATTATTGTATTGTTTGAATACTTATGTGACATGTCATTGATTATGTTGAAAATTAATACAGGAACCATGTGGAAGGGTCAATATAATCAAAATAATAATACTGCCTTATCACGCTTATGGCGAGTTGACTTCACATCAATTTTTTTTTATCTCATGTTATATTTGACAGTGAAAACATGGTGTTCATAAACCTCTTCTTCAAAGAGCTCAGCATTGAGAAGATCACGCAACAAACAGCTTATACATTCTTCAGTCTTCTTTGTAAGTATTTTACTGATTTTAATAGAGCATTATTTACATGTTTAGAGGGGCATACTTGGCCCGAGCAAACTCTTGATACCCAGTCTTGCACATCTTAAAACATATTATCCTATCCAGTATTGTGATTTTGCGTCTTTCCCTTTTGCAATCTTGATGAGCCTAAAGAACTTGAAATATATCATAACTCTTTAATTACTTGTCAGGAGTTTGGGTATTGGCCTTTGGTTTGGGACATGTTATGGATCTAAAGAGAGCAAACAATTATGATTGCGTATTATGGAAATGTATTCATGTCAGCTAAACATACCGGCGACAATATCTCTGCAGTTTCCAAATCCTATCTTCAACACTTTACCTAACACAAAACCTAACCATAACCCTAACCTTTCCCTAGACCACTACCTACCTTAATTAAACTCAATTGCAACCCTCAGTCTGACTTGTTTTTTTTCGCTTGCTCCTACTCTAGGTGATATCGGAGGCGCGATGGGACTGTGGCTAGGAGGGAGTATTCTCACCATCTTTGAATTCTTCGATCTCCTGAGCAACTCGACCCATTTCTACTACACCAGATTAGCGCGACGAAAGTAATCTACCAATGACGAGGAATAAATTGGGAACCTACTGCAATGTTATTGATGGAAGGTTGACAAGACCAAAATATCAAGAGACCAACATTAATTGACACCGAACGAAGAAGACTCGTGATTTCGAAGAGCCACCTAAATCACATTTCGTGGGAAGATAGGTCCACTAGACAAAAGGTTTCTGGGCAACATGAGCAACAAGGCCTACATTGTCGGTCTCGCAGACCGTTAGGAATGTAAATCAGCAGGTTCGCAAGACCGACAGCGCATGTTATTGACATGTCAGTTTCACGTGTCTTCTGGCAACTTCAAAACGGTTTACGAGACCGACTGTCGGTCCGGGGGATGTCCCGGGTATAGCTCCATGTTTATATGGACAGCGTGTTTCGAACGATCAAAAGACCGATTAAAGCATGTACATGTATACATGATACAGTTCGCAAGGATGATAATTATTGGTCTATGGGGAAACTTCGAGCTAGTGGAACTTCAGTCAGCATAGTCATCTAGTCTGCATCCAATGACGCATAACTTTAACTGAAATACTCAAAACACAAAGGTATATAGTCAGGCGCGTACGCAGGGGGGGGGGGGGGGGGGGTCTTGGGGTTAAACCCCCCTCGAGTTTTTTTTATGTGTATGTTTTGTGTATGTTTTTGTGAAAACCCCCCCCTTTTGAGTTTGTTTTTTTTTAATTAAAAAAAAATAAAAAAAAAATAAAAAAATTATGCCAATGGCTGACCTGAAAAAGGTGACCTTACCCCCCCCCCCAACGGAACAAATGTCAAATTTTCAAATTTCGAGACCAAAAAAAAAAAAAAAAGTGTCCTCTCCCCCCCCCCCCCCCCCCCCTCCCCCCCCCCCCCCCCTGAGCGACTTTTCGGCCGGCGCGATTTTCTAATTTTCCTGAGTTTTTGCGAAATTTTGGGCCCGATTTTAAACCCCCCCCCCCCCCCTTGAAAAAATCCTGCGTACGCCACTGTATATAGTATAGACATACATGGTGATTCTAGGATAACTATCGCCATGATAATTGCATATGTCATGATACCCCGGATCGCATAGATGGATAAGGCATTATATTGTGTACTGGGGCGGGGGTGGGGGGGGGGGGGGGTCATTGTCATACGGTAGATGCCTTACAAAGAGAGAGAGAGAGAGAAAGATCCGTTATTAATTTTATTTAGACAATAACATAATAATAAGAATAATAATGAGATTTGTAAGGCGCCTAATCTACTTCCATTCAAATTTTCAAGAAGCACTCGTGAATAAAAGAGATCACATCTTAAGAGCATCTGCATTGTAAATAAAGAAACATAAGTAAGGTCCGTGCTTATAACGACGGGGCGCTTTCCCCCATTATCCACAATATTAGCTATAGTTCAAGCCATTCCGTTAGTATTTTGTGTTAGAATTTGACTAAAAACGATTTCGTTTTGTTTCATGGCAACTTGACATATGCACCCCCCCAACAAACATAGGCGTTAGGGGAAAGTCAAAAGCATTTAATTATTCCTTATAGTGTAGGCCACTAGTTATTAATTATGATACCTGGTAATAAGAATATTCTGGGTTCACACATCGACGTTTTAATACATCGACGATGACTCTGAGCGCTTGAACCGATATGAGGTACCTCATGCAGACCACCAAAATTGTCCAAGGATTTATAAAGAATCAAGAAAATTATGCCCGATAGATTTGCATTTTATGCACACCTATTTTAAGAATTGAAAGGAAAACGGAATAGAAAGATGTCAATGTTCCTTACGTTGGAAGATAGTTACTCCATCATTTTATGACAATTTTATTTGGGCTGAGGTCCATGTGATTTAAAACTGACTGCATTGGATCTTTGTACTAGAAGATAGGCTATTGCCATATTTAAGTTTGTTTTGCTTAAACACACAACCATTCAAATGGCGTTTGAGGGACACAGCCACCCATTGCCATTTAAATCCAATGTGATTTATATCAAGTGATTTCTGCATGTGTATATTATTATAATGTTATAGTATATTTTATAAATGTTATCATGGGGTATAGCTTTGTTTATATTATTCCGTGTTGCCTGACATGCTGTCGTCTTGTATATTCAATCAGTAGATAACCGTAATAATTGAATTAACCTTGTATATGTCAATTTTTTAAAGTTATTTTTTGAATGACACAACAATTTTACGTACGTTTATGTATGACTATCTTTAAAATGATTTGTTTGAAAACTAATGATGTCTAAGGAACGATGTTCTCAAGAATTTAGTTCGTACGTTATTGTATAATGAGTTTAATACATCTACATATTGATGATCATATGAAATAAAAAGTAGAAAATACGTAACATTGTCACTGTCTTGAAAACGTATATTAATTTACACAACATCTAAACAGAGTATGAGTTTATCATGCTAGCTCATAACGTGTTTGGGTTATAAAAGTACCGTTTACTGAGGAAACTACATTTTTAAAAATCTGAATTAATGCAAATAAATCAAATTCGTTGATTCGTGATATTTTTGTTAAGTGTTTTTGTTGATTGTGGAATACTAAATTCGCTTCGATATACCGGTTTACGCGGTTGCAATGGTCCCATGTAATGTTTATCATAACTCTTTGGTTTGAGTCATGTTTAATGTGATCGACGATTAAAATCCAGATTTTAATGGAATTAGTTTTAATATAACAGAATTGTGATTAAAAAGCAGTTGAATTCCGCAGACGCAATATTGTAAATGATTTAAGTTGCATATAAAATTATAATATATGTTTTGATAAAACAATTAAACATAAGTTGATTTGAATGATAGAAGTTAGAAGTCTGATTCAAAACACTTGTTTTTTATGTGTGCCATCATGATGTTCTCAATTTTACATTATATGACTGTTACATTATAGATATATTGACTACTATGAGAGGCATAGCTGTTTATATAGGTTCATGGGGACGTTACATCCAGATATGACCCCGAGGCTCGCCGCGACGGGCGGCGCGCCGATGTAACGTCCGCGAGAGGATGTAACGTCCCCGAGAGGATGTAACGTCCGCG